>KK351011.1:565301-992305 GCA_000671755.1 Glossina brevipalpis | reverse complement strand
GGAAGAGACAGAGAGAGAGAGAGAGAGAGAGAAAGATATATGGAGAAGGAGAGAAAGCAATATCGAAATTGATTGTTTGCCAATCCAATATTATTGAAAATAAAAATGTATCTCATATAACCTACTTTCTACACAAAATGGAAAGCAAAACAATTAAAATAATTTCTTTTTTAAGCCACAACACCAAACCTATAATTCTTCAATTATCTTCAAAGATCTATTTCCGGGCTCTTTATCGTCTAATAACCGTTATTATCATCTACTCTAAACCTTTTACTTAAGTTGTGTTTTTTTTTAAGCTCCTTCAAACCACAAATACTTGATTATACGTCACTATCATTCAACATAGCATGATACATATTTTTAACAATCGTTAGGTAGTTAGTGGTGTGGTTGTTGTACTTTAATTTTGTGCCAATATTTTTTTTTATTTTTCTTTTTACTATAGTTTAGCTTTTCAGTTAGTGAAGTATTTTATTCACATGTTTGCAACTAAGAAATTATGTGAAAAATTGCTTAAATATACATTAGAGAGTTAGTATAATAATAACAAGAAACATGCAACATATCAAAAACTCCTTTCGTTGACATAAAAAACAATGTAATCAAGAGTTCAATTTTCACATGTATAGGATTTTCGTTTACTATTTCGAATGCATGTGTTCTTTAAATGGTCATGTACTGATTTGCATATAAGTAAATATAGGTTTTTGCTAAAACTAGGCTTTGTAATCGGAAACTCAAATATTTACAAGAAAATAATTACTTAGAAAAACATTTTCTGAGAATAAGGAAATTTAAAAAAATGTTTTTTCAATTTACAAATAATTCATTAAATGATTACTACGAAGATGGAGAAGAAAGACTGAATTTGTAATTTGAAAATCTAAAAACAAACTTTATATAGTTAAATTTCATTATAAACATCTGTCTTTAAATTTGTTTCAACGAACATTTTCAATGAATTCACTTTAGTTGACATGGTATGAATTTATGTAAGCTTTAGAAGGGAACAAATAAAAAAATTATGCTTTACTTATTAGTAAGTCTTGGTTTTCTTCTCCTAAAGTGAATATTATATGTTACAGTTCTGTTCGTATGTCAATAGACAAATTCAAATAATATTTGAGCGAAAAAATTAAACAACTTTGCTGAATAATTGTAATAAAAAATCAAATTCACATAAACTATTGATTGAGTGCCTTTTATGCAATCTACTGGTTGGTACTGCATTTAAGAAAAATGACGAAATCATGCAATATCTTTTAATTAAATTTAACCCGACTGATTTAGGTTTTGTAAACCCAATCTAATAGAGGAACCCTTGAAAATTCCATCTAGATCAAGTGAAGAAATGCTTAAGGTCATTGGGTATGTACGCATATAGATATAAATGTTATTTGGAAATTAATTGAAAAATTATTTTTTAAATTTTTATACGCCTCTCTTGTAGAGAAGGGCTTAATGAAGTTGCAACTATCCAATAATAGAAAATACTATAAACTGCATGTACTGTAACCATTTTGAATATGGAATTGGTTTTAGTTACATTTTTTTATGCGTTTGCTCACTCATACATTCATTTTTGCCTGAATTTTTTTTCCTCCGATCCATTCCGTTTCCTGTTCTCTTGCCATTACTTTCATTTCTCCTTCCTCGTGTTCCCGCTGTTTCTAATTATCCTCTTGCAAGTTCTTTCTATTATAGTCTGTTCATCTCTCCAGGTGTCGATTTGTCTTTCCGCTTCCTTTACCCCTGTCATAAATTATTCAGATTCCCATGTCCATCTGCTACTTCCTACAGTTGCCATTTACTTTCTCATCGGTAGGATTAAAGTGGATTCACATCCTTATTGAGTTTATTATTCATTTATAATTAACAAATTATTGAATAATTCTCATGCCCTGATACAGTTGGTTTGTACTGCCACATAAAGACAATCAAAACGCAGCTTTGTGCTTAATTGCTTGCGCAAGATAACCCTCAAAGGCGGTATTAAAGCTTCACATATATACTTTACGCTAAACGAGAAAATATTTCGGTAAATTCTAAATTAGCTTAAGTTTTCTAGCTAACAATTCGACAAGTTTTGGAAGTAAAGTTATCTACTAGACTTTTACTAGTCTTGTCGGTCAAGACCAAGACTTGTCAAGAAGTAATGAACGAAAAAATCTTACATTTAAGTTCAAACTAATGTTTAACAAGTAAGAAAGCTAGACTCGGCTGCGCCGAATATTTTATATCCACCGCCCTTATTTTAAAAAAGGTGGAAAAACTAATTTGTAATGTTTCTACAGCCAGGAGAATGTTTACCACAAACATTACACAGACGGACAGACGCACATGCTTAAGTCGATTCTAAATTTATTGCTGATCAAGAACATATATATATACCTTGTGGGGTCTCCGAAGTGCCCTTTTGGTAATTACAAACAAAATGAAATATACCCTTCACCTTCGGTGATGAGTATAAAAAAAAAAAATTAAATATAGAAAATAATTATATATAAACACTTTAAAGTAATGTGGAAAAGCAATTACCCTTTACTTTAAAATGTTTTTTAAAACATTTTTCTTTAAATTATTCATAACATCAAGGAATTATGTGTCAACTGTAAAAAACCAGCTTGCATTTCTTCTATCACTTTACTTTCCACTTTAATTAATTAACGTTATCCACTGAACTTTATAATCGAATCAAATCCAATGATTTATTCATCGATACATTAAAAAAAAAACAATCATGACTTAAAATTGAAAGAAAAATAACTCTCTCATAAAAAAGGATTGAATTTTTAAAATTTCTTGCGCTCCAATTGTTGAATTGCCGTGCATAGCTTGTTTCACATAATGATGCATATGTTGTTTACGTAAACAAACATTTTTACATAGTTGGGCTACGATTGTCTGTATAACATGATTGTTTTGTAATTATAAACTCGCTTCTAAACTTAAGCATGTATGTATATCTTTACTTCTCCTATTTTCTCTCTCTCCCTCTCTCTCTCTCTCTCTCTCTCTCTCTCTCTCTCTCTCTCTCTCTCTGAACGAAAGAATATGGAATAATTGCTGTTTACATCGCTGACACAGAAAGCAACTGCAATTGCAGCAGTAGCACCAGCTATATATTCTTCCTATACGCTCTTTAACTTGCCTATGCATGCCTGTGTAATGATTTTTATCGGTGAACGAGTAAGGCCTGAATAAAAAAAAAGAAAGAAAAAACATAGTTGTGGTAAAACAAAAATTTGCCATAAAGTTTCTAGGTTGGCAAAAATTATGCCAAAATGCAAATTTAAACTATACACGAAAGACTAACAGAACAAACACACCAACATAACATACCAAACGCGGCAAGCACACAAGCATGCATCAAGATCGTTTGTATATGTGAATGTTTAAAGAGGTTTTTTTTAAGAGCAAAGTAAAGGGAGTGTTGTTGTGTTAGTCTCTCCCGTATACATTATCGATTGTTTATTAAGCCCGTTACTCTTTGCTCGGTTCCATATATATATATATATATAGAGGCAAGTTTGTATGTAAGCCATTTCAGCGTAATTTACAAGGCATATATGCATAAACATAATTTTTTCCATATAAATTTATTTGCATCTGGTCCTCTTGAATACGCATTATTCAGCAGATAAATTACGGCTGTGCCGAGTGCAATGAAACTTTTTTCGAGAAATCTGAACACAAGAGCACATATTTATATATATGTATGCATAGTTATTTATATATATATATGTTTATATATATTTATATATATATTTATATATATTTATGTATATATATGTTTATATATATTTATATATATATTTATATATATTTATATATATTTATTTGTATATATATATATATATATATATATATTTATATATACATATATGTATGTATACGTATATATATAAAGCGTGCCGTGCTTTTCTCATTAAATGGTTTGGAAGTAACAATGTTACCAAGTCACAAGGCCGTACCACACATATAAGAAGTGACAGTCCATAGATAATAAACTGCAACCCATGTGACATTTTTTAATTTAGTCAAGGATAAGTTTATTTTCAAAATAAGGCAAAATTCCAAAAAAAAAATCGCAAGGTCAGGACTTTACCCATGTAAGGCTCTGCTCTGTACTGCTCTGAGTTTTGATGGAAACGCGCTAGGAACTTTTTCTTTCAACTTAAATCATTCATTTAAAATACAAAAATAAATAAGAAAAGTGTATACACGCAAGGACAGACTGACAGAGGGACAGAGGGATATCGCGACAACTAGACATACCCAGCTCGGTCGAGAATTTGACACTTATCAAAAATATAAAATGAAAAATATTTATATTCCGTGATCAAATCTCCTGTACATGGAAGGACAGACTGGCGGAGAGACAGAGGGACAGAAGGACATCGCGACAAATGGACATTTCCAGCTCGATCACGAATTTCATACTAATCAAGAATATATATATTTTATAGAATCTTTAAAGTCTTCTTTCAGGGGAGTTATAAACATTTTGACCAAATAAATATATCCACCATTTTTCGGTAATTGGTATAAACATATGTGTTTGCATTCTGATGAATGAAACCCAAATATATATATATATTTGTATGTGTAATATATATGTGTATGCGTATATATATATACGTCCTTAGTGCAAGTTATTTAAAACCGTCTCTATATGTAAACTTGATACGTCCTCTGTAATTTCCTGTTAAACATGATTCTCGATGTTTGTAAGGCTCGAAGAAAAAAAATTGCAGTTTCTTTAATACATTTACTTTGTTATTTTAAAGTATAATAGATTTACTTGTCTACAATTACGAGCACATACACAATGTCAACTGTACCCTTTGACTTGAGTAAAGAAAAACTTGTTGCTTGAATTTAACACACAGAAACTTAAAGTTTACTTGTTTCACTTTTTTTTCTTATTTTCTTTATAATAGCACACAAAATAGGCGCCACAATTATTATTTAATTTTTTTCTTTTTCTCCCTTTTACGTACTTCGTTGTAAATTTGTTTTTTTTTTTTTCTTCTTTTTTCCTTATTCAACAATACAGTAAAGGCGCTGACTCATGCAAGTATAAGAACACTTTTCCACACAAAGTAACTTAAGGAGTCGTATGTTAATGTATGAAAGTATATGTGTGTGCGTTTTCTAAAAGTAAACTCATAAAGTTTTAACTCATTGCTTTGCTTTTATTGTGCTGCATTTTGTTGTTGCTTTTTTATTCTTTTCTATTTATTGTTCCACTTTCCACTTTTTAAGTTGCTTGCAATTCACACCGTTCGTACAACGGTAAATTGTAAATTATATTTTACACACACGTACAGATGACTCTCTCTCTGTTGCTTTGCATTTACACAACTGCCCTATGTATGCGTTCGTGCGCGTTTTTTGCATATTTCGTTTCCTGAGCAAAAGGAAAACAATGAAACTTGAGAAAAAAGAAAAAAAAGAAAAAAAAAAAACATCCGCGAAGAATGTGTAGTAAATTTAACATCAAAAAGTAAAGTTTTCTTAGTTGCATATAAAAGCTGGTATTTTTATTTTTTTCGTTTTTCTTCTTCTATTATTTGTATAATGTTCAACTGAAAAGTTTATTCTTTTGGCATTTTTTTTATTTAATTTCGCTTATGCATGAGGGTCCATTAACAATTAACGGCCAGTTATTAAGTTGTTAGTGTTTGGTGAGAAATTTCAATAACGCAAGGTGTTGTGCGATTATTTTTTAAAAACGAAAAAATGTCGAAACTAAGAAAAGCCGCTTTGTCCTTCTTTTCGTTTTTGTTGTTTAAATTATAGTGCGAAAATAGCTAAGAATAGTCAAACAAAGCTTACTCAGTCGCGAAGAATATCATAAAGCATATCGTTATCATTCATTTTATGTTTAATGTCATTCTAGCTATGGTGAAACAGAGAACTTCCAAAAAATTTATTGCTATTCTGGCAATAAAGAATCTTGTTCAATATGAAAGTAACTGATTCAGTTTTATTTTGATTTTTATGTTCGTTATTTATTATTTTGTCAAAAATTCATTTCCTTTACCACTTTCAATTCCTAGTATCTAAGAGAGCCCATAAAATATATATGGTGTAGGCAATCGATTCCCTTTCGCCGTTGTAGATAAACCCAATTGTGAGTCTAATGAAACGATCGTGATGAGTTTAAAATGTCATCTAGAAAAAAAGTTATCCTCAAATCTGTTCTTTTCAGCTTCATCGTGTGCGAAAGTTATATCCGTGTCAAAGCAAATCTTAAACTAATGTCTTAATACACATAGAAAACTTGGATAAAATTGAAAATCTGTACTAGACGCGTTCAGCTGATGGAACCAAATACTTTTTACAATTAAATTTTAGACGACTCTAGAAAGCAAATTTGATAAGTTGTAAATCAATATCTCTTACATGTACGAGTTATAACGCTTCGGTAATTTTAGGCTCCTTGTTTTTAAGTATGGCTATCAAGCAAGAATATAAATTAAAGGCGTCCGTTTTCTATTGAATTTTTATCGCATTTTTATCAATTTTTCGTATTTTAAATATTTGATTGTTTTATCATATTCTTGACTGTGTCATGCAAAAGAAGCTTATGTTAATCTCGCTCTACGTGCCAATATTTTACCGTATGGCTGAATAATTTGTCGCTGAATTTTTGACTTTAAAATGTAAGTTAAGACCTGCGAGATATAACATATGTTGTAGGGTTAATTCTTCAAATGAACTTGATAGAGACTTTATTAGCGAACTTTGTTACGTCACAGCAAGGTGAATGCATGTGAACTTGAACAAATGTCAGCCAAACTCATTGGGTGAACCTTTGTCTTGTCGTTGTTTCTTTCCGTTCTTAATGGGTGTGATGTCAACGTGTACTTTTAGTTGAATTGAGTGGAAGCTAATTTGGTTATTTTACATGCCTTCAATAACTGTTGCTAACTAACTAATATGTTTGACATTAATTTGCATCTGCATTCGTTTTTGTGACCTTGAACAGAAGACAAAGAAGATATATTCACTGGGAATCCTATGCTGATTAAAATTATGCCTACATTGTGTGGGATTTTTGTTGCATATTGCTGGTCATTGTACACCGAAAGCCAAATATCACATATTGCCTTTTTCTCGTGATGGTAATGTGATAATTATATGTAAAGTATTTATGAAATTAACACATATTCTGCACACGGAATGTAAATTAAATTTATTACTAACATTGGATAAACGAAAATTATTCGCATTATTTGATAATTTTTTAAAAGTAATAATTATATCATAATAGTAACCAAATAAATGCATATTTCTCTTGATAAAGTATTCCAATAATTGAATTCAATGATTCAGACATAATCGTAAATGTATTAAATCAAATAATTTTTTTAATTTTGTAATTGTTACTCAATTAATCAAGCAATTAAATAACGGAAAAAGTTTGAAGTCGCTTTTTACACAAGTACTTCTTTACCAAATTCCATTTGAACATGATGACTGTGCTCTTGTTGTAGTTGCCCGCATTATATCTTACCATGCTTTGATTACCACACCTTATAGCAAGCAGTAGGAGTTTGTAATTGCACCAGTAGTGCATAGTATTCGCCGTCTGATTATGTTCGTTGGAACTACTATGCTATCTGTCTGCATTGTTTCTACCCTAAGGAAAATTTGGAAGAGATTTATGGTTGGCGATTATATGGAGAAGTAAAAAAGAGGAAGAAGAAACCTAGAATTTTGAGGTTTTGGCATGGTTTTTGGAAGCAAGAGTGCTTGAATGATGGAGCGTTACTTTCTACGTCGAGGCTTGATATTTTTTTTTTTAAATAATTCCAACTTATTGAAGGGAAAGTTTTGAATTAAATTATGAAAGGAAAAATACAGGCGAGTAATATAAAATGAAGAAATGCATAAAGTCATGCTTCGACGACAAAGTTACTATATTCGAGATAACGAATGTATTATACTTTATATGGACGTGATGTGTTTCTCATGGACGTTTAAAAAGTAAGAACAGAAGCAACAAAAAAAGTGACGACTGATTGGTTTTTAATAAATGGTTTGTCGGTTTAAAGGTGCTTGAATTATTTAAAAGTTGAAGGAAAACCCTTTCTAGAAAGTACAATTTAAAAAGGATTGACAAGATAAGTTCGTGAAAAAAGGATTAATTAATTTGAAACAAAAGATGATAAAGAACACTTACAATATCGCCTAAATTTTGAATGTTTTATATTGCAAAAGATAGCCATTAGCACTTCAATGAATATTATGTTGGAGGTACAAACTAAGTGAACGCATACAAACATATAAAAATATATATAGCATAAGATAATAAAAGGCACAGTGATTTTGAACGTAAAAACATAAAATCGGCGAAGGCAATACAGTATTATTTCTTCATCGTGATCGACTTAAGAACGAGAAAGAGTGCAGTCAGTTTAAGTTTCCCGTATGGGAAGTTTGCTGGAGTCATCACCGTAGCCTCAGATTAATGTGTCGTGATCTTATGTAATTTTCGGAAACGAAGAATTTGCGTGCGAATAATTGTTGCAGGGCTGTTCTTCCAAAAAGGCATGTAGCTCTTGAGATTTTTTTTTAGATTAATTTAATGGTGTATTTAATACAGATTTCTGGAGTAGCAGAGAAACCTGTTATCTGGCTTCTCTCTCATATCTTCATAATGGTTCGTTTAGAATGCTTTTTAACTCGTCTTTTAGCTCGTCTTACTCTGATATATTTCCTTTTGTCATCTGTCTCTTCAGGCAGTCAATTGAGACTAATTCTATTTTCATGATCTTCTGTTCGTAATTAAGCGTCTTCCGCAGTTGAATTTTATTTGTATTTAAATAAAAAAATATGTAAACAAATCATTAAATACAAAAATAAATAAATTCTCATTTAAAGAACTCGCTGACAATTTCCATTAATTACAAAATTCGCTTCTATTTATAAATGGATCAGCACGAAGTTTTCATCAGAAGTAAAGGAAATGCTAACAACCTAACAAGAATGTTTTTATTAAGATGATATTGAATATGAACAACTATGGTTAGTTGCGTTAGTTAGTGCAATACGATCTCTTGAAATTCTCTCAATAGATAAGCCCACTAAAAAATTTGCGCTCTTATGCTTGATCTAAAATATATCTACAAAGAGAAAGAAGGAGAAAACGAGTAGACACCGGAACGTATGAGTTATATGTACCATGTATATGCAGTTTGACTCAATAAACTGCTTTTCGCGAATGTAATAAAATTATTAGTCATTTCGCTTCAATATACGACATGTGTGCATGTATGCGTCTGTGCATCTGTGCATCTATGTTGTGTATTTTCTATCCCTCAGTGCAAAAATCAAAAAAAATTCTCAACAATGAATCAATCATTGCAGAATGAAAAAATAATTATTTTGTATATAATTTTTTAAATGCATTTTTACATCTTAAGGGAAAAAATGTCGAGGAAACTCTTTTTATGTTAAACATTACCGCAGGACACTCCCAATAAACAATTAGTAAAAAAACACGAAATTCGTTCAAACAATAGATATGAAAATTGGAGAGAAAAAAAACCTACAAAGTAAAAAGCAAACACAGTAGTAATAGACAGCTGGTAGACTAACTAAGAGCGAAGAGTCATGAATTTAGAAGGGTATGAGATTAACACACACAAATTACATATTGTATATTCGTATGTATAATATAAGAATGAAATACGCAACAAACAACTATGAGGTCAAAGAGCAAAGTTTGGTTTAGCAGTCTGAGGCTTTCTATGGCTTATTTGACTCTATGCGTGGGTGGTGTTGCATTATAGACATTTTTCATTTTATTTGTTTAAATAATTGTCTGTTTTTCTTTTCGAAATAAAATCAACAACAACAACAGCAATAACAAAAAAACACGGGTGCTAACAACTGTCGTAAAGCATACACACCTACAGACAGTTTTTATAAGGGTTTATTCAACCCCAAACCCAATCCAAACCCAAACCAGCTGCACCCGCTTGAAATGGTTAGATTGCGTTCTCTTCCTTTTTATTAACACTCTATACCCTGATGACATGCAATATTTGCTGAAGGGTCCAACACGTCATATTCGTTGTTATTGCTGTTATTGCTTTTGTCTTTTTAGCACATAGACCCGCAATGAATTAAACATATATACATGTACGCATAAGTATGCATATACATATATATATATATATATCCATCTACTGAACATATCTGTGTACGCGTTTTATTATAAATATATATTTTTTTTATATTTTCGTTTCGTTTCGTTTGATGTACTGGAAGCCGGCTGTGAGAGATGAGAGATTTTACATTGGTTGGTTACGATGAATTTTTGAAACAATCATAAACGAATGTCGCTGCATTTAACTAATAAAAAAAAACAAGAAAAAAATATCGAGAGAATTTTGAAGCCCAGCTAATGTATGCATGTATGTATGTATGTATGTATGTGAGTTCTTGTTTGCTCAAAATCATGGAGGGATGAAGGCGAAGAGAACAAAGAAAAAGGAAAATAAAATACATGAAAAGTGACAAAGACCCCTTGTGTGCTTATGCACAATTATGCATTGTGTCATTTTATGTAACAATGACTGAATAAAGCAACGACTATAACAACGCTAACCAACAACAATGAATTTATTAAATTATATTTTGTGTGCAATTAAGGCGTGTCTGCTTTTTCAACCGAACCATTATTTACAAAAGTTATAAAGACCAACACCCTTTTTTCAACCAGGTCGGTTCCGGTTCGTTGGTTGTTAGGTCTCTTCTATAACCATACCTTTAGACGGTCTTGTGTCATTTGAATGATTTCTTTTTTATTTTCATGATTGTTAATGAACGAATGTGATCTGTCTTTTAGTTTTGTTTTGTAGTTTTCTGACTTTAATGGGTGTCGTTTATTTAATGTGACCCTTGGTCTTAATTTTATTTTCAAGGGTGTCTGTCATACATACTTTGTTGGTCATTCGAACATTTTTCTTTTGCTCTTCCTGATAATGTATTGAAATATCAACACTTAGCCAAAGTGAAAGTATAAAAAATGATTGTTTAATTTAACTTTTTCCTCTCCTTTTTTGTTTCTGCTATGTATACAGAAACATTCAATATGGATAGCGGGTTGGATATGTGTGTCGAAAAGGCAAAAATATCTATAATATATATGTTCTAGTATACGAATATTATGTGAGTAATCATAGCAAACATTTTTAAATGTTTGCTTTTGTCATATGGGCGGATATGTTGATCTTCTACTAAATTATTGTTGGTCTTGTGCTCTTTGTCGCCTGAAGATTGTAATGAAAAAAATATTTTCCTAAAAATCAGTTTAGAAACAGAATTGTATTTTGCTTTATTTTTACATCCACCACCGAAGGTGAAGAATACATTTCATATTGTCGTTCCGTTTGTAATTACCAGAAGGAAACTTCAGACACTCCGCAAGGTCTATATATTCTTGATCAGCATCAAATTTAGAATCGATTGAAGCATGTCCATCTGTCCATCTGTGCGTCTGTGTAATGACTGCTGCAAAAATATATATATCGGGTTCAAATTTGACACAAACATTGGAAGTTTTTTTTTATATACGTTGCTATTAAAAATGGACCAAATTGATTACAGGCCACGCCTACAGTAAACTGAAGCACGTCTATTTTCTGTCTGTTGCTCTGCCTGTTTTTCACGACATTCCATGGCTGGCTGTGTTGCACGGTATTCCATAAAAATAGAAAAAATCTGCCACGCCCACCTATTAGGTTTTGGTTCTTCCTCCTTTTTTACGATAATGGTGACGGATACAAAAGATTGGGCACAATCGAATATAATTTTCTTACTTGTTTATATTCTGAAAGTCAAAAATATTTGATTCGAAATCATTGATTTGGAAAGAAAGTAAAATCGGTATTCCTTTATCATTGCAAACGAAAATGAATCATTGTTTAATATCAGCGAGACGAAAAGACATAGAAAAAGAGAAAACATATTAGTTTATATTATTAGGATGGAAAGAAAGTAACCTCGGTATTCTTTTTCTACTATGACTACGAATCTGTCTATCAACAGCTAATGCTTTTTTAAGATCGTTTAGTAGGCTTCCTATGGGAAAACTTATATAAAAACTTAATAAAAAAGATGAAACTTGAAACTAAACAAAGTAAACAGAAAACAAATATTTTCATGGAAATGATTGTTCAGAACAGAAGTATTAAAACTGTTCTTCTAATTATGGCTATGGTTACTCTGAAGCCTTTAACATTCGCGTTATATTTTTGTATAGAGACCTAGGATATATTTGAACTTAATTACGCTTCTCTGTTAAATTGTCAGATATACTTGGTAACATTCCCGTACTAATGTAATACAATTATATAAGGTATGAACAGAATATTGTAACCACACACAAGAATATTGCTGCTGTCGTATAATTTGATTGAACACAATTTCCAGCTGTTGTATCAACTTTAAAATTGAAGCCGAATAATAATAATAATGGAGGCAAACAGTCGTCGAATCGTTATTGATAACGAATTCTAATAAATTATTAAATTACAATTTTGAAGCCATCGAAATGTCAATAAATCTATAGTTTATCTAATTTTTGATTTAGAAAATGAAATTCAATTCGATTTTAATTATCTTTAAAATAAAATAAATTAAAATCTTTTTTTTTTGTCTTTTTTAAGTCATTTGTTGAGAATTGTCATTTAATTCTCCTATTCACGAACACGTGCTATTCACAAACAGTGCAGTGGCATAGTAAAGCAATTGAAGATATTTTTGGCAACACACGCATCACTATATATAATTTTCTACTTCTCACGTACGTGCAGATATTTATGCTCTCGAACGAAACTCTCAAATAAATTAATTGACAAAAAGTTTTGCGTATGTGTTTGTTGAGACTTCAGTAAATACATTAAATTAATTACGTAATGTAAACAACAAAACTACACATCATTTTGACTGTAAGAAACTAAGCGAATAAGAAATTCAACGACATGAATGAATACAACAAAACCAAAGCAAAAAAGGGGATTTCAAGAAGAAGTATCAGAGAATAACAACGATGTTTATAAGTATTTGTCTATGTATCATACACACAGCAGAACTAACTAACAAACGCACTTAAATATAAAGAATAAACATGAAATTATGCTATGACATCAAACGGAGTTTATATCTCTTTCTTCGACTTTAAATTCTATTCTATAACTTTATTACACATCACACACATATATATATATATATATATATACACATAAATACATATATATATATATATATATATAATTATAAGTCGGGAAAAGGAGAACGAGAAAGAGAAGGAGAAGGATTTTCAGAATAACTCACGAAAATATGTATGCATCTTTGTGAGCATTCACCAACCAAACACAGCTATTCAGTACAACCATAACATATTGCATTTATTTAGGGCTCAAATGAGTTTATTTTTGGCTTTACTCAGTATGTAAGTAACCACTAGCATGTGACTGCATGGGTGCATTAGATTATATTTGTGGAAAGAGATTTTGTGGCAATCTGCTGGGTACCGGTTACATTTTATGACTTATGTGTGAAATATGCTGATATTCTAGAGGATCTCAAAATTATGTTATGTTTTGTTGTGTTGCGTTGTGTTGTGGTGTTGGGTTATTATGTATCAACATGTGCAACGTGTACATTTTCCACATAACTTTGGTATTTTATTTAATATTTATACATACACACACACATACACACACACACATACAATCACGTAAATGCAAATACATAATAAATATACGAGTGCGACGCTTGTGCACTCATAAGCATATGTTCACATATTCATGTTGTTTGATATTTTATGATGTTGCAAAATTTTCTTGAATAAAGAAAAAAAAAGAATGTTATTGTGGATGCACATACATACGACATCATTATATGTTATTAAATTATGAGCACAAGTTATTAACAAGATATTGTGTGAATTTTATAATCATAGTAGAAAAGTAAAATGTCCTAAGGGAGTGCAAAGTAGGTGGTAATAAGCAACATTTAGCTAAAAAGCGTCTTGTAATTTAAGCAAAATTTTATACTAAAAATAAATATATTTTTCACCACACCATTTGAGGCTAAGAGATTTTCCCTTTCAGATTCTGTTGATATTATCACATACTTTATAAGATATGCTAGCCGAATTTTACTGGCCTGAGAATTATTTGCTATAAGTTTTACATTTCTTACATCACTTTGATGCTTTGCATTCGCTTTCTTTAGAAAGTGCAATCATTAGAAAGATCGGTCATCCTAATTTTCTAATACTATAATAATGCCTCTATATAACCATTAGAGACGTCATATGGTAACGTAAAGTATGGGACATAGAAATAAAACTTTAATGAGAATCTATTTTCTTTCCCAGAATTATTTAGATCCATGTGTTACATATTAACCTAGGATGCAAGCATGAAATGGCGAAATTTTCGTACTTTCCCATGACAATATATCTCCCAACTCTTACAACCATATCGTATCAGGCAGTGTCGGGCAGTATTGGACAGTGATGGACAGCATTGGGCAGTGTTTGGCAGTGATGGGTAGTTTTGAGTAGTGTTGGGGAGTTTCAGGCAGTGTTGGGAGAAAGAAATTGAATTGAATTACATAGTGGGGCTTATATTTTGTTAACGAAATTGGGCTAAATATATTTCGAGTTCAAAACCAAGATCATAACATATATCATGATATCATATATAATATCATAACGTATAATAATATAATAAAATCGTAACATAACTTTACCTACTGATTTTTCGTTTATGAAGTTTTTTAACGGTCATAAAACCAGATAATAAAATCTCTGTTTCGTGTCTAACTTTTCAGAAAAAGATTCATTTGCATATATAATATTTAAATGTACTTCCATACTTAGTTTCATATAAAAAATTACAGTAGAGTAATATGCTATGTACGAATCGCAAAAAAAACAAGACATATTTTTTCTGAACTTTTTTCTCTTAACAACGGACGAAGTACGTCAACCTTAAAATCTTTTCCAGGGCGTAATCTGCATTTTAGAAAGTTTCCAACAATTTTTTTATTTGTTTCTTTTCTAAAGCCTTAGTTTAAATCCTTTTACCTTCTCATCTCATTAAGCATTTACTTCTATATCAACTTTTTTCTTTTGTTAGTTGCAAAAAATTACCTAAAGACTAAAAAGTAATTTCCATATATGCATTGAGGTCGTTTTAAATTTTACTCAACGCATAAGTTAAAACGCACTGTGCACAATTTTAGGGAATAATGCATATATATATATATGTGAATTTTTCTTTTCATGAGAAAATCTCGAAAAAAAAAATTTCTCTCTAAAGTCCTTAACGTCAAGTGCGTCTGAGGGTACACTTAAAATTCGAGCGTAAGAAACATATTTTTGTTTATTTTGATTCTTGAATTTATTGTTGTTACTTTTGTTTTGTGTTTTTATTCAAATGTATGCATATATGTATGTATACATGCGAGCTTATGTTTCTTATGCATTTAGTTTAATTGCTGCATATAAAAGTCTGGAGTTAACGCTAAGTGTTATCATTTTGCCAACTAAACTAACCAAGCATTAGCTCATATACGTATGCGTACACAATCGCATTTATATATATGTAGTGAAAATAACAAACATGACCAAATAATATAGAATGTGGAAATTGTGCTAACAAGTGCACACAATTTGTTAATGTCAGTGAGGGTGAAAAACGACTAAATGACAACAGCAGTAACAGTAACAGTAAATGTAACTGTAGAATTATAGTAATAGTAGCAGTTAAACTTTTTCTCAACTGTACAACAACAACAAAAACAACATCAACAATAACGAAAACAACAGTAAAAACCATTTATATGATCCTTGAAAAGGCGCAACAAATTTAAACTTATTTTAAAGCATGAAAAAAACACTATACACAATAAGGACACAACAGGACAAGTATAGCTAAAGTAACCCAGCAGTGTATATATATATAATACACTATGAGTAAGTCCAGCAATTAGCACTAAATTAATGTCTTGTTGAGCAGAGTTGAGATCTTTTTAAAAATAATAATTAATTTCTTTTTATGTCATATGCAGGCATTAGGGTCGCTTAGTAATTTAGAGAAAAGATTAATTCTTCAAAGACTTTCTTGGAAGAAAAAAAAAGTACGACTTTCCAAAGGTCATCAAAAACTTCTGGAAATATGTCTGATACGGATCAATTAATACAGTTGTAAGAAAGAAGAAAGTTAAGAACATTCGCAAACCTTTGGTTTTTTAAACTCATAAAATGTTAAGCAAAACTGAGGCATATTAAGTGAATTGTGTTCTCCTTAACGCCAATTTCTCTAATGTTAAAAAAACTTAGGCACGAAAGAAAAACAAGGGAGAACAACAAGCAATCAATTTACTAAGATTTTCTGAATTTTCGATTCCTTAGGTAAAAATTATTCACTTTTAATTTTAGTTTTTGAACTCGTTGGCTCTCTCTTTCTCTTTTCATTTTTATTACTAATTTATTACAGTTAAAAATACTGATGCAGTTTATTCATTTTCTCATTTTTAAGTAACGAAAATTTCTTTTTCAGAAAGCACTTCATTTCTGCCATATAACTGTCACATAAAATATTCATTGCTTACTAAGAAAGTATATACAAATTTAATGAAAAAAAAAAAATTTGTATCATTTAAAGACTTTTGAAAAGAGTGCAAATCTTTATATATATATATGTATATATGTATATTTACATAAAGTTACATAAGGACAGTTACATTGAAGACTACTTAATTAAGGAAGCATTAATAAAATCAAAGCAAAGCTATTCAAACTTGAAACGAATACAGAAAGATGACATTGCATCTCAACGTTTTCCCTAAGACCTTCTAGTTCTATTAAAAAATAAATTTTTTTAATTTCTTTCACTTTGACTTATATTGCTTTTCTTCTTTTTCTTCTCAGGGAAACAGTTTTAGTTTATTAGAAAAAAATTTAGAGGAAGAAAATCAAAGCAACCCCGAAAATTGATTATGAAGGCTTCAATCGTCATAAACATACTTGAACTGTTTCCTAGCTTGAAGGAAATTTAGATTATTTTCCCTTGTGAGGACGAAAGGCTTGTGGTTGTTTTGGCTCATTCGTTTCTATTTTGCATTCTTTATTCTTTAGTCTTAAGTTTTATATGTAAGCCTAGTGTTAGAAAACGGCATGTTATATAGCATTGAATGTACCTACAATGAACCGACGCTTATATTCTCAACTAAAGTTGATCTAAGCTTTGAGTGTATTAGCAATGAAATACAGTAAAACTAAAGAGACAAATGCTTGCAAAACTTTCTCTTTCACACGAAATATCAAGACATGATATTATATGTACCAACACCAGTACGATATCTTAAGAGATGCATATTCAATTATAAGAAAGCTAATACTGAAATATTTTAACTCCCCTAGGAATTTTTTTTTAGTATTTACTAATATTTCAATATATTGTTTCGTAATCAAAAATTGTCCCTTTTTCCTTTTTTGAAAATATCACAAAAGCTTAAATAAACTTTATATAATTTTGTTCGTTCAGTAAATCCATATGAAAACAATAAAAGCATGAAAAGTGAATCTCACTCTCACGCTAAGACAAGAATTCATTTGTCCCTTGTTTTTTTAATTAAGTTAAGTGATGACATATTTTACTCAGCCTAAACAAACAATAGTTTAAATATAATTTCATTAAGATAAAGGCAAAAGTAAATTTTATATTTTGACTCTCTAAACCCCTTACTTCATTTACTCTTCACAAAAAATTCGACAAATGGACTTTTTACGGTTTGGAATCTTGTAATAAATTTATGTTGTTTTCATACATAAATAAATTCCATAAGAAGACACTGGTAGAGGATGGGGATACATTCACTTTTTAAGGTCCTTCATATTTTGTTTAGCAATTAAGTACAAATGAAAATTTTCGCTTGAAAAACATGATACTGAAAACGTGATTTCCTTGAAGAAATAATAAGTATTTCTCTGTGTTAAGTATTATTCTATTGCTCAACAAAAAAACAAAAAAAAAAAAAAGGAAAACAATTCAAAAACATATATACATCGTTTTTGCTTAAGTCCGGGGGTATATGTATATCGAGAGAGAACTACGTGCCGTTAACTCGGCAAACAAACGTGCGTTAAAATTTGCAAAAAACCTCAACACAAAATCCTAATAATGTCTTTTTGGTTCGCTTTATCTAAAAATGTTTGTCTTCAAAGCTCACGCATTAGCTCTTGAAAGTCAAACGAGCTCAGTTTCATTACCATCATCATCATCATCATCAACTTGGTGTTGTTGCTTGATTGCTATTGACTTTGATGGCTTTCGAAAGTACACTCTTTTGCTTGTCTGGTTTATCAGGTTTTTCATTTTGCTGTTAATTACACTCCTTTACTTTCGTTTTCTCTCAGCATTCACTCTCATTTCATTTCTTAAATTAAGAAGAAAATTTTTATATATATCACGGAAGAATGAGAAAATATTAATTTTTTCAATTCATTTGTAAGTATGCGTTAGATTGTGTACGACAAGTATACGTCACATTGTCCGAAGAGTAGTGAGCTTACACTGTGTTTGAAATTAAAAATATATTTTTATTATTAACTGGTCTTATATAAAACTGGAAAGAACAGATGAATTCAGTTTAGTTTAAATTTTTTATTATTTAACAAGCCATCATATTTTCATTTCATTGCATAATAAAATGATCCGATTATATCTAAAGTTAAATGTAAAAAAAAAAAATTTCCCCCCATCCACTATTATTACAAACTCTTATGCTTATTTGAATAACAAATTTTTCAAAGAAAATTATATTTAATGATGAAACACATTTTAAAATCAATAGTTGTTTGCAGCACAAGGACTACAGGGGTTGGGTGGTAAAGAGAGATCAAAAAGCACTTAATATAAGTTACTGCTTAGAGTGGATATGCTTTTACGAGTGTTGTGCTTTTCTAAGGAAAATTTCTTGCTCGTGTAATTTCAAAAACACCAGAATTAGTTAAAGAGGGCATGTGATTTGATACAAAAAATTGTTTTGTTAGGTGTTTTCCTACGTAGATTTGTGCTGTCGAGTAGCCTAGTAAATCAGAATCTCGACTATCAAGTCCTCATAGCAGAGTTAAGTTCACAGTTCGGCAAACCGTACTATAATTACTGTGAATCTCGACTATCAAGTCGTCATAGGAGAGTTAAGTTCATAGTTCGGCAGAGCGTATTTTAATTACTGCATAGCTGCAGTTACAGCGATTGCTCGCTCAGTAAAAACATAATACTTAGCGATCGATCATCAAATTCGCCGATTACGGCTACACCATCACTTTTCGCTTATTTTCGTTTGGAAATATTCGTATATACACGCTGAGTTCCCCTGTGAATGATGGGTCATATTAAAAAGAAACTAGAAAAAAAAAAGAAATTATTCATTATAAAGCCATTAAATAAACTTTGTTCAAAAACTACTTGAATATTTCTGTTACATAGATTTATATAGCCTTGACTTTTATGTCAAACTTTGTGTAATAAAATTTTTGCTTATACTTCGATTCTAAAACAAAAATTTATTTGTCTATGACGTGTTACAGAATGCAGGAGTAATAGAAAGAATTTAAAATTATAGCACACAAATATTTTTAGCAGAGAGCGTTACGTTTCACCGTAAAAGAAGTAAAAAAGGTAATAAATTATGTAATTTATTATTTATTGCTAAATTAAATGGAAATTTGTTGTACATATACGTGGTAGACGTTATTGTTTTTCTGACGTCCGATAGTGTTTCTCATAAATTCTCAATGCTATTACTTATACCTGAAAGAAAGATAAACGTCTCCTTGAAGATTCTGCAGAATCATCTATTAATTGTGCTGGAACGTCTAAAGTTTGCAAAGCCAAGGTGGATTTGCAATCACGGAATTTTTTCAGTGTTATAGAAATCTTGTTGAAACGAAGCAGCCATGTGCGCTACAATCTTCTATAGAGCCCATTCTATAAAGTTTTCATCTAAGAAAATTAAAAACTTATGCGGATACGTTTAATTTGAAACAAATTTGAGAATATGAACTCAGCCGGAAGAATAGCATCGGCTATACATGGATCGATGTTCATGCCTCACTATAGTGCAGAAGCACATCTATTAAAGCTAGAATAAAACTCATTTCGCCCTGCGCTCTGTCACGTTGAATTTTATACACGATACATAAAGACAATGCCGCTATTAAATATTCATTGTAGTGCGATTCTTGTTGGAAGAAACGGTGAAATATTGCACATGCGTGACCGAATTTTTTGTATTTTCTCAAATTTTTCAAATTTTCTGATTAGAAATAAAATTTCAAAATCTGCTACCGTTTCTTCAGTTTCTTCTGAATTTAATCACGATGAGTATTTAATAGTGGCAACGTCTTTATGGATGGTGGGTAAAATTCTGGGAGATGCTGTACAAGACGAAATCATTATTAGTTTACTATTAATATTATTATTAATATTATAATGGAACTGCTACCATTCTTTATGTATGTTTCTGTAATCTGTGCTTTATTTACTTGGACATGACTTTGTTAATGGTAATAGATCTCCAATATTCTCATTGCTTGATAGCGTTCTTCGATATCTTATAGCTAAAGCTTATGAATTATTGGCATTGAAAATTTCTCCTACAGCTGTAGTTCGATTAAAAATGCTGTGAAATTTAGGAATTTTTGCCTGAGAGTTGTTGGCACATTTGGCTCATTGTTTCAGTTTACAGAAAAAGAGGAAGTGATCTCCAAAGTTCGACAAAAACAAGGTGCAGATAGGACAATCAAGCCTAAGGTAAATGGAAGACGTTACACTTTCTGCTGCTTAATTAATCCCAAGTTTGTGGGAAAGTAAAGAATTTACAATACGTATAGGAAGAACCGACCGATGAAATATCTCACACTAATTCCTAAGAATTCTTTTTCTATGAAAGTAACTTTCCAATCCCCAAATTTGTAGAATTCGGGATTTTCTTGTCTTTTATAGCCAATTTTTTTCCCCTATACAACTCGAAAAACATTCGTTTAGTTTATAATTGTATTCGCCTATAAGCGGTAAAATTTCTTGAAACTTTTAGTTGCGTTTTGTGGGGACTAAAGTCGCTTACCCGATTTGGTCCACGCTTAGGGTATATTATGCTTCATTGTATGGTAAATTTAAGTATTCTATACCTTATATATATTACAGAATTTGGAAATTTGGAGATATTCTAATTCGAATAAAACAACAGCTGAGTTCGAATAAAAATCGTACCGATTGGCAAAGACAATCTGTTTTGAAATTAGTTGAGGAGGAACTCTAAAATCGTTTCTTCTTTTTTTTTCCAGTTGCGTTCGTCGTAAGATTAACATCGCTCTAGTTTTATCCATCGAGATTTGGTAATCTGATAAATAAATAAAGAACCGGTAAGCAGAATTTTGGCTTAGGAAACAATTTACGAAACTGACCGACTTGACCAATTTACATGTTTTTCCTTATTAGGATAGGTGATGTCAAAATAATTACAATGAATTTTGTTAATGTACGTAAAGTATAGAATGTAAGAAGAACTAGTTCAGGGGCCTAATATATTAAATAACATTAAGAATTGTTATATGTAATATGAAACAAGAAGAAATTCGTTTTTTTTACACTATTAGCGAAAGTATTTCATCCTCCCTAACGGAGGACACCTGAGCACACGCTATCGCGAACTAAGCCCCTAAGAACCTCTTTCTCCGCATAAGAAAAAAATCTATTTTTACAGTGTTATCTGTTATTGTATTCAATTTAACGATCGGTTTTATAACATTTTTGCTATAGTCTCAGTAGAAACTTTAAAGCAACGTTTTAGATGCGAAAACAAGTTTTTTTATAATTATTTTATGTAGAATATATTTTTTACAATAAATAATAAAAACAAAAAACGAATAAAATGAAATAAAAATTGTGAATTGAATGACGTTAGAGAGAAACGGTTGTCAATAAACCAAATTGAAAAATATTTTCTTTCTTTCCTAAAAGAATTCTTTGGGTGTGATAAAAAAATGGTAAAATTTTACTACAAAATTGTTAAAGTATTTACGCAGGTTTTTGAAGATTCGATTAAATTCTAGAGTAACGACATTAGATTCATATTCTAGAGTGGCGCCACTAAAACTAAGCATACGATACAAACTTCGTTTTGCTTTTTAGTTATAAAATCTTCAATCGAGAGCATTAGTGGGAAATTATAAATTAGTAGGGTGATCGACAACATCCCCATTTGACCAAACGTGCACCATAGCGCTTCTGTGATTCGTTGGGGACACTGAAATAGAATCTGCCACCTTTTTTCACTTCTCTAAGTTCTTATGACTGCTAAACTATTCTCGTGACTCCATTCAACATTTCAATAGAGAAAAACGAAAAAAATTTAAGTTGGCTATGATCAAATGACATCATGTCACTTTTGTAGTCAAATTTCATCAACAGGTGCCGTATTGTTATGCCTGCTTACATGTTGCCCTTGTTGCAATTCTGCTACTCTACGAATTGCTATCTATTGAAGGTTATTTTTAACAAAATTACTCATATAAAGGAATTTTCTTTTTTTTTTTACCTTTTATATCAAGTTCCGCTTCGTACAAAAAGAATTTGAGAAGAGCAAACTTAGCTTGCACTATAACTTAAATTGTTGTTTTGACGAGTAGTTCATCAAGATAGATATAATAATGAAAGAGCTTAACTAAGAGGTCACAAAAAAAGAAAATTCTAAACAATGAAATAAAAATAACCTTCAAAATTTAATAACCCATCATAATACGACATTTCGAAAGGAAGTTAATGACAAAGCCGTTATGATAGCGCGGATTTTTCCAATTAAACGCAAAGTTTTTTTTGTGTTAGCTTGGAAAAACGAATACATTTTCTGCTTTCTAAGTACAGTTTCAATAACTAACGATTTTTTCCCGTAAAAAAAAATTTCAAAAACTATGGCAGTAGAGGCACCCAGTAAACGTCTTACTGGGTTTTATCATTTGATGGATACTTCTCTAATACTTCTTTTAGTTTTTCTTTGATGTTTCAAATTTGACTTTTTGGCAGATTATTCAACAGTCAAATGACAAACTAAAATAACAACACAAAACTTTCTCAATCATTTAATCTTACGAAACGTGTTTTGCGTCGGCATAGACTACGACCGTTTACAAAATAATTTTTGCAATTGAAGCTTCAAAAAAAATCATGTTAAAAACTGAATTAAATGAAAATATAATATTTAAAGATTTCTAAGCATACAATTAGTTATCATTTAAGGACGAATATTTAAAAATATTATCATACTGTGAGAACATATTCTAGCCCCGATATGGTATTCATTATAAAGATTAAATAAATGAATTTTTGAAGTATAAATGGAAAGAGTTTTTATTATACTAGGGGTAATTTCAATCAGTTGTTATTAGAAATAAATTAAAGCAAGTTTTGAATTTTATTAATGGTAAGCTTAAGTATATTATGATTAAGTTAAGCAAATCCTATGAGTGCTTAGATTATATAGAGAAAATATATTTAAAAAAAGAAAAATATTTTTGCAAATTGAATTAAGTATATATCCCCCGAAATGGAAAAAGATTCTTCAACTTTTTCTCGTTTCCTTAAATGTACGTGTACAAGCATTCCTTGACATATTTGAATTTAAAGTCAAAATCCCACAAAAAACATTTATTTTCCATTTCATATAAGCCATTGTAAAGCAAAGAGTGTATACTGTAGCTGAAAAGTTTGGTTGTTTTTGTTGTTGTTGTTGTAAATAAAATTTAGTTTTTATGTTAAAGTATTTGCTTAGGCGTTGGGCACATGCACATACATACATTTTTGCAAACATATTGATCTACAAATGTGTACACATTTACATATCTAAACATACATGTGGGAATTCACCAGAGCATGCAATAGAGCAGAATGGAAAGGAAAAAACTTAAATGCATCAGCATTTAGGAATAACTTGAGCACTTGGCTTCGATGACTACGTAAGAAAGAAAATTTTTCAAAATGTAATATTGCACATGTGTGAGTGAAGTTTTTCCATAAAATGAAAAAAACAAAAATAAAAAAAAACTTTTCGCATCGAATTTTCTAGTTCAGTAATTGTTTTGAAAAAGAGTAAAATGTGAAGATAAAGAAAATAGGAGAGAAATTTTACCATTTGGAAAATTTTGTTTATCTTTTGCAGGTGTTTTGACAACGGAAATGGAAAATTTTTTTAGATTGACATATAAATGCAAGAGTCTATGCAATCATCTATCTTAGTTTCCTCTATATGTGTGTACATGTGTTTTCCGTATTTTCTTCTACTCTATTTCCTTCTTTTTTTTTTACGACTTAAAATTTTATTTGCTTTCCTAGTTACATGGGTGACATGGAGAGGCGTTCATTTCTAACATTTCTAAACGCTTGGTTGCCGCAGTCATGTCGGAGTGTAAGATATGCATTAAGTTAAACCGTTAAAGTTATTTAAACATTTTGTGGTTAAATTTTTTGTTTTTTTAACTCCAGTTAGTTTACTTTTGTCTTTTTTTTCGCAAAACTAAAAAAAGCAGGGTGTTGATTGACGACAAATAAACAACACGAAATCGTGCTCTCATTACCTCTTTATCGAATATATATTTATTTGTGGACCATTTGCTTAAATATGAATAAGTGTGATTGTGATAGTGCTAATGTAAATGCAACGCAAAGAAAAACATTGTTGTTAAAAGTTATTTCATTTATTCCGAAATGAATACGAAGCAAATGTTTACTGTTCAGTCAGTTGTGATTACACAAGAGAAAACTGATCTATCTTTCACGTTTAAAGCTGACATTGTCTAGTGTTTGTTATATATATTTTTGGTTCTATTGAAAATGACTTTTTCTTTCTGAAATTTGTAATCCCATTATATCTACCTTCGAAAAAATATATAAATAAAATTGTCATGTGCATATAAACAGATATGAGAGTTGTCGAATAGAGAAATAGACGCACGCGTTGACCTAGTTCATATTGTAACCAATTAATTCAGTATACACATATAACATAAGTTATGTGTATATATGTATAAAACGAAACGAATACCTTAGGGGGTAACATAACTGAATTGCATGTTAGGTAACACAGATGTAAGCACATAATCTCTTGCTTGTTGAATTCGAACTTCTCTAACCCACTAGAAGATGTCTTTAGAGAGTGTTCATCATTATTTCAAAAGCATTTTCAAATAAAATGTCTTAGCGTAGATTCAGCGAGGCAAGCGCTAAGTACATATAAGTCTCACAGCCACTCGAGTGAAAACGAGTGCTTCTATCAAGAAATAAAGAGTTTAGAATGGAATTTTTGGAGTTGATTATGATTTCGTCTACAGAATTACATGTATTCTTGGTTTCTTCTTGACCATTTCGTAAGACAAAAAGTTCAAAATGTGCAACCCTTTCTTCGATACATACATCAAAAGAATCACGCTCGAGTATGAAATCTTTGAGGAAAGAGACTGAGAAGAAATTTTTGAACACAGCAAGGCAATCTTACGCAGCTGTCGCCACAAAATATTATTATCCCGTTGCCTTTCGTTCCATCCAAAATGCATCACTTTTTCGTTCCTGCTCTTTTCTTTCCTTTTTCTTTCCCTTTCTTTTCTTTTCTTTTCCTATCTTTTCGTTTCTTCCCTTTCCTTTCTTTTATTTTCCTTTGGTTTTTCCCCTCCTCTCCTTTCCTTTCCTTTCTTTTTCTTTTCTTTTCTTTTCTTTTCTTTTCTTTTCTTTTCTTTTCTTTACTTTTCTTTTCTTTTCTTTTCTTTTCGTTTCGTTTCTTTTATTTTCTTTCTCCATTCTTTTCTTTCCTTTTCTTTTCTTTTCTTTCTCTTTTTTTCTTTGCTTTTCTTTTCCTACCTTTTCTTTTCCTTTCTTCCCTTTCCTTTCCTTGCCTTTCCTTTCCTTTCCTTTGCTTTCCTTTCTTTTATTTTCCTTTCTTTTATTTACCTTTTCCTTTTCTTTCTTTTCCTTTCTTTTCCTTCCCCTCCTTTCCTTTCCTTTCTTGTCCATTTCTTTCATTTCATTTTTCTCTTTCCATTCCTTTCTTTTACGTTTTCTTTTCTCTGTTCTAGAATTTCTCCCACTGTTTTCAATATTTTGTTTCTATAATTATGCTTTGCTTAAAGACATCTATGTATTATATAGCCAGGAGGATTTCTTCTTCTTTGACGACAATCCTTGAAGATTAAATCTAATGCATCTAATGTTTTGATAACCTCCTGTCACTTTTAGTATTTAAAATTTTAACTCATCTGCTAAAATCTTATAAGAGGATTTACATGAATTTTTAAGAATATTTGAAATTTTAACTATTCTAAGCAAACAAAAATATGTAAAAAAAAAGTTCTTTCAAAAAAAGTTTCTCATACATTTTCTAACTATTTCACAGTTATTTAAAAGCTAAACCTAAAAAGAACAAAAATTATATTCGGCTGCGACCGAATGTTTCATATCCACTACTTTTACTTTTAAAAAAATCAGAAGAAAAATATAATATTCCTAACGAGCATAGCGGCTAATTTTTCCATTTTTGTACAGGTACGGTAGGATCACGCACAGAATATACGTACCAATCTTTATAGTTGTGTCTATTCCCTGTTTATTTGCTAATATTGCTGCAAACTTGAAGGTGATACCTTAACTAAATAGAGGATGTTCACCATATACATCTAACAGGCAAACAGAAGGAAGGACAGACATATTCTAGATCAGCTCAGAAGTTGATACGAGTCAAATATATATATATATTCATTATGAAAAAATCTTTGGAGCTTTCTTCTGAGATTTGCACACTTTTTCACATATGTATGTGCCATTGGCTTTCTTAGTCTTAGATATAAAAGAACGTCTCATATCATTTCTTTTCATTTGTATTGTTCATATTCTCCTATACATACCATGTTCACAAAAGCCATTGTGAAACACAAATAAAAATGTTTAGGTGGTAAAATGATGAAATCACGCATAAAACAATACAAAGTGAAATAAAAAAAAAGACACTAAAGAGGTTTGTTGCATAGATTGTATCAACTGAGCGTCCAAACCTATGTCTGCATAAAAGCGCATTACATGCGCGCTTATGATGAACTCATTAATTATTTATACTTTGAATGGCGTAATTATATGCACAGTATAACAGAATATGTAATTGCCGCTGTGCCACGACTCTATTTGTATTTATGTATGCAGGTGTACGCTTTCACTTTTCCCCCATTAGCATATCGTGTTCAATAAGCCTTGCAATAGTCTTTCATGTACGAATAAATAAAAAAATTTATAGATGGAATCCTTACACAATTACATATCATCACACACTGTATGCCCGTGTGTATATAAGTAAGCTTTTCTTCCTTTATTTCTCTCTTTTCTTTTCAAATCAGCTTAATGTTTAAGTTTCGCTTTGTTACTATTACCATTTTTTGTTATACCCAACCATCAAAGATTAAAGGCAATCTAGGTTTGTCGTTCCGTTTGCCATCACAACTGAAAGTTATTTTTTGGTTAATTTACGTAACTTACACATAAGTTTGAAAAGTTTGCTTGACTATCATTTTAATAAACATTTATTATAAAAATTTATATTTAGCAGCCTCATAATATGGACCTGACGAAACATGAACCGTGAAGAAACGAACGTTTAGTCGAAATGATAGGCAATCGAAACTAGATATTTTCCATTTCAATTAAACGCTAACAGCATATAAGACATAATAAGATTCTAAACTCATGTCTTAAATATGATATCTTAGATATGATAAGAAGAAAGTGTTGACAATATTTTAAAAAATGTCGTCAAATTCATACTTGAAAAATTGCATTTGGATACACTTCATATTCATTTCCCTGTACGAGACCATAGATATGTCAGGAAGCGTTCTCAACAAAGCTAAGTGAACTTTCCCCGCTAAAAGTCTATAGTTTCATTAAGGGCTCTCCAAAAAAACATATAACGGAAAGTATATTTTTTCCATTTATACCGTCAATGATGGGTGTTCATGATGTACGTTAAGAAAAATAAATCTTCTTTATTGCTTATGACTCTTTGATAATGGGACACTTTTTAGGCTTTACAGTACGAGTTGCTAAAGGCGGAATATATATATATATATATATATATATATATATAACAGGTGGATTGAAAAGTTCATAGGCTAAAATAGGAAAATTCTTTTTTTTGATGGAATTTGATTTTATTATTCAATATAGTTGCCTTCGAAGGCGACACAACGAATATAGCGGTCTTACAATTTTTCGATACCATTTTTATAGTACGAAATTTCTTTAGCCTCAAAATAGGCTTCCAGTCCACTGCGCTGACTGTTGATTGGACTCCGGTGTGAAATAATAGGGCCGTGCTTCATACATATTGACGCAAAAATTAGGGTACGATTGAACAGCTCCAAACAGAATCGTCAATTCGTTTTTGTTTTTGGTCGATTGTGAGCTCGCTGCGGCAGCCACTTTGAACAGAGCTTTCGCATACGAAAATATTCATTCACGATATGTTTAACACGTTCCTTTGATATCTTTAGGATCTCAGCTATCTCAATCAACTTCACTTTACGGTTATCCGAAATTATTTTGTGGACTTTTTTTATGTTTCCGTCGGTAACAGCCTTTTTGGGGCGTCCACTGCGCGCATCGTCGTCGGTGCTCATTTCGCCTCAATTAAATTTAGCAAATCACTTCTTTACGGTTGATTTTCCTGATGCACAGTCCGAATAATATTTATCAAGCTGAGCCTTGGGTTCACATACTAATAGCGCAACAGCTGTCAACTTTATACACGTGCCTTTTGAAGGTTAGGGCTAACTAAAAATCATATGGATTTACTACTAGTAGCACGATCTATGTCTACGAGCCTACGAACTTTTCAGCCTACCTGTTATATATATATATATATATATATATAGGCACATATATGCATATATCTCCTTTTTTATTTTATGTTCTCTTTTCTTTTGTGTTTGTTGTGTATGCTTTTGGTGACTGAGTCTCCTTTTTCGTTTTTAAAATTCAAGTTATTAAAAGTAAATTAGGGTTGATGACAGGCTTTCAATAGACTTTGAATAGAGGTGTGGAGAACTGTTTGCTTTTTCATATAACAAAAGCATTTGAGCAACCATCCTGATTTAAAAAAAAAAAAAAAAAAATCTCATACCAAGCATGCTGTCGTCATCGACTGGTAATGTTTATTTAATTTTGACTGAAAGTTTCGCTATTGTGTTATATCTTTTGTGGTAAAAGTCTAGCAACGGATAACTGGCAGGTTCTTCTAAAATATATTTGATTCAATGTCGTTTATATAATTTCACTAATGAGGCGGCTTATTTAACAGACTGGTATGGTTTTTTAATTTTTCTCTAACAAATATAACTAAAATAGATGTGAAATTATTAGAATTTTTTTTTTTTAGTAACTTTTCATTGCTTAAATAAAAAGGAGTGAAATAGTTTTTTGGTCTGATTTGCAAAATGATGGCCTCGATAAAAACTTTTTTTTTTATTATTTATTCAAAGTTTTTAATAAAGAATCTAAGTTAAGATTTGCTCTGAAATGCTTTTAGTTTGTGCGTATTTAACTCAAATGTTTACAAATACTTTGAAAAATAAATAGAATGGTTTTTAATTAATTTATATACAAATTATGCAAATTTTGTCTCTTTCCAAATGTTTACTTTACTATTAACATAAATTTATGCAAATTAAATATTTCATTACCTGTTAGTGACAGAAAGAAAAATTGCATCAGAATAAAATATTAAATCAAAGTTTTTATATAATATTCCACAAATTGGTTAAATAAATCGGTCTACGAAATAATTTAATGCAAAATAATTATGTTTGACTTAAGATTAAGATTATTTATATATAACCTAACTTGTATGGAAACAATAAAAAATATACATAAATTATGTTTATTATATTAGCTAGAGACTGTTAACTATTTTGCAAAATTCTATGAAAAATAAATTTATAATATTAGGTCGGCGATCGCAATATCTCGTAAGGTATCGATTAAATAATTTCACATTTATGATCGTTGGAAAAATGATATTTCACATTAAAAAAAATTCTTTTGCTTTTTTGTTTAGTCCATTCATTTCTCTGAGTTACAGGATGTTAAAAATGGAACCTAACAAAGAGAGTTTTTTTCTAAATGATTTTTATGGTCTCAATACTGTGTAACAGCCAATTACGTGCAAATTTTGGTTTCGTCAATTCCGATCGAGCATTTTTGATGTAAAAGATGCACACCGCACAGATAGGTACCATGGTTTTTATGTACCTACTCTAAGAGTTTAACTTCACCGTACACATAATCAAATAACAATTTTTTAGCGAACGATATTCTACGTCCCTTAAGCTGTGGAACAATACACGTCGAAGGGAACTTCACTATTTTCGAGGTTCCAGAACAAACTTTTACTGGGTAGTCCATAGTCTCGAAGAATGTTCCTATCCAGCTACTTCCATAAGCACCGCGATACTCCCCATACCCACGATTACGCAAGAAGCGTTCTCCAAGCAGTGTATTTGGTAAGCAGCGACCTTCCATTAGGAAACCCGATCCCCGCCTATTCATTTATATCTTTACCTGTGATATACATCACGGATGATTTACCCTACTATTTATCTCTTGGATTATTATACATTTAAAAATTCGTCGGCACCGTCCCAACGCCAGGCACGCAGAAAATGTTCATAAAATCACTCGAGGTTGAATTTTAAAGCATTTGTTTAAAGCTGGTTTTAAAAAGAAAAAAACACCATAAAAAATAATGAATTAATTTTTCTCCGGATGAAGGACCAAAAATCTTGTAAGCTTTCGTCCAGTAAAAGTTCGATTTTTCAAATAAATTGATGTAAAAAGTCTACTACCTACGATGACTACATTTACACACTTGTTATTTTATTTCTACGAGTTTGAAGTGCGATCTCAAATTGAAGTTGACGGACTATGTTTTAGAAGAGGAATAATTTTGTTAATTGAGGATCTAGATTTAAAGCAAACGATTCCTACGAGCACTTTCGCTCAATAATAAATAACAGGTTTTGATCTGATATTATTTCTACAAAAAATTTCACATCAGAATAATATTTTTTTACACTAAATTTGCCATTGGCTACCAAATACTAGCATCATAGAAGAAAAAAAAAAGTGATAAAACTTCCGCCGAAAACTCTTCATAGCTGCGACAACTTCAGTGACTGGGACATAGATGTCGTCTGGAAAAAGAAATGCATATTATTTGTAAAATATGGCAACTTTAAATTGATGATTCATCTTTCGGCTAAAGAGTGCTTTTGATAAGGAAACATACCATTCAAAATCAGCATTGGTTTGAAAAAGGTTTTGGAAAAATTTTGGAATTGGTGGTTTGCTGATTTTAGACGACGTCGGTGGTGCTAAACGCAGCCGAGAACAAAAAGAGATAACTATAACAGAAAACGACAAAAAATCCTGAAAACTATCCTCGACAATAGCAAGTTGACGTTGCGAGAGTTAGTTAACATTCTAAAGATATCATTGACCTGTGTTCAGGGTGTCAAAATTCCAGAAGTTTTTGCTCTATACATCGAATTCTCTACATTCGCTGTGTAGCAATTATTAACTATTTGCAAATTTCAAAATGATGCTCTAGGAAAAACGATTTTGAATCAAATAAAGACGCCGTTGCCCAAAGTGAAGTTAGTTAGTTCGAAATATTAGGGAAACGGTAGACTGATTGAAGAACATTATCTTGACTATATAATGAATAATAAATAATTTGTGAAAATAATTTCGTGCGAATTTGAAAGCAGATATAATGAACGCTGCTCAGTAAAATGGAAATATTTACTTTTTCTTTCCTTATTATAAACGGATGAATGAGATGAATGTGTATTGATTTTTAAGTATTATTTGTCGTTAAAAGATCCGCAAATATTTCGAACTTCTACTATATACAATAGTAATTAGATTCTATAAGTTACAAATATTTTGATTCCAATCTACTATGAGATTAAAAATCAAATCTTAATCCCTTAATGCATTTAGTTTAATGTTTTAAGCGAATTATAACTTTCTTTTGCAAACTTTCGTTAATCTTTGCATTCTTAAACGGGCGAAAAGTAATACAAACTTTCTTTTTCAAAAGTAAACTTTTCACTTAATCTTATCGCATACATAAGATAATTTAAGCTAATTCTAAACAATATGTATGTTAAGTTTTTCGTTTCATTCTTGGCGAACTCGTCGTGTATAGCAACAGGGAACATAATATACAAAAGAAAACTTATCACATACAGTAAAACCACATAGAATATTAAATTAAATCAATAAATTGAATACAACAGCAGCAGGAAAGGATCACAGGTCTGACTCTCTCCCTCGTTTGGAGATTATGCTAAGCAGATACAAGTTAAGTCAAGAAATTGAAACAAACAAAACGAAAATCGATGGTAAGCAAATATTTGTATAAAATAGAATATGAAATGCGAAATAAATGCGTGCGTTAGCATATTTGTCGATTCATTAGCATAGAAAATCTCGATAGCAACGCATATAAAAGATTAAGTACGGTTTTACGTAATGTTTTCTTTATTTTCACTCATCTTGATTAGAAGTCATAAATAAAGATATAAAAGAAAAAGAAGTCTTTTTATCTTAAAAAGAAAACGTGAAATATGAAAAACGGTAATAGCTGAGCTATAAATTTTTTATATTTTCTCGTTTTTGCCCCTTATTTAAAAAGAGAAATGAAGTTTATTAGGCAAAATTCGGAAATAAAATCCGAAAATAAGTTCGAAGAAAATATCCTACAATTTATATAAATATGTTCATAACAATTATTTGCTTAGAAAATATTCTTCATCCCAATTAAAGTAAATGATTTTTAACCATTAAATTTAGCATCGCAGAATTTCTCAAAAGTCCACTTGTTGTGGTGTATTTTAAACTCATTTAAAAAAAAATTTGTTTTTGCGACTAGATAGTGTTGATGTCTATATATCTGGCAACACTCACCTGATTGTCTTAAGCAAGGATGTGCTTAAAAGGTGACATTTCAGTTTACATTGAAAATAGTTTTCTAATTCTTTACTTGTGTAAAAAGTTACATTGATTTGAAAATAAGTTATATACGCTACTTGATGCTTCTTAACTATAAAAAAAGGTAAAAAAAATTGTGAAATGTAGAGTGAGAAGGCTATGGTGAGTGAATGAAGGACCCAAGAGCGGTCGATTCCGTTTCGTAAATTTTGATTTCAAAGTGGTCCCTGTAGATGCTTCGCTCGGCCAGTCAATGAAAAATGAAATGATGAAAATGATGAAATTTTGCAAACGGCAAGTTGTCAGAAAATAGCGAAGCCGCTGGATTTGGACGGAGGGAATGCTGTAAGTGAACGATGGACCTAGGAGTGATATGTTTGATTGCGTTCCGGAAATTTTGTTGTCAAAGATGCACTTCGTTCTGTTTGGCCAGTCATAGAAAAAGTCGATGAAATTTTGCAACTTTTGGAGTAAGAGTAACATGCAAGCTGTCAGCAAAAGCAGAGCCACTAAACATTAACCGTATGACAGTTTGGATTTTGGATTCAATTGAAAAGAGCTCAAAAATGTACCAAAAAGAAAACTTTTTACAGAAGCAAAGAATTAGAAAACTATCTACAACAGATATTTAAGCTGAAATATCACTTTTTAAACGCATGTTCGTTCATTACAATAAGATGAGTGTTGCCAGATATATAAAGAAACCGCGGAGACATAACATATCATGGCTTTTCCCCTTTCCGTTTTAAAGCTTTTTATAATAAATGTATTTCGAAACTTCCAAATATTTTTGATTGAAATAATTTCTCGTTAATAATTTGGTTTTCAACAACTATATATTACACTTATTAGTATACCAACCTAAACTTGAATTTCTTAGGAGAAAAAATTTAATACAAATACATTTTACACAACCAACCACCTTGTGAGAAGAATGATTTCTGTGAAATTTGTTTTTCAATACACTTGAAATCACCTTCAAGACAATGGTGTACAAGAGACTACTTACGATGCATTTTTCAACACAGTTGAAGTTGCTTACTGTCCTTTCTCTCCTATTCAAAGTTATTTCCATTAAAGTTATTATGAATAGAATTCTGTTAGTTAACTTACTGTTACTTTTATTTTCTCTTTTCTCGTATTGAAAACAATTTGTTGTCTTTTTGTAATTCATAATATATTACATTAGATTATCTTATTATTTTTTAAAAATTAAATTTATGCAAGATCTTAATATCTGGAGGACTGGGAATAGATTGTAGGAGTGAGGAAAAAAGAAAGAAAGAAAAATATATAGTAGCACTGAAATAATAGCTTAAGATGGCTCCCTAAGCATTTTATATATGCTCGTATAAGCTTAGAATCCAGCGTAAATATAAACCGTAAAAAATTTAAAAATTAAAAAGAGTGCCATTCTCACTACCTGCGACAACATTACCGTGGGAACTGAAAAAAAATCGAATTTTTTTCGCGTCCACTTTTAAACAATTTTTATTATTTATGTCAGGAACAGGCAAGATTTTAGTCTTACTATATATGAATTTAACATTAGATATCAGAAGAGTGACGTAAAAGATGTCAAAAGCATTCTTAATGGCATTAATAAAGCTGATGCGATATAAAAAAAAACCTTTAGTAAAGCTTTTGACCATGTTAATCATATGCTGCTGATTCTTATAATAAAGTCCTACTATTTAAATTCATTCGTATTGAAATGAATGAGTTCTTAGCTTTATAATAGATAAGTAAGAGTTCTTTTCAATTTCGTCGTCTTCCGTAACATCAGGTCTCCCTCAAGATAGCTACTTAGGACCCTTGCTATTCTCACTGCAAATCATTGCTTCCCCTTACGTGATTCATATCAGATCATATTTCAATTTACGGTGATGCTATTCGTCTATATAGTACTTATTTATTTATTTCTTTTGATGTTCATATATATGTAAATAAATTTACAGCATATGCATATACATATAGCAGATCACAAAAAAGTGAGCGTAAAAAAATCTCGATTAAAGCATTTTGCAATAATTACAAACTGATTCGAGTAGAATTCTTCTTAAACCGATTTCAATAGAACTGACGATAAGAGTATAGGATCGTTCCTGTGATTCTAGAAAATCTTTCAATATTATTTTGACTTCATCATACTGAAGAATATAAAATGTTAAATCGATTGTTAGGTTCAATTTAGCACAGAGTACATATATATAAAATTTATTTCTAAATGTTATCAATATACGACGAATGTTGATAAAGAAAAATCAGCTTTCTTGGTCTGAACAATTGCAAAAAAATTAGAATTGAATTTAATATTCACCGCAATGATTTGTTGTAGTAACCATGACTAAAACAACTAGACCCGCGAATTGAAAAGGTTTACGTAACTTTACAAAATGGACCTAAAGATTTTAGGCTCCTTGAAAAGAAACCAATATTAATGCAAGCATTAATAAAACTGATAAAAAATGCAATCATTCTTAAGAAAGAGCTCAATACATATACATACACACATATGCACGGCATATCCTTCATTAGCGTAAAATTCTGAACTAAATAAAAATTACCCCACTTTCGTTTGACTATCGCTTATTGAAATTCTGGATCTGTATGTATGTGTATACAACGAAAAATATTCTTCCCTCTGCTATACTTATTTTTTGCAAACTTATGCATCACAGTATTATGTATTATCTTTGCAGATTTATCATAGAATTTATTTCAAGTCATCATTAACAAACGTAATTTGAGTCATTGATTTCAAATTTACTAATAAATCGTCTAGTTTTCCTTGTCTTATTTTAATACCTTAAGCTTACGTTGATAGTTAATAAAATAGTTGTATTAAAATGACAAATGACCATCCTCACGCATATACGAAATAATCTGTATTCCCATGACTGTAAGTGGTTGTCGACAATCAGCTTAAGCATTAAGTTTCTTTTAATTACGCCTTAAGGAATAAGAAATGAATTAAAATAAATTCTAAGTTACAATTAGCTGCAAATATCTCATTACATGTTTGATATGGGTATAGATTCAATTCAATCGCCTGATAGTTTAAGAAGAGCTAAGAAAAACGTGAGGATTATACGGTCATTTGTAATAAAGTAGCAATTGTATCTGCTCGCAACAAGTAGAATATAAATGTCGCTACTGATTGATGAATATAATTGATGCACAGAGCAAGAACATGTGAAGTAAGTCTTCTTTTCTATTTACTAAAGTTGATTTAAAATTTTTGAATTACTTCCATAAATAATTCGTTTAAAATTGAAGAGTACCTGAGTACCTCGCTATCTAAAAATATGATGTAAACGGATTAAGTTTTTCTATAACTTAAACAAAAAATATCACTAAAAATATTAAATCAAGCGGATGAAAACAGGAAACAAATTGCTTACTTTTAATAAAAGTTTTTAATGCAAAAAACAAGAATAATAATAAAAACAAAAAAAAAAAAAAAAAAAAAAAAAAAATAAATACTAAAGAAATAAATCATTCAAATGAATGAAATTCAATTGAATTTCAATTTTTGTAATGAAACGTTGTCGCTGATGATGACGAGGATGATAATGATGATGATTTTGATGTCGGTGGGCATGACCAAAAAAGAAAACTGTCTGGTCAATGACAATGACTTTAACCAAAAATAACACCATACACGAACACAAATATACACACGAACACATCCCTATACAATAAAATTAAAATAGAAAATAGAGAAAGAGGTACGAAAGAGGATTTGACAGATATTGATTCTCATGCCGTTGATGTCGACGATGATGATGTTAATGAAGAGCAATGATGATGGTGGTTTTCTATAACAGCAAGAGTTATGATGGCTCTCTCTATACTTAGGCTTTGCACATTTCAACAAAGACTATTGTAAAAGTATCATCGATCAATGACAAATGCAATCAAAACGGGAACGAAACATTGTACAAATAAACAAAAAAATTCAAAATTTAATCATCGGATTTTTTTCTTTTTTAAAACATCAAAAAATTTCCACAAAGTTATTGGTAGTACAATATTAATCTAAAAAGTATTGAACCAATTCTTTTTTTATATAAACATTTGATATATTAAATGTGGAATTACATATGTGGGAGCATAACGATTAAATGCATCATTTGGCAGCTGATTTTCGAAAGTGACTGATGCGCAAAAAGTATTGGAATCTTAAATCGTCTTCAACATGGGATATTGAACTTTAAAAATAGAAGAACTCTTTGAAATACTGATCTAAAAATAAAAGATCGTCGGGTCATAAAGAAACTTATGTTGTTTAGAGAACTCATTCGATAGCAGAAGTCAAAACAATTTTTTGTTTTTGTTTATTATGAATATTCAAGATATTCAAGAACAAATCTCATCGCTTGAAGGATGAATATTTCGAAAATCGCCGAACAAGACGAACCTTCAAACAGCAATAACACTACGAACATTAAAGAATGCTTCACCATTAGAAGAAAGGCGGCCACATCAAATTTGTTAAACATTATTCGAAAGTTTTACTTAACCTTTGAAGGGTGGATTTTATGAAGTTGCCACCAAGCACCACGATTTTAGAATTGAACTAAGTGTACTTAGCATTTGAGAAAAGAACCGTCTTGGGTGTTATACGAACCTTAACAGATATGCTTACCGATTTAAGTATGTTTACTGAGTCGTCAGAAATTCAAAGAAATTTGCTCTTAAGTTAAGTTAAGTGGTTAGTTTGTCTCTTATTGGCATAGTTAAGTTCTCAGAATATTCATCGAGTATGGCGACAGTGTCCAACTGTTGTTCAGTTTCTTTCCAAAAAGGTCAGTTTATCAAATTTTTAATCACAAGGATAAAAAAGCATCGAAAATAATAAAGAAAAGTGCTGCAGTGAAAGATGCTTATTAAACTTTATTTATATTATTGTTAAATTAAAAAAAGGGGCATATAAAATTTCATCCTCCAAAAGCTTAATACTTTTTGGAAAACCATTTTTATTTTTGTTTTTTTTTTTAAATTTTTCAGTCGATAACAATTGAAGCGCAAAAAGTGAATGAGTGATTAAGTGAAAACTAAACAATGCATTCGTTTATTGGTTTGTGCGAGAGAGTTTATGCAGTCTTCATATGTGTTTATAAAGACCTTTGTGCGAAATCCATTAAAATATTAAGTTTTTCAACAACAAAAACAACCAAAACGTTCTCTAAAATTGTGTGTATTAAATGAAATTGTTGTCTATATTTTTTTTATATTTTTTTTTTTTGACATTTTTTTTATACTCATGTAACAGTAGCAGGTCTACGTAAAATCAGAAAATAAATGAATGGATTCCCTTACTTCCGTGTGTATTTGCATAGTTTAAATAACATTTAAGTATTGATTCCCAACAATCTGTAGTAGCTGTTTCGATAGCCGTTATATATATATATATATTATACAATGGTACTGCTGAGTGAAAGTATTCAAATGCACGTACATAGGCCCATACAAATATTTAGATACACCCAGAAGCACGCATGCAAGCATTCGTGCATATAAATTACTTGTAAATTTGTACCTTTTCTGCATATAAGTAAAGAAAAACAACAAGCAAAAGGAGAAAAACTTTAGATACTCAAAAAGCAGAAATATTAAGAAAAGTGTATGTTTTCCGGTATAGTAATGTAGAAAATATTCTTTTTTGTAACTATTATATGTATATTTGTCTTTAATTTCTCTATGCATTGATATGCAAATGTGAAGAGAAAAATATTTCAATAAATTCAATATTTAAGTTTATTAAGAAATGATTCGATTAAGAATACATCAGTTATTTTATTTCACTTGTAACATAAATGGATAAATAGCACAGACACTATAAAGCTGTAAGGTATTCTCAAATATATGAGATTTAGACGCTCATTACATTCATTTAATTCAAATACATAAAAATAAAAAATAATAAAATATATAAAATATTTAAAGTACATAAAAAAGAAAGAGGAAAAAAATATTATGGAAAAGTAAGGAAAATAGGAGAAGTTATTGCTCCTCGATGGGAAAAATATAATAGTGTAGATTTGATGTTTTAGAATCAAAACATAAACTATATAAACTTAGAAAATTCGCTAAAATAATTTAAGGTAGAAAAATAAATTAAGTTCTAAATGGAAAAAACAGTATGTGATCCCTTTCAATCTTCGTATCTCGATGGTTTCATGTAAAAGAGATATTTCCAAGGGATCAAAGAAACAAATACAGTACATATAAAAATATTCCCGGTCAACGAATGATTCATACACATTAATATACAGATATAAAGAGGTATATGTACACGTGTAAAATACGAGAAAAATTTTATCTTACACTCGGATATAGTCAGAAGCGTTCCGCATAGCATGACAAACCTACAAGACTTTCATTCTTCATTGATAGATGCAAAAATATGTATGAATTTAATTTAGTTAAGTATTCGAATGCCTTGTTGCCACAATAGGTTTTTATTATTTTCAATATATTTCTTTTATATATAATATAGAATTCGATTTTGTTTTAAATAAAGGAATATAATAGTACTTGAGAGTAAAGGCAGCTCACATAACGAAAATTATATGAATCTTTTGTAATTTTTATCGTAAAATAATCACATAATGTAATTTTTTTAACAACAAACAAGAGAACTGCTTAAAGAAAATTTTTCATATCCAGTACAAATTGCTCGCAAATTGATTTTCACTTATCAGAAAAGATTTCGAGTTTAAAGCGATAATAAGATGGCAAACAATTTAAATTTAACAGCAACATTTACAGCGGGCAAGACTAAAGAGGAAGCTTGCCACTGTGAACATCAAAGGTTCACCTATTTGCATCGATAACCGTGTTAATTTCTATTCCCTTTACTCTGCAACAGAAAAAAAGCCTACAGAAGGGTGAATAGTTCAATACCTCACACAAGTTGCAATTATATTTGCATTTATACATACATGACGTTTGAAACCAAAAAATATGGAACCTGTCGTGATCGTTTTTTCATACAATTAGAGACCTTTTTGAACTCAAAACCGTGCAGCCTTTGGCCATCTCTTTCATAATATACTAAAATATTTTTTGGTAAATATTTGCAAATTTTTCTGACTTGTAAGAGAAATTTTCATAAGCAATAATCTAAAGTGTAATCTATAGCTTTAAATTGAAAACTCGAACTTTACCTTTGCAGCCTTAATTGATAAAAAAAGTTTAAAGGGTTCAGTGTCAATTCGCTTATTTTTAAATGCAATTTGTCGAGAGTGATAAGTAAAAATGTTAACCCAAGTTGGTTTACCTAGACAAAGTTTTTAAACCGTAAATGATTTGGACAGAGCTGAAGCAGCTCTGACCGGTGGGCTGATGAAGAATATTTATAATTTACGGTTTTTTTAAAACATATTTCTTTGAAATTTCATAAATACCGTACTGCATATAGTGAACATAAACGCATACCAAATCAAGTCATTAAATTTTCGTATCGTAAAAAGAACGAGAAGAATGTCAAAGTCAAGACAAAAAAAAAATATTTTGTAAATTTTTTTTCTGATGTGCATAGATACTCGATAGTTCTAAATGAAGTTAAATAGATGTAAAAAAATTTTAATAAATATATCAGTAAATATTCATATTAGAGCAGAAAAATTACTTTAGATTAACATTTACATCTTTTTAAATAAGATGTTCCCCACAGGTGAATAAATCTATTGGATTTAAATCTACCAACTTGCATTTATCATATACCGAACATATACCAAATATACCATATATATTGGTAAAATTATTGCCGTACATTGGCCATGACTTCTTTGATACATATGTTGCGTTTCATATCAATATATTCAAGGTTAGTTTTTCAACTTTTACGATCTCGGTGAAAATATGATTTCTTGCGCACAGGAAGTCATGAACGAATCAGAAGGGGAAATAAAATTTAGATGTATATGACCCGGAAACGATCGACCAATCGAGCGAATCCCGTTCAAAAAGGAATCCAAGACCGAAAAAATCGTGACAAAGACGTGTCAAAATTCCAGTAGTCTATTATGTGATATGCGAGTCAATTCAACACGATCGGGTACCGAAAAGTTCTGTTCTAGCGGATAAATCCATATATATATATACATAGGAACAACGCTATTCACGTGATGCCGATGCTTCCCATCGCTTATAAACAATTAAATCCCTCGCTATACATGATCGGAAATCCCCCGGCAATTTGTCGTGAAAACCTTGTCCACACTCGTGAATTGTGTTCTAATTCTTGTCAGATGTAGTAGCACTTTTTGCATTCGTTAAAAAGATCTCGCCTCTAACCAGTCACAACACCCGCTAAATTCCGGTTATCTCTGCCGTGTCTGTCTGTAAGAGATATGCTGCATTACTAGCGAAGCTATTGCTTAGTGTATTCAATAAGGCTGGAAACACAATGAATCCGCCCTTATATTGCCACAAATTCAAACGTATGAAAAGCAGTGAACACAATGAAGCTGCGCATATTGTTTGTTTGTTTTTTATTTCCAAGGTATGGGAATATAAGCACGGCTTCATTGCGTTAATGGCCTAAATGCTATCATGTCGGCGTTTTCTCGGCCAGCAGATAATTAATGTTGCAACTTTGTATAATTAGATAATAAGCGCAAGCGTAAGTAGACGACAAGATAAAGTAAATTTTTACTTTAAGCCTAACAGTCGATATAAGAAAGTGCATACGGCAATAAAGAAATTAAAGAAAAACATAGTGTGGTATCGTTTATTAATCCTATTCAAATGTCATAAAATTCATCAAAGTTCATCGTATATACAATCATTGAGAAAATTTACGTTGATGTTTCTTTTAATGGTTTTAATAGTTCATTTCACAGAAAAGTGAAATCGAGCTATTCGTCAATTAGGCGAAAGTGAACTCGTCGCTTTGGTCAACGCATTCGAGTGTGAGTGCTTGTTTTCAAAATGATTGTATTTGGTGTCGATAGCAATTTCTTTTTATTTAGTCTTGCAACCGACGGATTGATCAAAAGTGTCTGTTCTTTCACCTCCTGCCTTTCTAGTGTTTATGAACAAACTCTTATACGTGATAGGAAATCATATTTATTCAGTCATTCCTTCTCACTACGAGAATTCATGCAAAAGCGGACTGCAATGACAATATGACATTATGAGTGATAGGCTTAGTCAAGACCAGAATGAGGCACATAAAGTAAACTTTAATGCCAGTATCAGCGTAGACGAAATAAAGTTTTAATTTGTACAACTGCCTGCAAACTGATAGAATAATAGTTAAAATGTATTAGGTTACGCAATTGTGCACGTTTTTTTGTTTTACATGAAATGTACCGAAACATTAAAGAAATATTTGTCGTCTTTCTTGCATCAGAATAAAAAGATAAATCGTTGCTCACATGTTGTGAACTGCGTATCAATTGAATGCATTTTAAAATAAAATATCACATACATGATAGCGGTGAATATTAACAGATTCATTCAAAAATGAGTAAAACTTTTGTCTTATTTTTCCTTGTAATATATGTATCCAGAGCTGCTTTTTACTCCTTTAAATTTATTTTGACTTATCACGTGAATTTCTTCTTTTACTTTTAAATATTTTTCTTTGATTATAATTAATCCTGTTAAAGTCCTTCCTTTCATTATAGGTGATTTATAACTTAACGAGTTAGTGTGCGTTTCTTATGGGCATACGTTTCGCGTGTTTGTTTGTTATATCGCTTTTTCAAGCTGCAAATTAAAGTCATTAAAACAAAAATACGGTTTCAGTTTTTAAGTTTCCATACACATGTTCGCTTATATCAGAAGTTGCGTTAATTAGACTTTAAAAATTAGCTGCTGATATCGGTAAAAACTGGTCAATTTAATTATCATCAAAATTGTTTAACTTTCTGGAGCGCCTAGAGTGGATATCATTTTTACACCCCCCACCGAAGGTGCGGAGTATATTTCATTTTATCACTTGGTTTGTAACTCCCAAAAGGAAACTTCGGTGACCCTACACAGTGTATATATTCTTGATCAGTATCACATTTAGAATCGATATAAGCATGTCCATCTGTCTGTCTGTCCGTTTATGGTAAACATTCTCCTGGCCGCAAATATGAATATGCCGGCTTCAAATTTGCCAAAAACATTGTGAGTTTTTGCACGTAGGTTGTTATTGAAAATGGACCAAATCGGTCAAAAGACACGCCCAAAGTACAACTTAAACCGCTTTTGAAAGCAAAGAAAAAAAATTGGAATCGTAAACCATAGCAGATAGAATTATAAAAATTTCCAAAAATATTGCGCTATATTGAAATTTAATTTTTTTTCGAAAACTCGTCTAACATTAAAAAAGACTCTTCTGATGATTGATCAGCATGAAATTCGGAGTTCACCTAGACTTATCCCTTTGTGCGTCTGTCCGTCTGTCTGTCTGCCTAACTATGTAATGTCTAGGGTAAATATTCTCCTGGCCGCAAATATGGAGATATTGGCTTCGAATTTGTTAGAAACCTTGGAAGTTTTTTCATTGCCACGCCCACCTATTACAATTTAGTTTTTACCCCTTTTTTAACATAAGTCTGGTGGGTACAAAAGTTTCGGCACAGTCGAATATAACTTTCTTACTTGTTCAATTATTTCATGTGATATTTAAAATACTTACTATCGCTTATCGTTCATTTTATCATTTTTTTTTTAAAGAAAATCAATTAGGAAATAAATAAAAGAAGCTTATATAACTAAATTCCAGCAAATAATTTTTATTTTATATTTTTCCAACAGTTTTTCAATCATACTTTCAATTCATACTCTTTCGCAGTGATACTAGATATTAACGAGCGCTCTGTGCTATAAGACTCACTTTTTTAACTATCTAAACTATCTAAAATATATATTTCATGAAGTCTTCCATACATGCTTCTGTTACAAACGTAATTCTAAAATTGCTACACCGCCATTCTCTAGTACGTTATGTGGAAAAAAAAATGTAAAGAAAAACAAGTGGAGATACACATAAGAAAAATCTAATTGTCATAATGGCTTCGACATGTTTACAAACGACTGTCAGCCACAGTCTACAACATATCAAGGCAAACAACACCCACCTCTTCCTAAGCACATATCGAAACATTCACGTTTTCCTATAACAATTGCAGGCATTCTAAAGTTTTCTACTTGAGTTTTTCACATATTCCGTTTGCTTACTTACCAGTATTCCTGTGAATATTATGGAGTTGGCATTTTTTGTTGTTGTATGTCTGCCTTTTTACAGAGAATTTTTCTATATATCTAGCTCTTCGTTTGTGTCATTGTTTTTTTGTTTTTTTTTTTCATAGATCTTCTACCTATTTTGTTTTTAATCTAAATTTACCCGCTTACTATCTGACAAGCAACGTCAGCAAGTGAAAGCGGCACACATAACAGTGTCATTTGTTATTTTACTCATAGTCAGAAACATGTATATATATATAAATGTGTGTGTGTATATGCGCATATAGGCAAAAAGTGCAAGTGTTGAAAGGGGATTTACGTGTTCTGAGCTCCTTTCTTCAATTTTTTATTATTATATATTATTTTTTTTTAAAATATAACACTAAAGGAAAGTAAAAAGGCTTAATCTGATATATAATTCTAGAGATGTTACATTATACGAATTATTTTACCTCTACAGCTATTTAAGCGAGCAAATTATGACTATTTTATCACAAACACTGTTAGCATCTCTGCAAAAACTTGTATACCGACACAATATAGGGTAAGACGTGCAAATGTATATGAAGGTTTCCTTTTTTATGCGTTCTTTTTTGCTATATTCGCTACGACTGGTTATGGTGCATTATACGTTCCAGTAACGTTCTATATTATTATCGCTGTACGGGGCTAACAACTTTACTTTGATTAACTGAATGTCTCTTGGGCAATTTTGAATAGGCTTTTACTTTTTTTAATGCTTTCCTATCCAATAGATCTCAAAAATGAGAGAAACATTTATAACGTTCCAAATTGAATGCAAAAATGTTGATGCTGATGTGAAATTACCGAATGTTCATCAGTCTCCGAGACTGGACAATCATCCGCATTTGCTTGCAAATGTATTAAATCGTTTTTATTTATTTTCTACATGCATTCTCTACACATTCTCTACAAATATCGAAGTGTTCCACATTTTAAATTCGGAAAAACGGAAAACCCTTTCCCTCATATGTTACGATAAACAAAAGTATACAGCGGAAATAATTAGAATTTATCTACAAATACCTTTTTTTTAGGGAGTTAAACGTAAAAAAGGGATAAGGAATCTTGCTTAGGGTAAGCGCGAAGTTGATACAAATCAACAAACAAAGAATTCTCCTTCCTCTGCGTTGCCTATTTTTGAAAACTCGAACTTGCAAATGTATGAAATCATTTTATAAACGCAATATATAATAGTTTCAGTGCAAATGCCACAAGTCGCATCGGATTATTTAACGAATTTCCATCGCATGTTATCGATTGAGCGTGTTCTTGGATTAATAAAAGCTTTAATAAACAAAATAATTTCATTTGATTAAGCCTGCAAGCTACAGCCTTGGGCCACATCAACTACTGGCTCTTAGATATCTTTATACGTTTGCGATGAGAATTAAATAAGGCTGTGCAAGATGCTATACGAATGAAATTCATCAAGGGAAGTCCTTTTTACAAAAGCCTACAATATATATATTTTGTCTTCTTGAATTCCAATATTAAAAATTTCAAAGACTTATGCTACATCTGAAGGTTGCTGCCAAATAAAAGGGAAAAATAATCAATTGTTTTCTAATTGTTGGTAAAGCCCTAACCGACAGATTTATTTAGTTTTTGAAATTCGACAGACAACAACGAAAATAAATAATTTAACATCAAAATTGTTGTTCCAGATAAAATTTTCTAATTTATTTAGAAATATACTTCTAGAAGTTACTTTCTTTGCAATTAAACTATTTGATGTAACTAATATCTTTACGAAAGATATTATAAATAAATTTTTACTCAGATTTTAAATATATTACATCAATGAAAAACACTTATGTCGTTTATGCCTGTTTCTACTTAACTTTTGAATTTTGAATCGAAGAAATGTAGATAGAAAATTCAAATCTACAACACATCACGCTAGCAGAAGGAGCTAAGTGTAATTTGGAAATAAGAGAGATAAGTTCCGAATGATACGCCCCGAAATCTTGGAAAGATGTTGACTTTCAAATAATATCTAAATATCGTATAGAATTTATAGATCCCATCTGTTGTCTTGGAGGATAAACATGCGATTTGAGTCAGCTATTGATTATCTTTGTTTTCCCTTAAATGACTCGGTACATTTACTTATATTTGAAATATTTTTTTTTTTATTTGCGTCTCGTTTCTGTAGTTAACATCAATTAAAACATTATTTTGCAATTTCACTTTGAAGTGCACTTGGCGTTAAGCAAGAGAAATACATTTTCCTGTGTTGTCATTCATTTAGTATTCCTCAAGTCTCTGACTGTTGTATTGCAGATCATCGACAGTGCTTATATAGTTGCTTATGTGAACAGTACCATACAAACAATACGATGATAATAACAGTTAGAGTAGTAGAGGTACAAGATGATACAACAACGACACAAAATTGCAATTCTTTTGATAACCGACCACACCATTCACTGGTAAAGTTTACGCCTTAAGCTATTTACTTTGAGATGGGAATGTTTACGACATCTACAATGTAAAAGTCAGTTTACTTTATTCTTTAACTCTTAATTTATTTATCTCTTTTTATTTTTATTATAATTTTTTTTTTTCTTAAATCAAATATTTAACTTTTTTGTTTGTAGATGAGTTTTTTAAGGTTTTCATTTACTTGACTTATGAGATACAAATATATAAATAAATATAGTTAGTAGATAAGGGTTAAATCATCAGTCTTGAGTTAAATAATAGAAGCAAACTAACAGAATAGTGATTTGAAGAAATTGTGCACATCATAGTATGCATATTCCATCTTATCTTTACTTTTGAACAATTTCTTTTGGAACGTGATGGTCACAAAGCTTAATATTATTATAAATATTTAGAAAATGGCAATCTGTCTAACACCTCTAGATGATCGAGAAAAAACGATATGATCTATGAGATATTTTTCCCATCCATCCATGCTATCTTGTTCTTTTGTTTACTTGGTTCGTAGGGTGAACATTGAATGCTGAAGGACGATTCATCTGAACAAGAGTTGAAACTTAAACAGGAAAGTGGAAGTAACAATTTCTACTAAAGAATTTTTTGGTGTAATCCTGGCAAAGAGTAAGTAAAGTGTGTCTCGATAACAGTGCAATATTTAATTGTTGCGCCATTTGTTTTTCATGCAAGTGGCAACTGTGAAATTTGATAGCTGGTTGTTTGACAGATTATTCCGATTATTAAAATTGGAGCGCTACGCAAAAACGAACGCGTCATAATTGTGAAAGCCCATTACCCAAGTGAATGTCGATTTTCGTCATCTTCATTCACGAAACTTTCATCTGAATGGCTTCGTAAATAAACGAAGCTATCGAGTTTTTGGCTCAGAGAATACTCACGCGATCTATAAGAAACAAATGTATTCATTCTATCGCAACGAGCAACTGCCTGGTGGGAATTTTGCTCAGGCAGCGTAATGGGGCCTTACTGTGTTAAAAAAAAACTTGGATTTGCAGTGACTGGGAACGTCATTTGTTACACGAAAATTATAGCGGAGTTCTCGTGGCCTCAACTGGACAATATGAACGGCGTCGTCTGTCACACCCCGCATGAATCAATCGATTTATGGCAGGAATGATTTCCAGACCAGATTATCTCAAAAAATTTTAATGTCAACTGGCTGGCTAGAGCATGGGGGTTCTCGTCGTCCGATTTCTTTCTTTGGGGTTTTCCGAAACCTCGAGTCTATGCGAATAAACCAGAAACAATTTCTGAACTCAAGACCGAAATGAGATGCAGCCAGATCCTTGTCAAAAAGTCATCGAAAATTATATAATATAATTCTTTGCACATCGATTTTAAGAACTTGCGGCTCGATTTACTTACAAGTTTTATATACAAAAACGAAAATGGAGTAAATACAACTTTACTCTGGTTATTTTGTTCAAATTTTCTTTTCGCTGGGAATGTTCATCACTTAGAAGTAAACTCTGATAATCTCTGTTTTTAAAAATTCAAGTATTTTGCAGATATAGTTACAACGTAATTCAGAAATCTTGAATTTCTACCTGGCCAAAATGGTGTCATATATTTAAGAATTCCTTATATACGATAACATTGAGACTAAGTATGTTTTTTAAACTTCTTACACGCCCAAAAAACGAAAGTATAGTAACTTTGACAGGGCTTTGATAATAACGAAGGATATCCCTCTAGGATTCAAATTAATATCGCAAACAGAAACTTAGTGCATGTTACGTATGGAGTCCACACTTTGTCTTTTAAGTTGAGCGTAAAATTTTTTTCTTTTTTTTTTTTACAAGTCGTTAACCTAAGTTTTTCATCATTTTTTTCTTTCTTATTTTAATCTAAAAATCTACTTAATGTCTTTAACTTTGTCTTTTGTAATATATCCTTATGAATAAGGTCTGAACTTATTTGAATTAACAAACGTTAATATTTCATTTGCATATGTATTTAGTTTACGTAATTATCTCTGCAGTTTCATTGCCGATAACATTTATCATTGGAAAACATTTGCATTTCTCTTTTAAAGTTCTCCAACCGTGCATTAAGTTTAATACTGAGAGCTAAAAATAAACATAAAATTATGTTAAGATGCCCTAGTAAAGGTAATACTCCAAGAAGTCATCGTATGCACTATTAACGCCTAATAAAAACAAAACGAAATTGAGGAAAATTCTCTGAGAAAATAATCTAAATGAAAAATGCATTTTTACATTTATACAGAGTCAAGCGAAGAAAAACTACACACAAACAAAGTGTGTTGGACAGATGCAAAATTCTTCAACTGAAAGCTTGAAGCATGATTGCATTAAAATTCAGTCGATATTTAAATGTAAATGAGTATAATTTTTTTTTATATTTAATATTATACCCTAAGATTATTGCTTCAGAGAATAAATTCAAGATAAGCTTATCATTTGAGTAGTGAAGTGATTTTATACAGGAAATGGCAACTTTAAATCTCATTTGTCGCTCGTGAAAATGGTTGAAGTTAATGTTGGAGCAAATGAGTGTCATTTTTAGCAAGACTCACTTTGTTTTAGACTGCTTGTATGCTATCAGCGATACTAAGCTTTATGTTAGATCGAGCTTAGCTTATAATATAATTATTATCCAAAAAATTTGTATTTTTCTACATTTGTGTTTCGTTCTAACTATTTTACTTTACACCAATTCTACTTATACTTACATTCTCTGCTGAAACTTTTTTGTATTTTTTCGTTTTAAACCTTTAAAAAAATATTACAAAACTTTATAAAATTTTTAACTATAAATCGGAACATTTTAGCACCACGTTAATGCACTTTGGTGCCGCCTGTCAAGCAGGATTATAGTAAAGTTTTATAAAGATCTTTGACTCGGATTGTGTTTTTTTTATTTCAAACTCTGTGACTTATATTAAAAGTAAAACTGTAGATTTGAAATTTTTCTTTTCAATGTTTTTTTTTTCACAACCGCACAGAAAGAGATTAAGTATGAATATGTAGAAGAAAAGAAAACATGTTATGTAAGCCAATGTAAGAAAAACTCATTAAGTCAAAGAGCTTAGTTAGTAACAAAATTAATGTTTTGGTTTCTCTTCTTTTTGGTTTATTTAAAACATCTAAATTTCTAGTATAGCATATAATACTTTAGTTTACAAATTAACTAAAATTAACTGAATAAATCAAATGATTTCAAACTTTCTATAGCCCAGATTAAGGACTTAGATGTGAGAAAAATCATACTTCAACATGCCGTCGTATTCGCGTTATCATATTCTATATATTGGAACATTATTTCACTTGACTTTTATATTTAAGGGTAAATTTATTTCCAATAAACCATAAAACACATCTATAAGCAAATTCGATACAATATTGCTGATTGACCCCAATGTCAATGTATTTAAATAAGTTTTTGTTTACAAAATGAAGAGTATGATGTAGATAAATATATTTTAGAATCATTTACCATCATATCTTTTTTTTTTTTTAAAACTTTTTTAAAATTACTTCTAACTGTATTTTTTTTTTCGTTTGCACAACTGTTAGAAATACAGAGTGCCACATATTCAGTGAAATCCGGAATTTTTGCTGAAGTTTTAAGAAGGCATTCTCTACGTCATCATCTATTTTCTACATACATTCTCTACATATTCCCTATATATGTCAAAACGACACGTCCCACTTTTTGAATTGGGAGAAACCAAATCAAACTAAAAATCTTTTCATGTTACGATAAACAAAAATGTGCATAGGAAATAATTAGAATTTTTTAGAAATAGGTCTTTTTAAGAAAGTTAGATGTGAGGCAGAGCTAAAGTAACGACGGCCTCGATATAAATTAGCTAAATGGTCTCGAACAAGCCCTTATAACTGAGTGACTTCGTGAACTATGATAGAAGCGTTCGCTAGCAGCCGCCAAGCAACGATCTGCCACGCACGAATTACATGAAAACCTGTAGCCAGTGTTAGCGAAAAGCAATAATTCGTATAGTGTATCAGTATCGATGTATAAATAAAAGTGTATTGATTGTCTGTAAAAAAACACCACGGAACCTTCTGTATTGACACTATGTTAGAGCAATTTAAAAGTTTATGAGAAAAGGAGATGTAAACGATTGTCGTCGAGAGGTTCTGTAAGGATAAGTCAGTTTATTTGAATTATAATATGTTAAAGGAATATGAATAAAAAGATTATAACGTGGAACATATTTAGAAACTATAATATGTTTTGAATGTAAAACCCTCGGTAGAGAAAAGTGTTCATGTGTAGATTTTTTCTTAAGGACGGAAGATGCAATAGATGCGAAACTCCGTTTCGGAGGTATCCCAGATGAGTGAGGTTGGTTTGTGTAATAAATTATGAAGTTGCGAGTTTCAAGAAATATGCATTTTTTTGTAAAACACGTCTATTGCATAGGTTTTACGTGCTCTAGGGAAATGTAATTCCTGCAGAGATAATTAACTAACTAATATTTTAGTTTTGAAATATCAACAACAAAATGTGCCCTTTTATTCCAGTCTTCTTTTTATAACTTTAAACACTTTTAGTCACTTATCCACTTCTTCTTTGCGTTGTGGTAATTAGTAATTAGCTGAACTTTTCACGGGCAACTTATGACCATGGCATATCGAATGTAAACTCATTTGAAAATGAGAGGTTTATCTATTAGTAGGGTTTCATGCGTTTATCTAGATTCTTCTGATGTGTAGCATTTAAAGCATGCCCCTCTCTTAGCGGCATCCTAACAACAGAAAGCCGAGAAGTGTTTCGGATGTAGTTCCTTTTTAACAAACATTTGTGTTCTTAATGATCAGGTTGGTGCAAAAGTAAGTAGAAAGCTGGAGAGGGAGACATGATGTAATTGGATTATCGATATTTCCACCACGAGCGATCTGTTTAAGTGAACAGAGAGCCGAAGTACGAAAAGTCCGAATGCAACCATACATATATGCCGCTTTAAATATTACCTAAAGCTTCGTAAAATAACTTCATATCAAAAGCGATCAGTGGGCCAAAGATGGTTAGGAGCAATTATCAAAATATTAATTTAACAAATTCTACCGTAATTTTTTGTGTTAATTCTCTGCTTAAAATTAAAAGCCCTCAGGGAAACAATTTTCATATTTAATGTATATGAAAACTCTTCTTCAACTTTAATTGTAGAACCCTATAGCGTATTTCGTCAATTTATTATGTACTCAGTCTCCATTCAAAAAAATGCTCTCAAAAGAAAAAACATTTTTTAAATCTTTTTAACTTATACTGAAGAAATCCAATCACATCTGTTTCTAATCTTACAAAATCTTAGCATAAAATATGAAACTTTAGTTGAGAGGAATACAGCAACGATGTCAAATACCTACGCATGTATATTTGCGAAAGAATTTAAATACAATAAAAATAATTCGCAAGTCACTTATTCGCGAATGACTTGTTAACTGCTTATATGTAAACTATTCAAAAATATATTTCAATAAATTAGGTCGCCCTGATGGTCTTTGCAGTATTTAACATAATGCGATGAAATTTTTGTGGTCTTTGCGGTTACTAACTCTCTAAAGTAATAAAACCGAAATTTATATTTATGCATAAAAATGTTCTAATCATTATCTAAATGAAAAACTTGCCAAAGTTCAAAGACCTTTTTCTAAAACAAAATTTGTAGTTTGCATTTCATTACGCTAAGTGGCTGCTTTACAATGCGGGGATACGGAGTAGAAAGAAGAAAATTCGGTTTGCTGTGTTTATAAACCACACAAAAAAAAGCAGAAACAAATTTTTCCTACAAAAGACCCAAAGCCAAAAATTCTAAAATACTCCTACGTACATACGTCATGGAGGAACAAATCCATGTTTATTCAAGATTCCCTTTTTTTCTCTTGTTTTTTTATATGAACGTAGAATTTAATGAATTTATTTTGCCAAGAATTTTTCATGCTTTCATACTATTAACATTTACATATGTATTTGCATATATACAGCCTGTGGGCTTAAATAAATTTTTATCATTATTTCTCATCTATGCTGAATCATAGTTGGCCCAGAGCCGGTATTCACAATTGCATGCGCTTACAGTTTTTATATAATTTTTCTTTTAATACTAACTTAAAATATTCCATCTGATATATGTGTGTGGAAAAAGAAAATAAAAATTCTTAGGTCGGCAAAAAAGTAATTTCGGTTTGATAAAATTGCTTTCTATCAATCTTTTTTTCTTAGGTTCATATTAACAGTAGTAGTCTTTTGATCAATATTTCGTTACATCTAATAAAACGCAATTCATAAGATGTATGAATTTTTTGAATGGACAAATTGTCTTGCATTGTCCCGCCTAGCGATTGTAATGAATCTAGAAGTTTGAAAGAAAATAAAAAATAAAACTTCGACTTCTCTGTTCAATTTCATTTATCTTTTATAGAATCGTTCAAATTCTTCAAAATATTGAGAAAGATATGAGCTCAGTATGATCCTAAACATTGGCCAGAAACCTGTTTTGCACCATTTAGGTAAAGGCAGAGGCAAGAAGATCAACATAAATTAATAGTGAAATATTGAAGGTAATACATTCATGCGAGTTACTGCTAAAACGAAACGAAATCGCCTCCTTTTGAAGATTTTTGATGATTGACAAGTGTTGAAAGGCAAGTTGCATTTTGAGTATAATGTGCGAGAAAAAATTGTAGATGAAGCTGCCACAAGCCATTGCAAAGCCCATATTGTCGCTACATAAAGTAATGCCTTCTTTTAGTAAGATTGGAAAAGAATCTTTTCTCATGAGCTATTCTGATACAGCGAGATGAGTGACTATATTCTCCACTGTCAGCAACTAATGCGATTAAACCTCGCAGTTGACCTAAAGCGTCAAGAACTGATCGACAGGAAGGCCGCAGTATTCCATCACGACAATGCCAAACTAAACACATCTTTAATAATTCGGGAAAAAAGAGAAAACTTGACTAGAAAATTTTAATGCAGCAAGTATCTTACCCATTCCGAATGTCATTTGTTTAGTTCTCTGCAAATTTCTGTTATTAGTGTAAAGTTGACTACCGAAAGGACTCTGTAAAATTGATTTCGATAATTTTTTCGCTTAAGAATCTCAGAAGCTCTACAATAATGTTTTAAATGTCTTATCGTTAAAAATTGATCTTTTGATTGATTTGATTTCAAAAGGTTCTTTTGAAATACAAAAACGATGAATGACGTACACCACAAAGTTTTTTCCTTACCTAATATGTCTTAGTAAAGATATGAACCGATGCATTTGTTTCGCTCTGTGAGCTAACTTCACGCTCTAAACTCTAAACACTTTACTTGGAACTTTTGCTCCACACCATTCAATTTTTTGGTGTGTACACGAGTTTCGTTTTTGTTTTCAATTTTTCTTACTAGAAAAAATTTTATATAAAAATTACATAAAATATTTTATGTATTTATGAATACGTGAATGCATTGAGTTTGCTGGTGTGAGTGCTATTTACATTTACTGCGTTTAATTATAGAGAAATTCATGTCGTTATTTATTTTAAAAAAGATAAGCTTTTTATTTTTTTTTTTCTTAGCATAAAAAGTCGACCGCAAAAAAAATTTTTTATTTTAATTGCTCGTATGTCTTGTTTTGCATAATTCCGCATCAGCATCATAGTCATAAAATGAGACCGCTTGACAAAAGTTCCATGTACAAAATGTGAAAAAAAAATGTTTTTTTCATTTATTATTTACACAGTTTATTTTATATTTGCTTAATCTAGCACACTTTTAGAAAAATTGTCCTTACACAGCAAGCGGAATTTTCGCTTTATGCTGAACTACAATTTTCCAAGGACAATTATGCATATTCATACGTAATCGTATATAGGCTAGCGTGTGCTGGCATGTGAAAAATTGTAAGAATAAATGTAAAGAAAAAATACTTAGCAAACACACAGACACCGCATGTGTGTATTTTAATACATAAATAGAAGCTCGTAATGTATTTGCAAAATGTCTCCCGTTGACAATTTGAATGTTACCAAGGCGCTGACAATTTACAGTAACGGTGCACCCACACAGTGACTTTCTTATTTACAATCGTCTTTCATTACTTTATGAATAATTATTTAACAAAATAAAAAGAGCTTTATATTCTATTTCGCTTTTTTAAATTCATAATAAACATATTTTAAAAGTAGTCGTATACTTATAGTGTATAGAATAAAAATCAACTCACGATCACTTACTCAGAAATCACAGAAAATGGTATAAAACCAATCGGATCGTATTTTATCGCGGGTTTTGGTACAGTGCAATGAACAGGCTTGAGGTTCATTGTTCACACAGTTCAATGAATCATGAGTTTTGAAACAGTGCAACGAAACAGGTTTGAGGCTCATTGTTCACACAGTTCTATGAATAAAACTGACGTTCATTGCAGGCAAAATGATTTGAAACTTTTGTTTTGCATTTCAAAGAGAGTTTTAGAAAAATTTGCCATTTAATAAGATAAATGGAATACAAAAATTATGAATGTAACAATCACTTCTTTCAGCGTTGAAAAAATTTAGCCAAATTAGACTCATAAGACTTTTGACTCTTCAATTCGCAGCTGCCTGAGGAAATGTACGGAAATTCATATTATAACGACGAGGATTGGTTTGGCTTCTTTCTTATCTGTTTGCTTATCATTCACAATTAGTCATTCTACCCTATTCTAGAGCGTCACATCTAATGTCACTACAAAAAGTTCCAAATTAGTCTATAAGACTAGAATTATAGTACCCATGTCCTTAAAGCTGCTAGCAGTTTTTTTAGTGCTGTATTTGAATTTGGATAGAATTTTTTTATTTTTTCACCCTAAACTTCAGGAGTGAATCAGTCATGATAAATAATTAACGAAATATTTAAATTTTAACATCCATAGTTTTGGCGTATAATTTATAAAATTAAATCAGTTGCATTATCAACCAATAGCCCTACATTTTTAAAAACAATCGACAATTTTTAGTTTATAGATAAACGAATTTCTACATTTCATTTAATAAAATTATTTCTTTTCATTTGTTCTTTTTCCAATACTAACTTTCAAATTCTCGTTCCTAAATTATCCCTTTTTTTAGAGCACAAAAAACTCGAAAGATCACGCTAGTTAGAAGTATATAAAATATGTACTCTACAGTATTTCCTCCATAGCGGCCTAAATGATCATCTATGTGTTCAAAAGTTACCAGACAGTTAAGACGACCAGAAAACTGCAGAGAGATAGTTATGTATTTACCTTACATTGATGAGCCACTGTCTATTTTTTCTTAGCTTCCTTCATATGAAAACTCCCGTCAATTAAAAGGTAATTTTAGTGGCAATTTGCAGAAATCCCACAATTAGATAATTATCATTTGTAGAATAATATCCGTATTACTTTTACTATTGAGTATATGTCGCACATTTGTCAAAATTTCAAAGTTGTAACGTGTATAATTTTAAATTCGCTGAACTGAACTGGTTTCAGTTCCATTGAGGGAATTTTATGCTTCTTTAAATAACGTAGAGACAATGTAGACAATATAGATGTGTCAACTCTGCAGTCAAAAATATCTAAATGTTGGTCGAGAATGTTTTACTCGATATAGTTTTTCACAAATGTTCCAATTAAATTAATGTATAAACCTTAAACACCGACAAAATGTGACGCGTTACATCGATCAAAGTGGATTTAATTACTTCCGCAGTCCACTTTTTAAATAATTAGAAATTTTACCTCGTTGACAAGAAGAGACTATTTTTATATACAATTGTTTGAAGTTCATAAATGAATAAAATATTATTTCATCACTTTTTGAGCCACAATATAAGAAAGGAAAAAATTATTAGTTTTTAAAAAGATAAAATTTTGATTCCTTTATTAGCTTTGTTTCTCTACATACCCGGGAGTAATAAGACGAAATGTGAAATATGTTTTTTAGAAGAATTTTTGATATCCTAAATAAATTTCGCTATTCCCAATATCTACTTCAATTCTCAAAACTTGTAGGAGCTGACATAGAGATTTCAGAAAAACATTTAAAAGAAAAAGTTTTTTTTGAAATGAATGAAACAATAAAAGAAAAATGTCATTTCTTAATATTACATAAAAAATAAATTCCACACAATTGTTCTTTTCCTGTTACATAAAGACTCTATTGTTTTAATCTGACAACAACAACAAGGAAAGTAGATTATAAATGACGTGAAAGGTTAAAACATTAAAATTTCAACACACAGTTTAGATAAAACGTTCACAAGTACAATAAAAAAAAAAACATGAATTTTTTTACTGACCACCTTCTCCGTACAATGGAAAACTTACGTATACATATAGTGCTTGTAATGGTATTGTACATTAAATCCATTTACTGATGAAATATAACAGACACGGTCATGAATATAAATGAAGCGAAGTAAAAATTCGCAAACTCATGTTTTGCGTGTTGAATAAGAATTCCATGATAATATTGTGCTGCTCACGATTTATGCAATTTCATGTATTTGTTAAATGATACAATTTTTAATAAATTTTTATTCGTAATTATGAAATAATTGCATTTTTTTTTTTAAATCTATCCCTTTTCTTCCTGCGCGAAATACGTCAGAAAGTTCTCTTAAGTAAAGATTCTGCTGACCAGTGCATTCAATTAAGTTTGGTTTTTCATTTATTTAATTACATCTTGCAGAGCACAATACTAAACTCATTCTGTCTCCTTTTCTCTTTCTGTCTGACATGCATATACATATTTGTATACAGAATGCCATCATAAAATACCGCTACAATTAAAATGCATTCGTCATGCAATTTGTTGTAATTTGTTCAAATTTAATGCACGGAAATTGCAATTTCATTATGACTATGATTCTGTAATCGTTATTTGGTTCATTTGTTAGTTTATATATTCATTTTTGTTCGTGTTCATTAACTAGTTCACAATAATATTGTTTACCAGCCTGATATACTTGTAGTTGCCGTACGTACGTATGCGATGTTGTCGTGCTAGCGTTGACCACTACTACTCAGAGCTAAGGGAATTGTTGTTGTTATGTTTCATTTTTTTTTTTTTTCAATTTTTGTTTGTGTCCATTTATTTCACATTTACCGATAATTGCTGTAAAATGTTCTCATTCACGTGACTTGGTTAAAATTCTTAGGTTATCGCTCTGTTTTCTCTGCATAAATATATCGGTGCATGTACACAAGCTTGTATGTATAACAGCAAATATACGTCATTGGACTTTTCTAAAGGATTACTTAATTTGCTTTAATAATAGACATTAATTTTGAAAGGCCATTATAGACAGACAGACAGAGAGCAACCAAATGGTAGTAACTTAAACGAATAGATTGGGTGTGCACCGTATGTTTGCTTATATAATTTAACTTTAAAATGTTAACATGAGTGTAAACAATAATTCATTTTGGCGAATAGCAAATTTTGAGTAAACACGCAGCATTTATTATTTAAAGAACTTTTACACAATTTGAAGAAACAACAAAATTAATTGGTGTTAATGTTATGCCGGATAAATAGTATTTTCGCCCATTAATGGAGACACAACAAATTCATTTTAAGGAATTCAAATTCAGGTTAAGAGTTCAATTTCTTAAAATCCTCTATTGTTTTCGTGAAAATGTATAAATAAATTTCGATAAGTGAAAGCAAAAATTTTAAATGCTTAAAAAAAAATCTTTATTAACTTAAGTCTAACGGGCTATCAATGAGTTAATTTTTCATAGGTAGAGAGTTCACATTCTTTGTCGTAATTATATTTTTAACAATCCTTTTTTTTTGCCAATCTGGGTTTACCAACTCAACGTAGAATATTGTTTCGCGAATCGAAAGTGTTGTTTATTTGATATTGGGCAATATAACTCCAAACAGGGGTTGTATATACAGCACGATTAGTTGAAAAATAGATTTAAATATGGATTGTGATCTCAATGGGATTTTCCATTTCATTTCATACAACACATACTAACTACTTTGTCACACATCACTCAATATGTTCATAGGATGATATATAGATCTTGTCGTTATTAAGGATTCCATATGATTTTTAGATAATACTAATCTTTAAAATAAAATTTCAAAAAAATGTTTACATTTCATGACATTTCAAACATTAATTTTCAAGTTACAGTTGTTTCATAATTTTCAAAACAAAGGAAAAATCCAAGTTTCATGTGTTGATAAAGCATTGCTTTTTAAGAGGAAAAAATACCATTCAAACCAAGAATAAGTTTCAAATCGTTTTGAAAGACCAGAAAGTGAAATCACGTGAAAAAGCTGACACCTTAATGAGAACAAAAGGCAACACCAGTGTATTTACTATTTTGCATGAACATTTGTTCATAAGAAAGCTTTATTTGAAGTAGATGTCGCGTTTGAACAACAACAACGACGTTCTGATTATTGAGAGCTATTTAGGCGAAATATTATAAACCGAATTTCTCCATGCGATACGTGACATTAGATGAAGTATGCCTTAATGCGCTCCAGAATTCAACTGATAGTAAATCAAGCCAGTTAACGAAAGCCATCCGAAACGACCAAATCCGCAAAAACTTGTTTGGGAAGATTCCGAATGCGCATGTTATAATACTCATCGATTATTTTGTAACGAAACAAGGGGTTTGAATTATAACATTGATAATGAACTGTATTATAAGTTGACCACATCAATGAAAAAATAGCAAACAAAAAATTTAGTAATCCTACGAACTTATTGAGTGAATTGGGCTTTTGGTGCTAATTAATATTTGACTTTAGAAGGTCAACCTATATTTACATTATTTGTAAAGAGACGGCAGCAAATTGACACATTGAAAAATTGAAAATTCCAAAAATACAATTCCAAGAAACATTTTTAAAACCATTTTTCGTGTACAGAACGCTCTATTTTTGTGTCGCGCTCTATTTTTAGTAACTAGAACAATCATAGATGACAGTTCTCAAATTTTATAGTTGCCACTTAAATTTAAAAAAAATCACATAAAATTTAAATAGTGCACTCTCTTATTGAGGCACCCTTTACAAGTTAATCGTAATTCTGATTGCACTCAGCTAATCGTTTATCTGCTCCCCTTATGACCTTTCTTGACAACAATCCTTTCCAAGGTTTCGAGTTCAACTAACTAGAGTACAATAATTTTCATTCTTTATAACCACATTTGAATGGAAGAAGGCCCTATTAATTGCTCTATGGCCTTAAATATCTTTCAAAAAAAGAAGAAGAAACAGAATTTCCATCATTAAAAAAAAGGAAAAATGGGAAAGACTAATGAGTTAAAAAAAATTGTCCTAAAACTTCAAGGCAATAATAAATCTTTAATATTTATTGATATTAAGAATAGTTAAGATAAAATTTCGGCGACAACATTTTCACATATAGAAATACTATCTCTGTGAAGAATGGGTTCATTTGGTTTATATAAACAACTCACTTGATTGTCTTTTATTTTAAGGCCAATACGTTACTAAGCTAACTGTCTCCTTTTTGGCTAACATGCTTAGTAGGACTGTATCTTCCTGCAACAAATCTTAGCTTCCACTTTTCATCGATTTCTTAACACCGAAATGATCTCATTGATTCAAATTATATTGATTTCTCAGCCTAACAGAAGTGATGGTATTGTCTTACTCAAATTCTCCTAAAGAATAGTAGACCATATCATATACGATATTTACCTCGAACAAAACCCTCTACGCCAAACTTTATTTGAAATTCGAATTTATTACAGGGGAATCAACCAATATGGTAAATTTTATTGCAAAATCTACTGAAAATTTGTCATTTGTCTTGTCTTGCAAGCGTTAGCATTTTGTAAGAGGGAGATGCTTAAACATATTTATATCACGAGATTAGAGAAACTTTTTTAAATTTTCAAAATGTCATCCTTTATAGAAAACCTGAATAACCGAATTACACGATTTCATATTTTGCATTTCTTCTTCTCCTGCTGAAATATGAGAAAGAATTTGTCTCTCCTTTAAAAGATGAACTTTCATAAATGTAAACGCATGAAATTTATTATTTAAATTCATCGTAATTTTACAATTCATTTCATAGCCTGCATGCATAATATACACGTATATATATATATATATATATATATATATATATAGATGTGTGTGTGTGTTTGGTTATATATACATATACATATATATGAATATATAAACTGTACATATACGCAAGAATCGTTTATAAATGTAAATGATAATATTATGTAAACTGATATAAGTACAATAATGGTTCGGAATATTTGCATATACATAAACACGACATAATGCAAATTTATTGTATATACATATGCGTATGAATGTATGTGTGTGCATACATTCATTTAACATGATGTCTATATCTACATATAATGACCATACTTTCCATGTTAAAGATTGAATGTTTCAAATAAACGAGAAAAACAGACAAAGAAGAAAGAGACGGAAAATTTTAACGAAAAAAAAAAATCTCTCTTTTTTTTCTTTATATGTATATGTAGGAATTATGACAATTCCAGAGAGAAAGATATAAAGAAAAAACTTTTACTTATAGACACATACTATACAATGGATATGAAAGAAAATCACACCAGGTTTATTATTCCGGTATGGATGGATATGAAATATCTGACCACATACATATATAGATATATGTATGCAAACGTATGCATACAAAAAACATATGAGGGCTATGAGAGCTATGGCAACATTACCAATGCTTTGATTAACTTAATTAAGCAATTTTTACTTTTTATATTTTTTTTTTGTTGTTGTTGTTTACATAAGCGTGCCTCTGTAAACCAGCAGAAATTCTTTTCATGTATCAATTGGAAGTGCATGTGCGTATGATGCACCTTGATCACTCAGCATATAAAGTAAACTTGTCTGTCATTTATTAATGTTTTCTTTATAAATGTTTCTTCTTTACATATATATATATATATAAATATATATTTAATGGCTATACATTAATTATATAACTGAGTTAAATAAATTTACAGTTCGTTTTATTTTAACAATTGTATGAATTTTTCGTATATACATTTTTGATGATAAATATGTATATAAGCCTAGAAGCGAAATGTGTTACATTGTAGCTCAGTCCAAACGCATTCGGAAATTAAATGTAAATAACAGTCTTTGAAACACTAAAATATTTGTTCATTTCGCATACCCATATGTGGTATTATGGTTTGATTGCATGCGTATTTATTATTTTAATAAACAAATGTAAAGTAAAATGCATTTATCTCAGAACGAATTTTGGTTACCTTTCATCCTGAATAAATATATAGATATTATAATCTATCGCTAATTAAAAGCAAGCAAGACAATGGAACCATTCAAATTATTCTTATGTAAAAGGTAGTTGCGTAGCTTTGTCAATAGTTACACCCATTTCGCCTACGGCAAGTGTATGTAAATGTGAAGTAACATTTTTATTTTATAGACAGCCTTATTTACTCTACCGATTTGACTAAGAAACTACTGGAAGTAATAAAAAATGAATTTAACGAAAAATATTTTTAATTATAGTTAAAAAATAGCTCATTGGTAAAGGTGAAGAACAAAATAACCCAATACAGAAATGACCAAATAATTTCGATCACTCTTCATCAACTTTGACTGAAACTAAGATCAAACAAAAGAGAGAGAGAGAGAGAGAGAGAGCGAGAGAGAGCGAGAGAGAGAGAGAGAGAGAGTATTATTTATTAATATCTATTAACATAGTTGAGCTTTATTAATATCTATTAACATAGCTCAGTTTTATTAAAATCTATTAACAGAGTTCAGCTTTATTAACTTCTATTAACATAGTTCAGCTGTGTTAATATCTATTAACATAGCTCAGTGTTAATGACATCTATTAGCTCAGCTTTATTAACATTCAGCTTTCTGAGCATTTAATCAAACATGACGCTCCTCCTATGCAATGCAATGCGTTAACGTTTTTTGAAGATAACTGATCATAAATTTATCGATATATGAGACTTAAGAAAAATTCTTTAGTTGATTTTCTGAAATTGATTTACTGTAACAAGAAAACTCGATCAATACTAGAAGGTTTCATAGCAAACGTATGATATCAGAAAAAAATCAAAGCGTAAAACAGTTCCATAGTTTATGTTGAGACCACTTTGAAAGTTTTTTATTTAATAGAGCTGAAGTCTTACTAAGAGAACATAGTTCTGTATTTTCTAAACGTTACAACATAAACAGGGTACACCACATCACAACACAAGACATCAGTTTTGTACTACTTACCAGAAGATGTGGGAACTAAGCACATCAGTGTTAATATCGTATAGTCTGGATATAATCTTTCTTTCAGTTTCCATGGATTTTTCTAATAAAATTTCATGAAACATCTTTATCTTAATGGGTGATCATAATATAAAGCATTTTTATTACGAGTGGGACCATGTATATATTACTATTTTATATATACAAACAGGTGATGCACAAAAGAAATGAGTCTTACGAGAGAAAAATTTTATTATTAATTTTGAAATTGTTATTGGAAAATAATATTATATCTAATCGCGAAATCAATAATCAATAATTAGAAAATCTTCTTTTGCTATGCACATGAATGTGTTTCAAAATGCATGACAAACTTGTTAGACTTCTAATGTATTTTTCATACGATGATGTAAAATTGGAAAATATATTTAGTGTACATCGCTTACGGCTTTCACAATTTTTATGAATTTCTCTTGCAATTATTAGTTGTATAAGCAACTAAGTAAATATAATACATCATACGTTCTGTTTACACATCTTTATGAATGTGTACATAGGCCTAAAGAGTTGAAAAGTTGTTACATTTTCGTATCGTAGACCTAGTGATACCGATTTACAAATATTTTGTTTCGTTGCAGAGAGACAGAGAGAGAGAGAGAGAGAGAGAGAGAGGGGAAAAAAAGAAATTCCATTGAATTGGCATTGGCATATTTACCAATTTGTGTGTCCAAGCGGTCGATCGACCAGCCGACTCACTTAACTTGTATTGGTATCTGCTTATGCTTGTGTATATTGTATACACACTGTTTTTACTTTTTGCCGTCTGGCAAACCAAACGTATGCCAATAAACTTAACATTGTTATTTTCGATTTTGTTTACATTGGTGTTGGCTTCCAATCCATTTAAAATCAAATACATTTACATGTGCACTCGTTTCGCCCTCCCCCCCTTTTGTCAAGCTACCTCTCCAATACCGAGAATTGCTTTGTGTTCGTTTTAGTGTAAACTTCCGTTGATAATTTCATTGATTGCAGTTGTTTGCATATGTATTTGTGTATTGGCTATTTTCTCCACTTTTCTCCTTCATTTGTGTGCGTGTGTGTTTATTTATTGCAATTTAAACTTTTATTTATTTATTTTGTATTCCAATTTATATAAATTGCGGTAAATATGCAAATAAATATATTGTATAATATTTTTATACGTACATTTCATACACAATAATAAAAAAAAAATAAATATATTTTTTTAAGGATTATAACATTTTTAATGCAAATGATTTTTTTTTATTGTTTTGTTTCACAAATACCAATACATATAAGCTAATAAGTCATTTCAACGGTTTATGCATTTATTCTTCTACGTTCATTTACAAAAACCTATTATTTTTTTTCTTTTTTTTTTTTGAGACCTAAATGAAATTTTGCATTTTTCCTCAAATATAAACAAGCAATTAAAGTGTTGTCGCTTCGGAACGTGTCTAAAGCAAATACCACGCGAAAGAGTGTTTACCTAAAACATTTCTCAACTTTTTTTTGTCGCTTTATGTTTACACTTTCGTTTCGAAAATTCAAATCTTTGCTAACGAAGAATTCCAAACATTCATTTATGGAATAATATTGGATTTATAAAAACATATCGAATCAAAAGGAATAATTTACTGTTAGCACAATGAATGAATGTTGTTAAATTCCACTATTTATATATAAATGTTTGGCAGCTTAATGAGAAAGACACACTCTTCAGGAATGTCGAAATAAGTCTAAGCGAACAGAACTGAAGAATGAAAAACACAATAAATCAAATTCTTTTTTTTTAAAAAGCTTTGAAAGTAAATTTTTCAAATAATGTCTTTCATTTAAAGCAAAAACATTTACTTCATTGAAAATTCATTTGACATAAGAACAGTAAGTATAAGGAAATTATATACTTTTATACCCACCATCTTTATCTTAAAAAATGGAGCAGGTGGGGGGGAGGGGAATAAATTTTAATAAACGGGCGTGGTAGATTTTATTTTTATGAAACACTGTGGAAATTCGTATTTTGCAGTCTGTGAGCACTGAGCAAAACAGTCAGAAAACGGACGTGTTTTCACCTTATTGTATAGTGTGGGCGTAGACTGTGATCGATTTGCTACATTTTCCATGTCAAAAAAATTTCCAATATTTCAGTCAAATTTGAAACCGATACTTTCACTTTTATGGCCAGGAGAATGTTTATCACATATCCTAGACAAACGGACATGTTTAAATCACCATTTTGAATTTAATGCTGATCAAGAATATAAATACTTTCTGGGGTTTCTGAAGTTTCCTTCTGGGCGTTACAAAAAAATTACAAAATGAATATGCTCGCACCTTCGCTGTTGAGTATAAAAACGTTCATGAAAGAGTTCACGACACGATAGATCTACGTGCGACTCTCTGAATGCTACGTCTGTTTAGTTAGTGTTTATCTAAGACTGTATGCTTAAGGTTTGCCTTACTATGCTCTCTTAGCATCCACTAAATTTCAATACAAACAACATATTATCATAGAGGGGGAATGAAGATTAACAAAGTATTAAAATATCACAAAATATTAAAATGTCATTCATTAAGTGCGGTTTGTATATTCATTAAGTCAGATAATTGCTTTCTGACTCATAAGTTTTATAAGCTCACTTCAAGTTAATTGGACATAAATGGACCACATTACGTTTGTAATAAAATTAGTTTTAATAGATTGGAAAAACTTTTTAACATTATATTTTGGACACAATTTCTGAAGAGTGATTTTCCTTAATTGTGTATTTCTACAGTTATTTCACAGTTATTTCTTTAAAGAATCTTCTAAAAAAACTTTCATGATATTTTTCCCAATAAGTGACTTTATAGTTACCTGTATTTGTGTAAAACCTACCTGATGAAACTATATTTTGACATTCCATAGATGGTTAGAAAAATTGCATTTTTTAGTAACAATTTATTTAAATGTGTTCTTAAAAGAAACTAAAATTTCGAAAAAAAAAATAACCATATCTTACAATAGCACTACAACTGAAGCGAAATGGCTTCCTTGGTCTGTGGAAAAATTGATGGTATTTACAGTGCATATATATATATCATCTATATATATATATTGGCCGCAAACATATCGTTGATCCGTTTCCATTCTTCAAATTTCAATGTCGAAAGCAAGCTGCACTCTGGTCAACTAATCGTTGATGAAGTCGAAAGCCTGCTCCAAATAACTGAGAAAGGACGACAAATTCATTTTACGACATGTTGCGAAATTAAACAACGCCCAAAACTAGTTTTGTACCATTGGTGCAGAGGAGATCAAGATTTGAGTAAAACATGAATTATCAGTGAAAAATGCTCGACGGAATTTCTATCCACGAATCGCTTCTGTAGGGACATAAAATCGAGCAATATTGAATTCTTTACGGATATGTGCCTACTCTCAGCCTCCACAGCCTTCTTAACTTTGTAGGCGTATGTTATGTCTGCTCTTGATCACTACAGCAAAGAACCCTACTAGTCTTGCGTTAATTTTATCTTAATTCTCATTTTCATCAGTTTGCATTTCTTATGAATGATATCAGCTGCTTCTTAGAACAATTATACTAACTTGCCTTTTCCAAATTCTTTACTTCTATAAATTTTCAATGAAAATAAGTCACAAAAATGATATTTTATTCTGCCATTGTTGTTAATGCTTTAATTTTGGATTTTGTTGGTATATTTTTTTTAAGCCTTTTTCATGCTAAAATACCGGGAATTTTGTCAATCTTTTCGTTATTCCCCAGCTGAGTAAGAAGCATTCATATTCTGATACTGACAGGTATAGCATCAACAATTTTTATTTGCTTTTATTGCTTTTCAAATATTTTAACATAAAAACATTACGTTAGAAAGCATTATGGTGGGGAAACATCTATTTAAAGTTTAATAAAAAGAATTTAAAAAATATTGCTGTTACCTCATAATCTTGAGTATTATGTGTTATGTGAAATGAAAAAAAATTCAAACGATCTCAAAAAGTTAAAGAGATCGATACTGAAAAGTGGATCATTTATTGAATTAACTAATCAATTGACTGCAAAGACAAGAGTGACGCGAAGTTAATGCTTTGTGCTTGTTGTGATTGAAAGGAAATTGCTCATCATCCAATTTGACCTGACTAGACATTCATCTTGAATAGGTCAGCACAAACTAAGAGGACTATGAACCAGTCCAGATAGAGTTTGCTTTTCTCTCTAGGGATTGCATGATGGTTTTAGCACAAAAATAGCGAAAAGTTGTTTATCGAAATTGCGTATATTTGGCTTAAGAAAATTCATTTAAAATGTCAAAAGAATATATTTGAAATTTAGTGAAAACATATCATGATTTTTTTACCTAATATTTCTCAATAGTAATTTTCCAAATTTTTCCTTATAGTTTATCAATGCTTTTTTTGTTGAATACACATTTTCAAACTTTTTTGTAATTTTTGTTCCTTCTTTTTAACGGCAACTTCTCACATCTACTAAAATTTTGAATACTTGAATTTGTATATTTTCTTTTCCTTCAAACAGTAGAAATTATTTGGATTGGATTATTGAAATGATCATCTATATGGAGCTTGGGCAAAAAGATATTCATTTTTACGTTTCGTGAACTTTAAGACTTTATTCAATATGTTTTCATTCAGCTTTGTAGAAATGCTTCAAAACTGTTTTATGGTCAACCTTTATCGTTTGAGCGATGCTACCATTGCTAACATGCCGATTAGTTTCAATAATTAATGTGATTTTAGAGGCATTTTCGACGATATGTCTACCTGCGCGAGGGGCATCTTCAACATCAAAAATAGCTGAACGGAATCGATGAAACCAAAATTGCACATAATTGGCCATTGTAGTATCGGGACTTCAGTCACCTAGCTTGCATTTTCGCCTGTAAAATATACCGAATTTTTTCTTCATTGACTTCTCTATTTAAGTGCCTGTATGGATCAAATAACTGAAGGGACCAAACAAAAATTAGCAGAACAATTTTTTAATGTAAAATTTCGTCTTTTCAACGATCATAGAACTGAAATTTTTTTATCGATATTTTACGAGAGATATCGATCAATGCAGCCATCTACCGAAAAAATAGTGAATATCTTTTTGTGCTTATGGTAACGATTCTTCATGCTTCAATTCAACGATGCTCGAAGTGTTGAAGTCTATTAACAAACTACTTATAAAGCATAATGGTATTAAAAAAAAAAATTCTTTCAAGTGGTCTAAAAACTTTGTAGTATACGATAATGTTTATCGGTTTAATAATCTTTTCGTTATTGTTGAGCAATTTCAATTTCAAAACAATGATTTACTTAAAGTTTATAAAAATGAAATTTTTTTTTTTTAAACTCATTTTGAAATTATTTAAAAAGTTGTTGAACGAACTTTTTATCGAGTGTATCACACATATAACTGACTGGTTTCTCTTCATATTTCCAATTGGTTCAAAAAAACAATTGATTTCTGTTAACCACTCATAAAAAATGCAATATTTCCACGGAGGCGAAAAAAAAAAAAAAAAAAAATTAAATCTTTCCTTAATAAAGGAAAAGTATAAAATATAAAAAAAACAAATCGCTTGCTTGATTCTTGATTTTTATGATAAATCATTGCTAAAGAACTCATTTAAAATTACGATTTGGTTACATTCAAATACACCATAAAATTCTATAAATAAAATATATTTTACAGTTACTTTTTGGTAAACATAAAACGGAGCATTAGATTGCAAAAAAACTGATTTGGAATACTCTGGGGATTGACAGTAGCAAACTTTATGATCGTTTAAAACATAAATTGTAACTGAGTATGGTCTTCTACTAAATGGTCTTCTACAAGTACAGGTAAGAGAAGATTAGCATTTGAAAGGTTTTCTTACACACTTCGATACGTATTTAATAGATTGGTTTAGTAGAAATTAAAAACGATATTTTATATTATGTAACGGGAGCGGAGTTGAAATTTCGAAAGCATTGATTTTTTTTTGTCGTAATATATGTGAGAAGACGACATTTCCAATACGATGGTTTTTAATACAGAAAGTTTTCTGTTAATTGCGAGTATGTCACGAAGATAACCGTGACGTGATAACTTGAAATTCGAATCATAAGTCTTAAGCTATAGGAATTTTCTATTAAAAAAGAATTTTTTTATTGCTTTTCCTGTCTATCCTGCTGCCCTGTCCGTGCTCCAAAAGCTAAAAATATATGCGGATTTCTTGACGTGCACTTTTGTATGTTGGAAACGATATAACAAGAAAGGAAACTTTCAGTGTTTTTGGTCGAATTAAGCTTATTTCTGTATACCAAAATTAAGAGCAGATATTTCAAGTTTTAAGTTAACAACTGCAACAACCATTAAAAGAACAGACAGATACGGCCAAGTGATTTAAAAGCCCATATAAAAATGTATGAATCTTATATTTATAAACTTTTGCAATCGATATCATTCCGATATCGTGGCTTTATATGAAGAAAGAATTATTTGAGTTAACAACAACAATTTTGTTACTAACATTTTTCATTAAATTAGAATTGTTTACGATACGATGACACCTTTAAAAAGAAATTAAAAAATATGACTGGAATATAGAAAGCGAACAAATTAAAATGAGTAGCATTTGTTTTGCTTAATGCTTTGTTAGGTCGATTATTGCCATTCCGCTTAAAAACGTTTACACAGTAACATTTAAATAGGGTAAAAAAAAAAAAATCTGTGGAAATTGTTGCAATTTTATAGTTAAATGGCCATAAACAATTTTATTTGCGTTTTTTTATTTCATTTCATTTTCCATAGCTTTTTATTATTTTGTTTTTAACGACACATATACTCAAACACTTGTAAAAGTTATGTATTTGGTAAGTAATAATACACAATACGTATGAAAAAAAAAGGGAAGAATTTATATATATATATATATATATATATATATATATATAGATGTGTTGTTGATATACATGAGTGCCTGTAAATATGCAATGGATTCTATTTTTTCGTTTGAGTTTTGTACAAAAGTGTATGTGTATCTCTCTGCAATGAATTTCATGACACAGTTGAGTTGAATTTATTTATGATATTCCGTATATAGAGCCCTTTTTTCCCTCTCTTGTTAAACATACCATAAAAGTAACATTCATGCACCTCAACACCATTCCGTTCGTAGAAAAACAAAAAAAAACAATAAAAATCGACACAAAAACTACATGCACGTGTACATATTTGTATCCTGCATTATGCATGCGTGTATTTAAGTGTATACTGGCAGTTTTGTTATGTGTGATTTAAGATTTTTATGTAAAGATAAAAATGTCATATTGAGCAACCAAATGACAGCATGTTATTCAATTGTATTCATCTCATATAATGTATATCAAATGTAAAAACTATGCTATTGCGACCTTTATGTCAGGTGGAATAAACACATTTATATATGCGGATAGATACCTATATATATATATACCTATATATATATATATATATATACCTATATATATATATATATATATATAATATATATATATATATATAATATATATATATATATATATATAATAAACTTTATTAAAATGATTTATTTTTTTTATTTGAATAAATTCCCGGATGTTAGCTGCAGCTGGTTCTAATGGATTTGCCTTTCAACGACAAATTACTTTATTTTTTTTTTATTTAAAAATGAATATCAGAAGTTTATTTGATCTCTTATTATAATATAATAGATACCGGATAAACTGTAAATATATTTCTAACTAGACTTATAGCACATTTGTAATCAGCTTAATTTTATTATATCTGATTCCACGAGATAGAATATAAAATAAAAAATTGAAAAAAGCATTGAAAAAAGTTCAAAATAAATCGAAAGATTAATTTTGGCTTAGCTAAATATACTTTGATATTTCTTTTGAAGTTTTGTTATTGCGGTAAAACCAGCATTCATAAGGCTTTTGATTGTTGTATATTAGAAGCATGAAATTCAAGTTCCATATTTCTTCAAATTTAATGTTTCTTTTTAAACAAGTTTTTCGAAAAAAGTTCCTTACATTTGTTATCATCTGATGTGAAACAATAAATGAAATGATTTTCATACTTTTCTGACATACATCGAAAAACATTTCGAAAAGAAACCATCGTGTCAAGATCGAATTAAATGTGTGCGATATAATATATTGAAATCTACTTAAAAATGAAGATTAATACCAGTTTTTGTTACATCTCTGGAAGGATTTTCGAAAATACTTCAATTGACTCGTCTAGATGGTGTATTTACACTTTTAAAGGAAAAAAAAGGGAAAGAAATTTTGAGATGAAAAACAGAAAATCTTAGGTGAACTTATCAACTTATCTTCTCAACTTATCTTTTAATCAAAATATAACAATCATAGCAAGTATCGCACGTTTACCTTTCTCGCGTCTAAGTCATGTAGATAGTTTAGGTTTATATTATTGACATCCCTTTTATTATTAATCCTTTGTATTAGTAGTTATCTTCGAACTCCAATTTTCTGCTTTCCTAATATAATTCTTATTTTTTTATCAACTACCGCTGATTTCAAAGTTTCTTTTACAAACAAATTTAAAAAAAAAAAAATTCTGTTTTGTTGAATAAATGCTTTGACTTTTTTGGAATATGTGGAAATAAATTTATTACATAAATTAAACTTATTTCATAAAATTTTAGATTTTGCAGTACGGGCTCCAAAAAAACTGTTCGTATCAAATAAATCCCTACTGGGAAGAGAAGTTATAGTCTAACTATATTAACTGTTGTTTTGCAACTTTTATAACAAATGAAGAACCATGCACGTAAAGTATTTGTATTGATTTAAAAGAATTTCCAAACAAAACTACGTTAGGGTTGGTTATTATTAAGACTACTTTTAAGCAGATATGAAGCTGAGAGAGATTCAGTAGCTTGCAACGCGTTTGCCAGGATATTAAACGTTTGAAATGAGGCTTTTGGAGTTGACTATGAATTCAATTATTGAATTACACATTTTCTTACCATTTTCTCCGTCATTTGGCAATACTTTAAGTGTAAAACATATAATTATGACTTTAAGAAACAGAAGCCAAAGGTGTACTCTCGAGCAAAAAAAATCGTCAAGAAAAGTGAATTAAAATGAATCTGCTCGCATCAAAGGGCAGTTTTATGGTGCTAAGCTTTCAGACGAATGGAGAAGATGAACAAAAAGTTTTCGAAAAGTATCTATGACAAATATCTGAATATTATACGCCTTATCCGTTTCAAAATGGCATTTAGCATAACTCCTACAATTTTTGTATCCAGCACGGAAGATGACGGGTATTTGAAGGGTCATTTTGTTTTTAATGACAAGAAGGAAACTTCAGATATCCCATGGAGTATATATATTCTTGATTAGCTTCAAATTCAGAATTGAGTTAACCATGTCAGTCTGTCCGTCTGTGTAATATCTGTGGTAAACGTACCTCTGACTGCAAAACTGAAGGTATCGGCTTCAAATATACCAGAAACGTTGGAAGTCTTTTAAGAAACGTTGCTAATGAATATGGACCAAATCGATCGCAGTCCACGCCTATAATAAAAAATAAATTAAAAACACATGTGTTTTCTGACTGTTTTCCTCAGTGCTTACAGACTGCACGGTATTCCATAAAAACAAGAAAAATCTACAACGCCCACTTATTAAAATTTACTTTTTCTGCCCTTTTTTAAAACAAAGGTGGTGGGTACAAAAGATTCGGAGAAGCCGAATTTAGTTTAATTAATTTTTGTTTTTTCAATCGATTTTTTGTAATATCTTCAGAACAATGTTCTCTAAAAGAGAGACTAGAATCTTTTCGATAAGTTAGCTTACATTTTTTTTATTAATAAAAGAATATGCTTTTTTTCGTCGAAGGTCGAACTTTTTCATTCATATAACCGCCAAGCTAGCAAAAATTAATATTTCTAAAAATTCCTAAGTCATTCTTTCGACAGGAATATAAATTAAAAGTAGTTTTTTTTATTTTTTTTTTTTGGATTAAAATTTAGATAAGTTACACTCTGAGCCACAGTTCTAACACAAACTAGCGCAAACTGAAAAATTTCGAAGTTCTAACACAAACTAAAAATTTTCTAGATTCTAGCACGAACTGGAAAATGTCGAAGTTCTAGCTCAAACTGATTCTAAGTTCTGACACAAACTTCACAGATTAAATTTTAATCCGCCATCAAACGTCCTCTCAAAATCATTGATGAATAATAATCATGAAAACAATGCATTTAATGTAGCGTGATTAATAAACTACATTCTATGTGGCAAGTTAAATTAAAAATTCTCAAAAATGTACGATTAAATGAGTTGTTTTTCTATTTTTATTTAAAGCCCAGCACCACTGAAAATCTAACAGTTTTTATTTGGGACAATGTAGGTGATAAATGGAAATATCCAGAACATCTGTATGAGATGAAAGTCTATGAAACTAAACTATGAAACACAAGATCCCTTTAACTATGGTGTACTCATTTTTCAATATTTTTCCAAAATAATATATATTTTTTTTAATACTTCAAATTACGTTTATTAACTTATTCAAGTATTATTATACTAAAACGCTTCTTTCCTTTAAAAAAAAAAATTTGCTAAGAACCTTTCTTTTTTGAATTGTTAAAGTGGCATTACTGCTTAATCATTGCATGATTTTGAATATTTTCTACCCGATGCTGTCGCACCAAACCGTTTATTTCCAACTATGAATTAACAAATTGACTTCATAATTCCTATATATACGCATGAAAATTGATCTCCCTTTCACTCTTTAACTTTTCAATTAGCTCAAGTGATACAAAACTAAAAAACTGAAAACTAAAATAAATTGATAATGAAGTAATACGTACAATTTCAAGAATTTCTCTCGTTTGAAATTCAATTTAACTTCCATTATATACTTTTACATATAGTTTGTAAAAATATTTGCTAAAGAATGCTGTTACTTTATATATAAGTAAAAGTTGTTAAAGAACCTTAAAAATTCAAGTTATACTTCATTTTTTCCTAATAATTGCATCTTAAGCAATTAAAAAAAAAGAAAAAATTTAAGAATTAAAAGTTTTTTTAATAAAAATGCAAACATTTTTAGATATAAATTGTTGTGAATATATGTACTCTACAGGAAATAATTTTATAGATTAATTTATTATAAGAATAAATTGTCAAATGAGTGCTTAAACCAGAAATTTTTAAAGATTTTTATAATTTGTTTTCCTAACCTGTTACTAACAACTGTAGCTAGTAACTAAATCGTATTCCATTCTAAACCAATATTTTTTGTTTAAATGCATTGTGACAGACATGTGTGTCAAATTTTCTCATCATAAATGTCATTAGTGTCTCAGCAGCTTTTGATTTTGTACAACACAAAATGTATTGTGGTCCGATTCTTAAAAAGTTGTGACTTAGTTAGGCAAAGAAGCGTTAGAATCGGTGAGGAGATGATTTTTGATTAACAATCGATCATGAAACTTATTATTATGGGAGATGAGGCTTAGATCTGTGTGTATGATCTGGAGGCAGCTAATCAGTTGAGCGTATGTTATGAGCTAAAAATGAGCACAGACCAAAAAAAAAGAAGAAAAAATTTAAGGTGATGTTAACAGTGTAGTCTGAATACCCTTCGCCAAGCTGAACGGTTGACAAGGAATATTATTTGAGTGTTATGTGTTCTTTGCTTGACACTGTTCACTAAAAGGGACCGGGAAGAGCGGGAAATTAAATTGCGTTTACTCTCTGAACGTACTTTTTTATTTTGTAATTTTTTTTCTTCCTTTCCCACTTTTCTTTTTCCTTTTGTTCTTCTCACACTTGACTTTCTCTATAATAAGAATATTGTCGTTTGCTCATATGGTAAACACCTGCTGTGTATTATAAGTAATATGGTTAATATTTATATATATAATAATTTAAAAAAAAAAGAAAAAAATTATCAAAAAACTTTTAATCTAAAGCCTATCAAAACTTTCCAGTCTCTAATCTTGAGTGAAGTATTTTAGTGAAAAAAATCTTTCACTATTAATTTTTTACAATAAATCTACTTTATTTTAAACTTAGATTTACGTTTCTCTATGTATTTTTAAGAAACTATTTTAATCATTCAATTCTTATTTCTTAATTTAACTTCAAGCATTTAAATACAGCATCAATATAAGATTCCGTAATGTTTCTGATTGAAATTTTATAGCAGATTTTTTTTAGCTTCACTCAGATTATTGCACACACACAAACACACACACACACACAGTATGCAATATGTAATACACAAGTCTACTTAAGGCTTTCCAATGGGTACTATTTTATGGACTCTATAAGTTAAGTATTCTTAACATCATCAAAGACACGTCACAAATAGCACGACTGTCATAAACATTTTTTTTCTGGTTTTCGTGACTTAATAATCTTGCTTTACAACAAAGTTTATGTTGAAGTTTTTTATTGTGACATCTGCCCTAGAATATGATATTTGAAGCTAAGTTACATAGGTTATGACAAAACAAAAACAATGCTTTCTCTTATGACTAGTGACCGGTCAAAACACTAGAATAAACCAGTATGGATAATATGGAACTATCTGCAACTATTTTCAGTGATTGAGATATTTGTTTAAAAACAAAAATAAATTAATACATAATTGAATTCAAAGTCAAATATAAAGATTGACCCTATAATGTCTATTGAAAAGCGTACAACAGCAACACTGCTTAAGAACTTGAGAGGAACTGTTCATAAAGATACGAATGGAGTAATTGTCTGTTAGTTAAACTAATAGCAACTCATAAAAGTAAAAATCATAGAAATATTTCATATTTAATAATAATTTATATTTAAATCGAAATAATAAATGAAAAATATCTATCTATCCCTAATATAAATAAAAACTAACGTTCCCTTTGTGCTTTTAAATGAGACTTGAATAAAATGTATATATATGTTGAGGTTTCATTTGAAAAATATTGAAAAAATCATATTAAAATAGAAAAAGTATTCCTCATTGCAAAAAAAAAGTCTTTGTACAAGAGGAAAGAAACTGTGTTCAGGGTTTACTCGACTTTTGAACACTCTATTGTGGAAGACCCATCAAAAAGTAATATCTGGATATATTAATTTCTATTGATTACTACAAAATCCACAAAAATGAGTTAAACTAACCGTGTTTGTCCGTCTGTACGTTTGAATAATTTTCTCGTACTTTTTAAAATCGCGAAGAATTATAAAAAAAGGCGTAGACATGTATTATGCAGAAATTTATATAAATCAAGTTTAAAGGCTGACTTGATTCGATAAAAGATAAGAATTCTTAGCAAGATATTATTCACAATTTTAGTAAAAAGTAACCATCTTATAACCCGTTCGTAATACATGCGAATAAATTCCAGAAAATACGAACTATGCTTTAAATAGGATTTAATTTAGCGGTTGCTCTGTTATTGACTCCCTTCAAGTTCCAAAAATTGAGATAGAAAACCGAAAACCACATAACAAGTTGAAAACGAATATGGTTCACATAGTACCGAGCAAATAATAGCTGTAAGATTTCTTTCTATAAAAAAAAAGTCCTAAAATTGCAAACTTCTCAAGAGGTCCATATTTTTAATAATATTATTCATTCGCTAGTCCTCTATAGCCTTATGTGGGGTCAAAATTCAAGCTGTCAAAGTTATTAGAATTTAACGAATCTTTTATATCCATCTCCTCCTGCCTAAAAAAAATGTAAAAAGAAAACTAAATTTTAATAGGTGGGCGTGTCAGATTTTCTGTATTGCTATAGACTACCGTAAAAATTTTTATTGTGTAGTCTTTGAGTAGTAAGCAAAACATCCAAAAAATAGAAGTGTTTTCAGCTTATTTTACAATGTAGGCGTGAACTGGGACCAATTTGGCCCATTTTGAATACCAACCTGTGTGCAAGAGCTGATATATTCTTTTTTGTGACCAGAAGAATGTTTAGTACAGAAATTACGCAGACGGCCAGACGGACAGTTGGACAAGCTTAAATCGATTCTAAATTTGATGCTGATCAAGAATATATATACTTTGTGGAATCATTGAAGTTTCCTTCTACGCGTAGCAAACAAAATGACAATATGAATATACCCTCACCTTCAATGGGTGAGTATAAAAATCTGTAAGGAAAACGTTTTGAAAATTTTTATATTTTTCTTTTCATTCTGCATACAAAAAAAAAGAAACACACATAAAAATAATCATCAAAAACCTTTCCTTTTGATCAACATAAAATTCAATTTGCACCTGTTTGTCCATATGTCCATTCATGTAATTGTACGTAACAAAGTCATTAAGGTGATATGAAAAACTGAAACACATGACAGTTCAGACGAACGTAAAGAGAAAGTAATCACGATATGTCAAACGTCTGCTGTTATTACTCTCATTGTCATATTATCTAGCAAATAAGATGAGAGACTTCACATATTTCTAATTTACTTTTGTTAGCTCAATAGCTTCTAACTTTTAATGATAATATTTTGTGAATATATTTTATAATGGCTAAGAAGGATTTCGGCAAAATTGTTTCAATACCGCTCTGTTATTGATTATCGTAACCGAAATTAGAAATTTAAAAAATATACTAAAACTCTTTTCAAGATTATAGAAAATTTGCAATCCATTATAATTATTGTTATTAGAATTTTTTACACAAGTATAACACTTTAAACATTTAATTGTTTCGAATCGAAACGTTATGGATCGAATGTCCACATTGGGATGGTCTTTTATGACAAGGGGTAACAGAGTTGCTGGTCAGGTTAACACCTTTCCAAGGAGCCAAAAAATTGTTTGCGAAGAATTTGTAATAGTTTTCCTATTATTCGCTAAAGCATAGTTTTCCAGATCCAAAGACAAACAAAAAAAAAATTATTTTTGATTTGTTGTCTAATTTGTTTTTGTAGAATTTCAAGGTAGCAAGTTTCGAATGCGAAAAACGAAATAGAAAAAAAGCAGACACATTTATAAAATTTTCCATTCAAATTTTCTATATTAAAGCATAAAAGAACATAAACGAAAGAATCAAAAATTTTTTATTTTAAATTTTACAACAAACAAGAAAATTCCATTATCTGCTAAAAAATTGTAATTCGATTCAAAGTCAGTTAAGTCAGTTTTGAAATTCATTATTTGCCTTAAACTAGAAACTAGTTATAAATGACTGATTTTTTTTTAGAAACTGTGATGTGTCCTTTGAAATTGATAATTCGTACGATTGTGTTTTGTTTACATATTCTAAACAAAAAAAAAAGAAAACAAACTTTATTTATATATTTACGTTAATACATACCTTGTGCATACGTCCATTCTAGGAGAAAGACAATGAATACAAAACGTATATCCATTTTCTTCTTCTTTTTCTTCTATTTATTTTCTAACAATATATATATATATATATATATATATATATGAACTGTGGAAACTTTACAATAAGGAGTAGAATTGCTAGTAGTGTCTGTGTCTATGGTATGTTGACGGTAATGTAAAGATGATGAAGGAGATGAGAGTAACAAGCGCTTAAGGTAAAACCACTGAAATAACTCCTGGTAAAATAAAACGTAATATTTATTGTACGGTTGTTGTTGAGTATTTGTTGTATGATGAGCTAGATGTGCATAGGAGGATGAGAGTATGATTTCTTCTTACTCGTAGTCTTATTATGGAATTTATATGTAAATATAAATTTATATCCATTTTTTTTTCTTTTTAAATTTTACTTATTTTTGTTTTTAGTTTTTTTTGTTTAGTTTCTATCTTACATTTCTAAGTACGGTTTTCTTCGTCTTCTTCTTCGTCTTTTTCTTAGATACTTAGATGCACTTGGAAAACATCAGGAAATTTATGATGACTTAGATATATGGAAAATGAATTTTTGTATAAATGTATGATTTTAAATTTAATAGTGTGCCTTGTAAATATTTAACTCTTTTTTGTTTTCATAGTTATCCTTATTCATAATTTCTAGAAGGTGGGTTTGATTATTAAAACTTGATTACGTAGACATGAAGGCTTCTACATTTTATAGTTTTTTTTTTTTTATGTTTTGCGTGCGGGAATGTTCAGGATTCAAAAGTGATTTTACCTCAAGTTAAAAACATGTTTAATTTTTACTAAGGACTTGGTAGTACTTATGTGCTTTTTAATTTTTTTTTAACATATCTTTTTGATGATGTTCATGTGTTTTGCACGTTCATGTGACTTTATAAAGGAAAGTAATTTATTTCATTTCAATCCCTTAATCAGGTCTTTTCCACATTATTAAAGCCTCATTAAATGATGTTTTGCCAAAATCGTTTATTATTAACATTTCATTAATTTTGTTAGAAGCCGTTTGCCCCGAATTCCTTCTTATGCACGTTTATGTTTTTCCATATTTTGCCGATTTCGCGCACCGCACAACCACCCTCGTACTACTCAATAACATTATATCGTAAAATTTTTTTTTTTTTTTTTTTGGTTTTTTATTTCCCTAAGTACACTTCAAATATTTACTTCATTCTTCCTGCTTCACTTCGTACTTATCGTTTCACTATACATTTCAATATATTTTCTAATATTCATATCACATTACACTTGCACTTCATTCTATATTCCTATATACATTTCTTCTTTAGATTTTGTTTTCCTTTTTTTTTTCTCCTAATTTTTAAAAATTTAATATATATTAAAAAAAAAAAACAAATACTTTTTTATTTTGAATTTCTCTTTTAAACGTTCGATTATCCGCTAAGTAGTACCGTTAACGTCTATAATCAAAGCTCAACTGAATTTTTGTATCCTGCCAGGAAACTAGCCAACGCACAGGAAATCTAAAGTTATTTCTATCCATGCATACATATGCAGTAGCAAAAACTGTGGTGAATTTCTAAATAGATTTTCTGTTATGGTTGAGAATTTTGTGTGGGTGGCAAACATTTCGGAGTTTTTTTTATGAAAGTGAAGTTCGGTGGATGCGTTTAGTATATAAATATTCGGAGTTATATTTTTATTTATCATTTGAGTAGATATTCAAATTGCTAAAAAGAGATAGAAAATTTAAGAAAAGTACATGAAAGTAATTCTTTAATTTTAATTTAAAAATAATTAAAATTGCCTTCCAAATATTAAATTCAGTGCATTGAATTTAAGCTTCTATTTCCTAATCAAATAAGTTCTTTATCAAGCTTAAAAATGCTTCAGTTACATCATTAATGTCTCATATGCTACGAAGTGCGAATAGTATTTTTTTGCTAACGATTGTAACTAATAGGTGATGATAAGCAAAAATAGCAAAACTCTTGTATTCCTCATTATATTTATAATATATTACGATAAAGCATTGCGCAGGTCCATAGCTTATAAGTAAAATACGTTATTAAAAGTTAGACCACAAAAATAATTCGGCTAAATTAGCCTAAAGATTAACACTTGAAACATTCTAGTTTTATTCACTAATCTGCACTGAAAAGTAAAACGTCCGACCATTTCTGATCAAACATCACAAGGATTTACTAGAAAAAAAAAACCAGTTCGAAGCGAGAATAAAATCTACAGTTCAATTATTTAATATTTTTTAGACTCTTAATCCCCATCGTTCCTTTTCAGGTGAATTCTATAATGAAGATCTTACACTCAGATAATGGTTAACTAGAAGGAAAATGTTTAACATTTTAGCAAAAGGCGGCAAGTAATCGATGTCTAAACCGTTCTGAAAAAGCTTTGTTTGCGATTATCTACTAAAGATGACACTAAGTTAGTTCATGATTACCGGTGAAAATAAGATAATGATAACCCTCTTTCTCCAAATGATAGATTGCTGAGCGCATTAAAAATTTACAAAAAGTTATGCTTAAAGAGAACTCAAGATACGAAATCTATGGGTAAACTACAAAATTTCTCGATCATTACGAACAGCTTTCGTCAGATAAACCGATAATCTTAAATCTATAATCATTCTGTAAAGAACTGCATAAGTGCAATTTGATAACACAAAAAAAAAATTGAAGAATGGAAAACAAGAAAAAGAAAAAAGACAAAGCCATAAAAAATTTTATTAAAAAGATTTAAGTAAGTATTGAACCTACTAATCATCTCTCTCGAAAGGATTTTAAGCAGTTCGACAGAAGAGAGAGCAATAAAAAGTTTTATAATTTTGCTACCAAAAAAGTTCTTCTGGAAGTTCTTACAACAATGGGACCGAACAACCATCATGATATCAACGTCAGCAAAATATATTTCCCTCATGTACTAAGAGATTTTTAGACGATCATGAGACCTCAAATCTTCTCGGTAAATTCCTGAATTTAACTTTACACAAGTATGTATATATAATATATATATGCATAATATTTATAATGCTTATCAATCCGTAGGAGAAATATCTCTGACCATGGCCGCAGTATTATACATATCTTCAACCGTTTTTTCCAAACTAGTAAATTTCCTAGCCTTTGCAAGGATTAGTTTTATTCTCTCAATTTACAAAAGCTCTAATAAAAGTAATACTAATTTTCTCAATCCTGTTCAATCCATATTTTAGCTAAATTTTTTTGCTTATGAATAAAGAAAGAAAAAGAAAAAAACTTGGCCGGGAAATTTTAACGCATCTACTGTCTGAATTTGACAACCTCCCAGATGGTGTTAATTTGTTTCAGAAGAAAACTATGAAATAAACATAATATTAATAGAAACATCAGTACAATTAGGGGAAGTATTACATAAATCAAGCAAATTTTACTTTTCATTAAACCAGAACTAGTAATTGAAATGTACCTTTAGAAAGGCTGAAATTCAAATTTTCTTATATTCCGAAATATGGAAATTTTCTTCTTTTAAACAACATTCCTTGAAGCAAAAGTGTAAACATTGTTGATGTATATTTTACCGTGCATTTTCCTATAATTTTTGGCTATAATTCAGTCATTTGTTGCTTTTGGACCGGCATAATTGGTGAGTATGCGCTTTACCATATTTCTTAATGCCGGTCTGAATTCCTATACTTATATTTACTTGTAAAAAAACTCTTTCGCTCCATCTCTCATAGACTATAGCACTTCAACAGTTATTTACAATAATTGCTTTACGTTCTCTCATCGCTACATATTCTTTTTTTCTCTTTACTTCTATATATACACTTGAATATTTATGCTCTCAATTATCGTAATAACTTTATAGAAGAAAAACATATCACGCATACACACGCACATCTGTTTGCAATCTGATATATAATACAAATGCATTCAATAGAATAAAAAAAAAAAATAATGCAAAGACAAAGTTAAACTTGGACTTGTTACAACGAATAGCAAAGAGATATAAAGAGGCTTTTTTCACTGATTGTTTTATCCTTCTTCTTTTGTTTATTTTGTTACTGCTATTATTTTTGATTTGTTTTTTGTTCTATCACATGTGTACCCCTATATTCATATATATATATATACAGATATGTAAATCACACCTAGACTATATGTAGGAGTTTGTTGAAACGGCAGGAATGTATTGCCTACCTTTAGGCATTTCGCAATATATAAAGTTATGTGGAATATTTTTTTTGTCTTTACTCTTCGTGCATATAATGGTAGTAATCGTGGTATAGAGTTCAATGTTGTTTAGGGGCAATGTTCTCTAAGAAATGTTTTCCTGTTCGCTTTTAGATATATATTTATATATGTGTAATTGACTTTTACTACACATATATATATATATATATAGCTATGTTGAAAGATTTAGTTGAGTGACATTAACTTTGCCATTAATACTCTTGTAGTCGTAACTTGAACTTCATTAGCATTAGTTTTTTCATTGCCTTGGTGGTAAAAAGTCATAATAGTTCTTAGCTTTAAGCCACGACGGGCCATCATTTCTTGTTGACTTTTAATTTTTATGTTTACAGATTAAAATGGTGTTAATTGCTATCATTGCCTTCGAAATTTATGTTTCTTTCTTTCTCAGGAGCACGTTCTCAGCTCTTCCAATACTAATTTATCTTTATGACTAAAGTTTAAAATCTTGTTAACAAAATAGCAAAAAAAAAGAGGAAAATAAATAAAAGAAGAAATGTAAAATAAAGACCTGAGGTTCTGTGACCTGATTTCACCACCGTTATATACACAATTACGTTGTTATTTTGTATAAATTTTCTTGCCATCTTATACTGGATTCTATCCTTATATAAAGCCATTGAACTGCATCATCATTCATTTAACTTGTGTGTTGAAGTGCGGAGGTTGCCTGCGATAATTTTGTTGCTTGTCATTCGCTTAATACTGTAAAGCAAGAAAATCCAGAAAGAAACGAAACGCCAGAAATATGAATTTTTTTATATTTTTTTTTATTTTTCTTACTCAAGCATACACAAGATGTTTCCCTGCTTAATAGAGAATAAGAACGATATGATATTATAACGTCTTAAAGTTGCCGACCTAGTAATGAAATATTCAAGTCCATATTCCTTCTTCTCTTTCGAGTTTCACAGGCTACTTAAGATTGTGGTTTGTAAGAAGGTAAACGTATAAATATGTGAATGTGTGGAACTAAAGGACGTTGAGTGAATGATAAATTATCTATCTTCACACAAGATTAATGCAATAAGTACGCATAACATAAGAAAGAGAATTGTTCATCAAATTTCCGTGTCGGTTGTGAGGTGAAAATCATAATCCACTTTTCTGCAAAATTCCTTGACGTATTTCAAATAATATTGTAATCAACTAAAGGTGGGAGAATATATATGATTAAGATATTAATAAATTTATGCACTGATATCTTGTTATGCTTTAATATGCGAACGTTATGTTCACTTCTCTGTTAGTTACATTAAAAGAACTTGAAATGTGAATGATATCAAGGTGACCTTGATAAGTTCCAAAGAGAAATGAAATTGGAGCTAACAGTACTTTTATTCATATTTGTAAAAATTTTATTCTAATATCGCCACATCAACGGATTAAGAGGGTTGTGAATTTACTTCTTCCTCTCAATGGTAACGATTGAAAACATCGAAATTTATACGTTTTTTACCCTTAATATACATCTTAAAATATATGTTATATTTTTTACTTATGATAAGGAAGAAGTCAGCGATGTACTCTTTCAATATCCATAACTGGAATATGAAGTTATCTTAATTTTCTCACTATGTTTATAGTAATCTAAATAGCGTCATATCTCACTAAAAAGTGATGTAGATAAGGTGGAAGTCTTTGGCCTCTCGGCTCCAAATACCCTTCTGCACTTATCTATTAAAGTGGTTAACACTTGTCCGTTTGTCTGTTGGCCAGAGTTTTAAATAAATTGACAAAATTGATACGTACTGTCTTACTATTTACAATAAGTTACTCCGAATGTACTATGTTTAGTATATTAGTAAAAAAGAGAATTTTCAGTGCTAAAGACTTTATTGATTTCATTGAATACATTCTTCCCAATGTTCTTTAGGTGACTTGTGGGGTCATCGAAACTTTGTTTAGTATTTCTCAGGTCGAATGATAGATTTTCAAAACGTACGATATTAATGCTTGGATTACCTCTTGTTGTCAATAGAGTCTATATCTTATATATGGTGAATCATTCTATACGGGATTAATTGTAAAAATATGAAAGCAAATAGCCTTTAGAACTCACTCTTCTTCTTCTTCTTTTTCACTCACTTTGCTAAAGCCTCTCATATGACGTTTTTTGCTTGGTCAGTGAAAATTGAAGTAAATTGAGTCAAAAAAGGCATGAAAATGTTTAAAATTTTAATTCATTTTCTTCATTTATCAATATCTTCTCCTTAAAGAAACCACTCAAAAAATCATTTTTCTATGACAAATTCACCTGAGTACATATAGACAAAAAATTATGAAACTTTATGATGAAACCATCAAATTCCGTAACATATTAAATACGGAAAATGTTCCGTGAAAGATGTGCGCAAAGTTGTTTCTTTATCTTTTGTCTGTTTGTTTGTATAGTATCAAAAGTGGAAATAGGAAGTTAAACTTGAATTCTTACATCTTACAAATTCTACTAATTTATTAGGCATATTAGGCTGAACAAAGCTTGTGATAAGAAAGCATCGAGCAAACTTGACCATTAGAACGGAGTGCAAATCCGAAGGACTTCCCGTTATTGCTTCGTTTTTCTTCCAAAACTAATATTATTGCTGAAAAACATATGTCGAACCTATAAAGGGCTGCAATCAATTTAAAACCCAGGTCCATTCTTGTAAGTAATGATTAATAAATTATTTCATAATTTACGTCGTGTGTTTCGATTAATCTCTCGAATACTTATATACACTTTACATATAAGGATGTATTCACTCAAACTTATAACAATCCAGGTACCTTTGAGTGTTTCCTCCGTCTTTCACTTCCCTCTCCTATTATGCAATTCACTGTTTTTTTTTTTTTAAGTTTAATTTCCTTTATTATTATCAAGGTATTGTTTGCATTGTACTTTTCTTTACTGTGTATGCTTGTCTTTTATTGCCATGCAAAGTAGAACAATTGTTGTCGGCTTTTTTTTTTCTTTTTATTTATTTATTATATAATATGTACGGTGAGTTTTGCTTTGTTATATAACTTTTCTTTTTTTTTTTTGTAATTCTTTTGTGCGCTTTACTGATTCCACCATAAAATGATACACAATGAACGGAACTTAAGCGTAACGGAAATATTTATAGGTTGTGGCCGAGCACGTAGAAAAATAGAAAGAGAAGAGAAAGTATGGCGGTTATATGAGCTTGCATACAAACCCAATTATGAAAGTGTAACAATCATCCATTTGCCATAAATTGCAATTTTAATTGAAGCTGTTGATAAAAAGAAAGAAAAAAAAAACAAAATAAATATTTAAAGCTTCAAACAAATATTTACTATTTTGCTTAAATATTGCTAAAGCTTCTCTATTTTCGTTTCTTTTTTTTTTTTTTGCTGTTTTTTTCGTTGTTGTATTTTATATTTAGTCTCCAAGGGATTTGCAAACAATTTTTCTAGCGGTAAAAAAATGTCAATAAATAGAACAATATTTTTGCACGAATATTGAATACCACACATAAGTTACATGTATAGTTTGTATATTGGTTTATGCTTTTAAATAGATTTTTCTTCTCTTTGATAGATTAAAATATTGTAATTTATTATATAGGTTCTTATAGGAAAAAATTCAAATTATTAAAAGCACAATTCCACTTCTACAGGTTTAATTCGGGAAATTGAAGGAGCAAAAATGTATTTTACTAAATTTATTCTTTAGAGCTTACTACCAGAACTACCACGTCCTTAGAACTGATGAGTCGTTTATCTCAAGTGCATATTTTTTATAGGAATTGTTGCAAATGAATTGATAAAATGTACACATTTTCCATCTTTCGTTGACTTTTATGAAAACTATTTATTATTATTACATAAAATTTTTTTCAACTGATTTATGTTTACTGTTGGACCTACAAATATAATGGCAACGGACAACGGCTCTACAAGTACATACAGATTGAATTTATTATTGAATTTTAAAGGGGAACATGTGTTAGCGACATATAATAACGTAACAAAAAAAAGGGAATATAGTATTAAAAATTTGCCGAAAAATATGTTATAAACTGCAGAAGGGTGATATTGTTATAACATTTACCCTTTTTTCTTTTTTATTCAATTTTTAAAATTTAATTTAAAAATTATCAACACAATTCACTTAAACAATTTTGTTTTGTAGTTTGTAGGAAAATTTCCCAAATTTTCAAATTAAGCTAATGAAAAATACTTGTGGTCCATAGTTAAGCAGAGTAATTCGTGATTTAATGTAAAAATGAACAGAAAAAAAAGGAAAAAACATCCAACTGCAGAAAAAGTTTTCGACCAACAACAACAAAAATGTTCTACTCTTAAACAAATAAATTTACAAACCAGCGTCAGAAAAAAAAGGAAAGTAGTGAAATGCGATAACCAGAACAGGTTAGTAAAATTACTTTAAAACAACAATAACAACAACAAAAAGAGGAAATTAAAGTAGACTAAAAAATCTGAGCAGTTAAAGTCGAATTTTTTAGTAACTCTAAAGACGATTGGCGTAGCAAACACATATATCATCTACTTTATCCTTTATACGTTAAAAGAAAAAGACTTCATAAATGTTGTATTATATATATTCGTTATATATGTATATATGTGTAACTATGTACACATAAAAACATAATCGTTTTCTGCTGTTTAGTCATGTAATGACTTTCTTTTCACTTTTTTCAACCTTGAAATTTTTTTGGAAATTTTCAAAACGCCATTGCAGCCTAAGAGGTAGGCTGAAAGACTCGTAGACTGACACATAGATGGCGCTACTAGTATTAAATCCACATGAGTTCAAAAGACACGCGTATAAATTCAACAGCTATTGCACTATTAATATGTGAGTTCTAGCATTTTTAGTGAAGTAACTTTTCTTAGTTTGACAAAATGGATAAAAAGGAATTTCGTGTGCTAATAAAAAAATACGAAAAAAAATACTATTGCAGCCAAGGCTTGGCTTGATAAACATTATTCGGACTTTGCACCAGGAAAATCAACCGTAGAGAAATGGTTTGCTAAATTTAAACGAGGCGAAATGAACATCGAGGACGATGCACGCATTGGACGCCCCAAAGATGCTGCTGCCGGCGAAAACACCAAAAAAGTCCACAAAATAATTTCAGATAAATGTAAAGTGAAGTTGATTGCGATAGCTGACACCCTAAAGATATCAAAGGAACGTGTTGGACATATCGTGAATGAACATTTGGATATGCGAAAGCTCTGTTCAAAGTTGGTGCCGCGCGTGCTTCCAATCGATCAAAAATAACAACGAATTAATGATTCTAAGCAGTGATTGGAGATGTTCAATCGTAAACCCGAATTTTTGCGTTTATAAGTGACAATGGATGAAACATGGCTCCACCATTTCACACCGGAGTTCAATCGACAGTCAGCCGAGTGGACTGCACGTGATGAACCGGCTCCAAAGTGTTGCTTCACTAAAAATGCTATAACTCACATACTAATAGTGCAACAGTTGCCAAATTTATACAGGTGTCCTTTGAAGGGTAGGGCTATTTAAAAATCATATGGATTTAATACTAGTAGCGTCATTTATGTATCAGCCTACGAACTTTTCAGCTCACTTGTCACTATTGGGTTTCGTATTATGTAATAAAGTGAGCATATATTTCAGTAACGTATGCAGAAGCGTGATTAATATGTTTACCAACTGGCGTGAATGGCAAAAAAATTTTAAAATATTTTAAGAATTCTCCTCATAATGAAGCATAAAACTAATTACATTACTGCCTTAAGGGCTTATCTTTAATACGATAAAAAAAAAGAAAAAAAAAAAATTTAGAACATTCCTCTTGCAAGTATAACAATTCATTATTTGTTATTTAAATGAAAACGAAAAAAATTTCATTTCCATGCTTAATGAATTCAACTGAATTTATATGAAATCCCAAAACCTTTTGAGAACTTTTCATCTACAAATATAGAAAAAATTAATTAATTTCTCTTACAATCCTTACAGTAGATTGTATATTACATTTAAAGACCTTATGTACCTAGAAATTTAGTATTTTTTTTTCTGTTTTTTTTTTTACTAAAATACATTTTAAATTTTAAAGTATATTTTTAGCTTAACATTCTCAATTATATTTATTTATTATTCTTTGTATATATTGGGTCATTTGTTTGTGCTGTATTTGGTATTCATTTTTGATTTTGACACTTGTGTCTTTGCAGGTGTCAGTTCAATGAACAATTCCTTTTGCAATTGAATTTGCAAGTACCATCAAGCAAGTGCTAGCATATTTCTTGTAAGCTGCCAATTTTATGTCAAATGTTAAAAAAATTAACACACGTGACCTTTCATTTCATTTCGATTGGGTTATTGTCCGCTTTATGTGCACAATAGATCGACAATGGGTAATTGTGCACGTATTAAGTTGGGGGTTGACAAGAAAATGCAATTCAGAGAAAGAACAAGGGGTAATAAAGATTATTGGTTAAGAAAATTGGGGGAATTGATTATAATTTTTCTTTTTTTTTTTTTGTTAACTCTTGAGTTAGTCGGAAAAACACTTATCTTGGGTATGCACACGTTAGAGTTGATCAAGTTAATACTCTACTATTTGAATTAATATAAAATCTTTACACTGAGGTATTAGTGAACGCATTGCATCGGATAGAGGCCCAAACGACACATATTGTCTGTCTTCACCAAAGCTTTTATTGAAATTTCGTGATGATATAATCGAATGATAAATTATTACTCATTGCTCTCATTAGAAATGCTTTCGACATCATGTGAATGACAGTAATAAAATGGTCTGTTAATTAAAGGATTAGCCTACTGAAAAATGGATGAATAGAATTTTTCTATTCTCATTAAAGATTGTAGCTTATGGACAATTAAGAAATGAAGCACAATATTGACTTCTCCAGATCTTAATTTTTGCTACTTTGATTTGAGGTGGATGCTCCCTTCTCCAATTTTATTGCATTTCTGTATATGAAAGAAAATAGAGACCCACCTTACAGATTGCTATTATAGGTTTAATTTGAGTACCCACTCAGAGAGCCTAACTCAGAGAGCCTAACCTAAGTGTAGGACTATTTGTAGGCGAACGATAGTCGGCGCTCCTCAGGCTTTAGAGTGGTACCAAAAGGACCTTCGTACTTTCTGAGGTACGAAACTTTCACCGGTCCCCCTTTGGTCAGAGAATGTTCCCATTCAGCTACTTTCATAGCCACCGCGATACTCACGATCAAGCAAGAAGTATTTTCAAGCAAGATGTACTGACCAGGAACTTCATTTACCTACCACGCACCCTATAATATGAAGCTTTTTATATACGAATTTGTCTGCTTTAAAAGGTGAAACGCTTTCGAGGATATCTCAGCATTCATTTTCTAATGTTCGTCACAAATAAGTTTGTCAATTACCAGTAAAATATACTTTAATAACTTTTTTTAATTCATTTTCTTGAATCATTACAAAATTAATTGTCCTTGGAATTAGTCGAATTTTTATGGGCTCCATTCTGTGTACCACAATAATATCTCTCACTTATGCGAACTGCGGGAATGTTTCACTATAGCGAAAAGTTAATTTTGGGAAAGTTGTAATAATTTGTTCTGTGGAGGATTCAGTCCATGCTATTGCCAGACAAGTCTAGAGCTAAGCGATGCCTACAAGCTTCTGATATGGTAATAACCAGTTAGATGATCCGTTGCTTGAATGTGGGAACTAATATGATGTTCCCTTTCCTGGGTAGAAAGCCGAATCCCTTCGGTCCGAATAACAGATGTAAGTAACGGAAATTTATAAGTCAACTCAGCTTAAAAAAGAAAAATTACGAAAAATACTTTTCCTCTTTCTACCTTGTTATTGTCGTTTAGCTCTATTTTTTATGGCAAATTATTAAAATTTTCTTTTTTGTGTCTTATGTCATGATTGATTAGCAAAATTTTGTTTATTATTTTCAGTTAAACCTGTTGCTACTTCGTTTAGAGCCTAAAATTATTGTTTACATTTTTCAATTTTTAGTTCATGGACTTTAAGGAATTTGTTTTTATCTTTTTAGTAGAATGACCCACAAAATTTATACGTTGAATACAAATCGTAAGTAAATAGCGTAACTTTGTAAATTTGATTTTGACGTTTAATCATGGCCAGCTTCCTCTTCCGTTTGCATGATGATGATAACTTTTGTTGTAACAATTTCTCTAACATTTTAATTTAATTAATTGTCTACCCAAACACAAGGCCAACAATAGATAACAAAAGCATAAAATTGTATACCATTATGGGTGTGTACAAGAATAACGTGTAAATGAGTTTGACTGCTCGTAAGAGATGAAAAGGATTTTACATGTTGCCCCATATCAGTTTAACTTATCACATTAAAATAGTTGTCTAACAAAAGCATAGAAATGAAAAAGGTTGTGTGAAAGTAAGAAATTGCTGTAAATTAAAGGCTATTTAGAAAAACGAAACACAAAACTAGAATGTTTTCTATACGAAAGGAAAAATTTAAAATAAAAAAAAAAAAAATGAGAAACAGAAAAAGAATTGAAAAGTAAAGCAGCAAAATTAAAATCAAAAGCAGACATGTTCACCACAGATTTGAAATGTAGATGAAAATGCTGGTAAAGCATGTGTTACATGCATGAGCTCGCTTTTGTTTGCGTGTTTATGTGTAAGTATAACAAATTATCCTGAAAATGCCTTGAAAAGTGGAAAGATTGAGGAACAATTCTTTACATATACGTAAATGACACAATCGTTCAACATGTGTAACAGTTTAAAAAAGATGGCAAAAGAAACATAAAAAAAAAGTTATTCTTCAAAAACTGAAATTCTTTCTCTATGAACAGATGTTGAAAATAAAAGCAAATATTAAATTTTTTGTGTGGCTTTTTAATTTTATCTTTTATTATTCGCTTTTTCTTTACTTTTCTTTTTTTCCGTTTCTATTCTAATGTCTCCCTTTTTGCACGCATCCTAATACCAGAACGATATGTGCCAAATTGTCATTAGTTGACACCAAGCATTGCCAACGAAATTGTGTCATTTATTACATATTTCCTTGGATCGTGACAAGAACTTTATTCTGTTAGTGGTGATATGGTAAGAACACGAATCATATAACGTGCAACATCCGTTCATTATTGACATTAAACAGAGTGTAAAGGCATTATGTAGCAGTAGAAGAGCCCCTTACAGCAACTACATGTTGCTTAAAAAAGTGTTTCATGTGAATACTTCTTCCATTTCGTGCTCTAGTTTTCATTTTCTAAGGTATTATATGCATCGTAGCTTTCTCTCGTAAAGTCTTTCATGGCTATCGAGTGTGTCAAAGCTGGCTGTCAGTGTCATCTCAAAAATCCTGAGGTTACACTTTTTTTTTGCTCCTTTTTTTTTATTTTTTCTTTTTCTTCAAATTTGTTAAATTCACATTTATTCCATATAGAAAGGTAAACAACAAAAAAAAGTCATTGACAACATCATATCTTACTAGCATAGGTGCACTCTTATGGAAATATTTTCAGCAAGTACGTAAGGGGACAACAAGAGAAAAAAGAAAATATTTCTTAAATAAGTTCATCTGCATATTGTGTAAAAAAAATTCTGAAAATGTTATTTACCGTTGATACCAAATCTGGGTCTTTGATGATTATTAAGTGTGTCGAAGGTAGCTGTCATTATCATCTAGATATAACCTGAGGCTAAACCTTTTTTTTCCAATTATAAAAGTTATGCTATTAATAGAAGTTTAAATACAGATTTTGGCATCATATCTTCTAATTCTAAGGCAGATACATATTCCTGCAACACGACTTTATGATCAATTAATCAAATAGATAAAGTATCTTAAGTCTTAAGTTGAATTGCGTAATAATTCGAAAGGGGCCTAGCAAAGGTTTTATTGTTCCAAAGTTTTCTGTTTATATTTTAAAAGGTAGGGTACCACTACATCGATAACTCAAGTACAAATACATGCTTAAAAGGAAAGCACTTAATATGCCTCTTATTGGAGTTTGAGAAAATACTTGTAGATGTTCTTGTAAACAAGCACTGATCGGACTAAATAAGAAATACAATTCTGGGGAACATCCAAAAACTCTCTAATATCCAAGTAGTTCAGAGTGTATGCCTGTTTTGACCCATAAGTTCTCATTTTGCATTATTTATTATTTTTAGAGTTAAGTTATATATGTAAGCGTACTGTTAGAAAACGGTATGTTATAGCATTGGCTGTAAACAAAATGAAGCCGCGCTTTTATTTCTACAAGTTTTAACATATGAAAAGAAATGTAAGTGAACATAATGCTAATTGCGTTCGTTTACATTGCTTTCCATATGCATTGTATTTACTTACTTCACTTTCTAATCAGCATTGTGTTCATTTACATTGCTATGTTAACATTTTTGTGGGAATGGAAGCGCGGCTTCATTGTGTTTACAGCAATTGATAACTATGAAGAAATTAATTGACAACGCCAATCTGATTCAATCTGAACTTTCTTTTCCCTTTTGATAAGATAAGATATCGTCAAGGACCCAAGATATGAGATAAGATTTTGTATCCCAGATCATCTGTGTAAGAGGTAAGTATAGGAACCATTTAGCACTAGTATCCATGAAATAAATAGGAGACTAAACGGGCAGACGTTGATAATTGATGTTAAAACTAAATATTAGTCAACGTAGCAGCAAATTATATAAACTAAACAATAAAGGCCATAATTAGAATTAAAGACAGAATTATAAGAATGTGTTTCACTTTGTTTTTTTGAAAGTTTTTTTCGACCTCTGAACAAGACTGACGGGACTACCCAGAATATTGAAAAACAGGAATTAAGGAATTCTTCCTTTGGGGAAAATTTCGCGCATTTTGCTTGTATTTTTTGTCCACCCGACATGAGCATATAAGCGCGGCTTCATTGTGTTTACAGCCTGTATGCACAGACATTTGAGACAATAGGTAACCAAGATTTATTCCAATGCAAAAGCGCCTGCTAACTTGAAAAGGTTTTGTACCGTATTAAAAGATGAGAGTTATACTGTCAGCGGTTCCTGGTATATAAAAATTAAAGTAGGTCGCACGGTAATACACCAACAGGAGATAAAACACAAGAAAAAGAAGTCCACTCAACAATCAAATGAAGAGCAATACTGAACGTGTAGCAAAGTGTGAAAAGCCTATCTGTAGCGCATTGGACCGCACTTCCTTCAGATGCACACTCAAGTAGAAGCAAAGTGTCACTAACAGTTAACAATAATAAAGAGCGTGCTCAGGCGCTAATCATTAAGCTTTAGAAGAGCAAATATTGAACAGATTCGGTTTTTTATACTACTTTGTTCCTCTAATTTAGTTGGGATTATTTTTATTGGTGTTTAACTTAGAAATACTATTGACTTATATAATGTGATACAGACTGCAGTCTAAACAAAATATAATTACTAACAATAAAACAAAACTGTATCAATAAATTAAAACTAGATATTGCATCCATACCCAATATATTTAAGTCTCACATTTGAGATTCCTATTATTAAATAAGAAAAAAATGCAATTTAGTTGTTGTTGGTGTTGGTCAGTTAATCTGTTTATGTTTACAGTTCACATTATTATAATGGTATATAAAAATGCGATAAGACTTGTAGTCCTTCCCGATCCATTCATGAATTCTTTATAAAGCTTAAAAGAAAACTTTTACTACTTGAAAGTGAGTCTCTACTCCATTTTCACGTTAGTCCTACCCTATGAAAATTCGCATTTATCTTTGCCAAAAGTTTTTTTTTTTTTTTTGTTAACATATTTCACTCGGATATTTTCACTCTTCCTCTTGTGGCCTCTTACCATGGTTTTCCATTTCCTTAGTTCATAAAATTTCTTTTTTTGGTTTCTTTCGTTCATACATCATATACTCCATCAGGCAGTCTTTTGTAGTTATTTCGACTTCTTTTACCCTCAGACTTCCTCTTGGTATGACGTGCGTACGTATACCATTATGTTAGATGAGCGATTGGTTTTTCACTCTTTAGCTTGCGTTATTTATGTGCCTGATTATCGAGTTAAGCATTCATGGAGATTTGGGTTTTTCCTGAGTGATGTTCTAAAGTTCAACAAAAGGCAGCACAGATTATTTGTAAAGCGTAACCAACTAAAGTAATTAAAGCACACAATTTTGTCATGATTTTAGTTAAAATTTTTATATTTTTATTGTTTTATTAAATTTATATTGAATTTTGTTTATATATATTAGCATTCCTTTGTTAATTTTTTTTTTTACGAATTTTGTTTGGAAAACTTTGCATAGCCTTAAACGTTCAAGCATATACAACAAACACCTATAAATAATTCTATGAATTTATAACGCACAAGAATTTAAGATCAACATCGATATGCTCGCGTGTAGGTACGCGTTTGTAAATATCATTTACACATGATTATTTCATATATATCTACATATATTGTATATATGTATATAAATAGTATATACATATATGTGTGCGTGTTTTGTATAAATATTAAATATTTGCCATCAGACATTAGCAATAAGACATTCATCATGTTATGCATGTTAAAACAAATGATGATATCCATGATTACGATGATGACGATGATACCTATATTACAACCTTACATACATATACATATATAAATGATATTTATTACACAAAGCTTAAGCATATGAACACATAACATATAAGTAAGAGTATGGAAAACTCAAAATAATAATACACTTATGTAGCTTTGAGTATCACATATAATTAATGGACAACAATTTGCTTTAGTATTTTCTACGTACTACGACAGCCTGCATAACTTACCTTACCTTACCTTACCTTACCTTACATTTGTTGTAAGAAGGGTTTGTATTACGTGTGCGTAACTTTTAGTGTAAATTCCAATCAAATCCTACTAGTTTATGAGAACTTTTATGAATGATGTTAACACAATGGTAGAGTATTTCACCAAAATGTTATTAGCACCCAAAGTAGGACGTTTTATAATATTTTATAAAATTAAATATTTAAAGATGTAATAAATAATAATATTTACTATCTTTATAGTATCCAAAATAGAATAATTTTGTATAGTTATTTGTAAATATTTGTGATTCTTCAATAGTCCTTAACAACTATTGACCCTTTTACTTGAAAGATAGCATTAGGTTCAGATATATCAGAGAATGTGATGCCCAAAGAATCAAACTTAATCTAATTTAACAGTTAACATTTAAGGCAAGTAGATAAACGAAGAGTGTTTGAATTTACACCTAAGATCATGTGCTAAGAAAGCAACTGAAATTTATGACCTTTTTTTCGGTAATACGCTCGATAGGAAATTATATGCTGGTTATAGGCATTAAAAAGTCCAACTAAAAATGATTCCTATAAACCAACCGCTTTTGATATTGAAATTTAACTATTTGCGATTATGACTACACCTGGCGACAATAGGAAATTGGTTGATCAACGCAAGAATATTAGCAGTTTTGCTAAAGTAAGCGTCAACGTAACGTAGGGACCAGAAGTTAAAATTAAACATTCGGTTGCTACAGTATTTAGATCAAAGAGAGAAATAACGCGATTGATAACAAGTGCTGAAAATTGGATAATTTATCGCGTTAACATACTAAGAGATCGTTATAAATAAATAATCTTCTACAATCAATTTCTATATACAACTGGTTTGCACAGTAGTCAAGTGAATGCTATTCAGGTAGGCCTTATTTGAACAAAAATTACACAAGAACACAATGAAAGCCTACGACGTCATTGCATCGGGTTCAAATTAAAATTTTTCCGTAAATAAGAAAAATCATTCAGGGAAAAATGCTACCTATGGAAAAATCACAACAGAATCATAGTAAATTCACTCGATTAAAATATAAATGATATGAAAGACAACTCTATTTCGTAACGTTGGATAGAAAGAGATAAAAGTTGACGAAGTCTGAAGGAGAAACGTTTCGTTTAATGGCTTTGAAGGAAAACGTGCTAAAAGATTTTGAATTGTTAGAGATTTATAGAGCCGGCCCTATTCGACCATTAATTTCCATAATTGTGCTAAAAGAAATGGCGCGAAATTTGTTGTATACCAGCCGACTCGTCAGGGGTTAAGAAAACTTAATTGAAATTCATTGCATCCATTGTATAACTGGCAAATTTCTTTTTCCATTTCTCTTGAAATCATTCTAACATATATGCTTTTAATTTAGAATTTTCGAAAACATCGCGTTTGACATAAAACCCTTAAAGCTTATAACGGTAGATTCGTAAGTTTACTGTGTACATAGCTTCACATTCGAGCTCTCAGAACTCAGCGTTCGATAGGTAATTGTTTACATTTCGGATATTTTTTTAATTTTATATTATTAAGGATTTTTAATACTAAATCATACATAAATAGTAGACATTTTTTTGTGTCACACCTGAATTGTTTAACCTTGGATTGAAGATGAAAGAAAACATATAAAAAAAAATTCTTTTACGTGAAATTGAATTACGTCTCTCTGTTATATGTTTCAATAGCCACTGTGTTGTGTATGAGAATGCCTCACGATTACACTTGAATCGTTTAACCTCATATTCATGTTTACTTACCTGTGTTTGCATAGCTCGGTATAACAACATCAATGAACAAGGTTGTTAACTAAATTGCTAAGATTAAGTGCTACGCCTGAGTAAAGTGCTTTTTCTTTACTCTTCCCCTTCCCTTTAAATCTTTTTCTTTGCTTTTTTGAATCTTCTAACTACAGGTGCTTCGTATTTAAGACAAGAAAAAAAAAATTAGAAAAAGGAAACTCTATGAGCTCTATACGTAAGAGTGTATTCGGTACATTCATAACTTGCATATGTATGCGTGTTTATATTTGTTCACTCACTAAATATACCTTTACATCAACAACCATTAATTTCTGTGACAAGCACAGTGACGGGGAAAATTTAACAAAAACTAAGATTTATTTATGATTTAACACAGAGAACGTAAATTTTTTTTTTTTTACTGTTGTTGCTTACTACTCGTAAACTTTTTTATTAAATTCATTTAATTTCAGTTTTAGTCTTTCCCTACTTTTCCTTCTTTTCTTTTTGTGATGCATATATTTGTGCTTGTTAACGTTACCTTTAATGTTGCATGGCTTCATATACTGCACTTAAATATATGTATAAATGTATACGACTGTAACTGTATGTATACACAGCCACACGTACATGTGTGTGCCGATTCGTGTATTTGCCGATTACGTACATGAATTATTTATCGTTGTGTTATTATTTCATTTTTCATTTCACAACCTTAAAGCTTATTGCTGCTCTCATATACATACGTGTAAATACAAAGAAGCGCATGTGTGTGTGGCAGTTGTTAGTAGTGCGTTTACACAACAGAAAAACCAAAGAATTGTTTTTTAGCACTTTGTAGCCCCTATAAAACCGATATGAAAATTACTTTATTACAAAAATACATAAAAAGCACAATATTTTTTTAGAGAAAACTTTGGTTTAAGATTTCGAGGTTAGAAAGGTGCGAAACAAAAAAAGTTCCTAAATTTTAACGCCAGTTTAAAAATCGAAATTTTTAACACGCCTGGAAATGAATAAACTTTCGATACCCTGCATAAGGATTAACCAAATAATTGATTATATTTGATACTCTTCGCTGGAGCAATTAAAACTCATATTCGACTCGATGCTTCACTCTTCTTATGTACTCGTATTCATCGCCCATCAAAATTACTCTAATTGAAAGAAATGATTCTCCAAACACTTGTGACCTATCTTTTTATATTCTTTTAGTTACATAACGTAAAACACTTTTCGTTAATAATTCAGTATAAAGATTTTTATTAAAATTCTTGTTGTTGCAATTTTTACGTTCCTATAAATGCTTCAATGAATGAAACGTACACCAGATACGACTTGATCTGAAATTAATTTTCTTCCTAATGTTCTATTTGTCTTTTTTTTCTAGATATATTTCCTTCTGTTTTGTTTACCCATCTTCGTTTTTTCTACCCGCTTAACTGACACTAAAAGTAATTGCTACAGAGTACAACCATTTGCCATCGCAATCTTTCACATGTCAAGCGTTATTTTTGTTTTATACGCATATTATTATTTCTTGAGTTAGTACGTATATGAGAAATATTTGTTATCTCTCTTTTTTGCTTGTATGTCCGTAAGTCTACTGTTGTTAGTGTTTCTAATGAACGCCGCGTTACTACGTCACCTGTAATTTCACCTCGCTAATGCAACACTAATTGCGAAGAACACATACAACTTGGGAATTATTTTCTTTATACATATGCATAAGTGTGAGTGTGCAATTTCAAGGGTAACATTTTAATTCAAAGTCAAGTCTGTAAAGAAATTGTTAACAACGAAAATAAAAGTAAACAAAAAAAAACAAAGAAAAGAAAAGAGGAAAATAATTATCTGTTCATTAGTACATAAAAATATGTTTTAAAAAAAAATTCATATTCTTTTTGAGCTCCATAAAGATTAAAAAATTTGCATTTTATTTTAAGAGAAAAACTAATCTTGTGAAAAATAATTACAAAAACTTTGCTGTTATAGTGAGGCGCTAGAGTATCGTAATCGACCGCAAATAAATCGATAGCAGAAAAATGTTAAAATCTGAGATTGTACGATATGGTCTCACGGTGCTAATCTTTGCGTATTTAATCTAAATAAATTTAGATTTAATGTTCAAAAAGGAAGTAATGTAATATAATTAGTAAGCGGAGTAAAGAAAGAAAGAGAAGCGAGTGGACTTACTAACGCATGTGCAGGTAGAAGAATGACTTAACGAAAGTAAGCATTGTAACAATGTTAGGCTGAGTTAGGTAAGAACCAGACCGACATATTAACTGATCAGCGGGCCTTTTTATAGGTCTAATATCTGTTCATGTTTTTTTTTTTTGTATTCAACCTACATGTCGCCGAAATATCTCGACGAAATTTTGTATAATGAAGTGCTTCGTTCTAAGAGAGAATGAATTCAACCAAACCACTTGCACGATAATTCTCGACGTAACGTCGTATTTGGAAAGAATCCTTACATGACAAAAATTGCAATTCGTAAATCGATAATTGGCGAAAATCGGTAGCAATTAGTATTTTGGTAAATGAAATAAATGTGAATAATTAGGAACGGATAGGATCATTTTTTGAACCACTTCCCTATATGATTGTTCTTATGAAAGGTAAACCTTTGTGATAAAAACATTTAAATTTTATATTTCATGGTGAAAAATGGTTCGCAATAATAATTTACTATGAAAGTCCAAATTTGGACTACATATGTCTACAACATACAGACTTTCTCATGAAAGTATGCCTTTATATGGCAACAGTAGCTAATTTGAAGTTCTTTATAGCAGAAATAGTAAAAGACTAAGAAAATCTTTGAAAGAAAAATTTAATTTAATAAATTTTTACTACCTCAGTTCTCGCCTTAGACTACCCTGTTAGGATTCTCATGAAAGCATGCCTCTATATGCAAATAAGATATTATTTGCAGTTCACGAAAGTAAAGTATTAGGTAGAGGGGAGTATATAACGCATCTAATGGTCGGCTTTGACTGGTTGCAATTTTTTGACTTATTCTTAATATGATATATATATATATGAAGAAATATTAAATAACATGTTAAATTACTTGCTTAATGACTAGTTGTTGTTCAGACATTGTAGAACTCGAAAAATTGTTTAAGAAAGAACGAAGAACGGAGAATCAATGAATGTGCAATGCACGCTTTTCAGCTGCTAAATACACAAGAATTTATTTTCGTTAAAAATAAAAACTTAAAACAAGAAAATAAAGACAAAAGAAAACAAGAAATCTGTGCATGTCTATGCCGGTTTGTCTCTGCTATATAATCGATGCAAGCAAAGAAAATGGAATATTCATGCACAATAATCAACTTTTATAACAAATCGTGCAATATTAATGATAACGTTGGCTTAACATAAGATATCTTACTTTTATCATTCTTAAAATTCAAATAAACTGACAAATGAATAATTTAGAAAACTATGTGTATGAATCACAATTTAGGGTTGTTAGAGAATATCTAGGAATCACAATTAAAGCAAAATGACAAGAGGAGAAAAAATTTGTTAAAATAATCTCTTGTCGACTTTTGAATCTTACTGAGTCTTATTATTATATTAGAATTTTTCTTAGTTTATATAAAATTTTATTTACTAAAGCTTTCGTTTGAAATTTTTATGTTCATGAATAAAGTTTATACATTAAGTTAGCGAAGATAATTGAACAAAAATATATAATAAAACAATATATAAGAATCGGTGTTAAATGAAGCTTTCGCGGGCATTGGATCGTCGACATGTGGTAGATCGCGCGAAATTTTACATTTCATCTTCGAATATTTAAATTTTAATGTAATAGATTAAAGGAAACTAATTTATTTTTTGAAATGAACTTGTAAAATGTTTAAATTTACCGGAATGACCCGTTTCATAATTTCTGCAGAAAAATCCCGTAACATTTTAGCCGATTTTAAACCACATAGCATGGCAGCCTTAACATAATTGCAATTAATAATACCATTTAAATATCTGCAAGTAAATCGGATCGAGGAGTGGACAAAATGTTGTTAAAATCTCCAATCTCCTTAGTATACTCACTGACAAACATCAGTTTCATTCGATTTCTCAAACCAGTCGGGAGGACCCTCACATTCAATTATATCCTCGCGCAATTCACGGAGGCAATCATGGTAGTCCGTAATATCTGTAACAAGAAAAACATGATCGTGTAATAAATTATTGTCAATTTAGATTAAGTGTTTAAATACAAACCGTTATGGTATAAACAAAACATTAAAAAAATCTCATGGAACGGAATACTAAAATGAAATAATAATGTAATCAAAAGAAGAGTATCTAAGCAATCGTAACACGTGGGTTTCTAATTGCAAATGGTCCTTAGCAGATTTTTAAGATGACTATATGGATCTAGTTTTTCGTTTTAAACTATGCTTTGATGAATCCTGATTTCAAGAGAACGGCACGACATTATGACCCCAAAAGATTGATTGAATCTTCGACCATTTGAGACACTTAACAGAGTGCAAAATATTTGTAGGCCAATTTAACATTATAAATCACTTGTTGGATAAACACGGCAGTATCTATCATATCATATATAGAATATATAAAACACCAAACATATTTTGTGCACTTGTTGCTCTTAGTTGTGGGCAGATTCTATCAAATTTTCCTGTTGCTCCCTAGGCCAGAATTATGACATTCTTACATATGTACTTCCCCTGGCTTATAACAACTCTAAGCATCAGAAATATCGACTTGCTTGAAGATTGATCGCGCTTACGTGCATAATTAAGCAATGACGGGCAGCTTGTGAAATTATCGTTTTTAAACACTTACGTTTTGATTTTGTTTTTCCATTGTAATGACATATGAAATGATTGAAATAATCTAAGCCACTGTAAAGTCTCATATAAAGATTTTCAGGAGGCGGCGGTTCACTATTTACTAATGTGTTATTTATATGAGTCAAAACACCAGAAATTTCTTTACATGTGCCTCCCAATGACTTTGTGCTCAATAATAAAACTATACGTTCGGGACTTGTAACATACAGGCGAGCCAATTGTAAAAGCAACTGATTTTCATCACAATGCTCTCTAACTTCTTTTACGCTTTTTAATTTCTATGAAGAAAAACACGATTATGATTGAATGGAGGTATGGTTGCATCTCTTGCTGCACTTACATAGTTTCGCTTAAAATGTTGTAAGAAGTCGTCTAATTTCCAAGCTAAGCTGTTTGCAAGAAAGAAACTTATATAGCACCAGAACAAAATTGTCTTATATAACATTGGCTTTTAAAAATCAATATAAATATAATAGTCAAAAATATTAGTTTTTTAAATGTGATTGTTTATTTTGATTTTTCAAAACTGAAATCCAAGTTGTCAATAAAATATATATTTCTTTATAAATGTGTTGATAAATCTATGCATGTAACAGGTGGGCTAAAAAGTTCGTAGGCTGACACATAGATGGCGCTACTAGTATTAAATTCAAATGATTTTTAGTTAGCCCTAACCTTCGAAAGACACGTGTATAAATTTGATAGCTGTTGCACTATTAGTATGTGAGTTATGGCATTTTCATTTTCCATTTTCACCACATGGGAGATTAAAATGTTCAGCAAACTCGCGTGCAATCATTCTTATGATAAGATTTATATTAAGATGATCAAAGTGGTCTCATTTGATACTTGTGAGGAATGCCACGTTTGTGAGTCAGCTGTGCATCTCAATTTCGCATGTAAAAAAATCGATCCCATCAGAAAATCTATTACTTATCTATATGATATCCTTCGTGCTTGCAACAAAACTCATCTCAAGCACCTACACACCTTTATTAAAACCGCCGACTTCTCCTTTTAAGTACAATATTCATCTAGTTATGCCTCTTTTTATTTTTTTTTCTATTTCAACTTTTCATTAATTTTTCTTTCTCTCTATTAATAAGTTCTTATCAACCAACGATTGTTTTTCTTTCTTCTGGTTCATCGCCAGATTTAGCAAGCCTGACAGGTCTACGAACATCTGTTGGCCTGCTATTTAAAAACGTCTAACTATCTGCAATTGGCAACTCTAATTGCTTGCATCAAAATTGCACTTCTTGTTCATGTGAAACTTTCAAAAATAAAATTGAAGTTTTAACCAAAAAGCTTATTGGATATATAAGCCTTACTACTCACAGGCTTCATCCATTCATAAACTTTCTATAAACCAAAAAAAAAAAAAAAAAATTTACATTAGCAAAATCAAAACTCTGTGTAGAGTTGACTATGGTAGATCAAGTATCTTTACCAGCAGTCTTAATCAGTCTTAGATAGTCTCATGAAATTCTATTTATTGCACATTTGTGTTAGTTAGCGAATACAATGAATTCTTAAGTTCCGCTCATTAGACGCAATATCGCATCTAGGATGTTTCATTGATGTACTATTAGCTTTTGTTAGATGCAACTGACCTTGAAATGACATATGGTACTTAATTTATTGTGATATGCGAGTTGTGTTATCACTACGTAATTTACTTAGCTTAAGTAGTTAGTAAGTAAGTTAGTAAGTAAACTAAGCCATTCCTTACTTATCGGGCGAGTTATGCTGTGCATGTCTCTCTGCTTTGATGTCTAATATTCTGATTTAAACTACGTTCTTATAATTCTTCCTCTTCTTCAAGGCCTTTTAACGGCAGATTGATTGTTATCATCATTCCGCTGAAGTAGATCATCTGATCTTTAGGTGATGAGTGTAACGCAAGTTTACTATTTTATTATTTACATTTATCAAATAGTTCAAAAATCAGGGAAGAGTGTAAGATCAAAACAGGGGATCTACCACGACGTCCCTCGGCGTTTATATTACTCAGAAATTATCTTTTAATGATAACTAGAAAATATCACTAATTTTTTTTGTCCTGCAAATTAGTAAAACAGGACTTTATTATTTATTAATCGCAACTTTTTGAAAAAAAAAACTGTTTTAATTAAATAGAAGATTTTATTTAATTTTATGACTTAAACTTTTTATATTATGACTTATGAATTGAATTTTAGGAGAGCTGAATTACCTAACAACGTAACCTTATGACTAACATTTAATACCAATAATTGCATTGATTCGTTTAAATCGACATTCAAGGGTTAATTAAGAAGCGAGTTAAGAAGTGCTGACTTCACAGATTTACAGACTGCAAATACATCAGTGCCGAACATGGCTGTCTAATATTTAGGCTCTGAGATCGTCGGTGGGGTAAAAAAAAACGCGCCAAAAAGCTTAAAAAAAATCGTAAATTGTTCCTAAAAGTTCAAGGATAAGATAAGACTGACAATTCCAGTAATTAGAAGAAGCTTTGAAATTTGCTTGTAAATTGCACTACGATTATATAAACTAAAATTTCACCGGATGCAAATATCTTTTGATAAAAAAGAAATTCGAATGCTTTCAGTTAAACTACAGTGAGGTGAGGAGGGAGCCAGACTTTTTAGAATTCTTTGAAAAGTTTTCAATTTAATTATTTAGATTATAAGTTGGTCGTAAAAGAAATATTTTCGTTCTGTCGGGAAGTAATGTTTTCAAATAATTTCCACTCAATTTATTACAGCAAATCTCTGTTGAAGTGTAAAAGACTTTGCGATTTTTTAAAGCTCGATAATAATAATATCGTTGAATTTAAGACAGCCACCAGCCATGGATTCTTCAATTTCAATGCATTAAATGAAAGGTAGATAGGTTATAATAATCTTTCTAAGTAGTAAAAAGACTCTAAAAGAGAAACAAGTTAATAGTAAAGATATCTTATGTTAAGTTGATCATATCATATCCTTAAAGGCCCTGGAATTAAATGACAACTTAGCTCTGCAAATTTCATGCGATTTCATCGTATAGTTTAGAGTTAAAATTGACGGGCACCACTTCTTTCAGTCTCTGGATATTAAATTACCCGAAGAAATCGTTTGCGAAACATCGCGCTACAATTTTTCGACTAAAAACTACAATTCTACAATTATTTTTGTTTATGGTTCGACCAAAGAATTGGCAAAATATTGTCGAAAAAAATAAATATAGTCCCGATTTTAAAATTTTCAAAGTTTTAATATCATAATTTTTTAAAGCCTGACAGCATGTTTGACATTAAATTGCGTATAAATTAATTACGAAAAGCAATTGTAGATTTAAAGGATCATATTAATCACGGTCTGTTAAAATTAAGTGCACTTCGCATTTCTGCATATCTGTACACTTCAGGCCGCTTAAAAAAAGCCTTGAATAATTTCATGTGTGTAGGGCTTTCTTTTTACCTACCATTGATGCTTTGCATCTGGTTTGAAATAAAGCAAAAGGTTACACCCCTGCGGTGTTGATGTCTTCCTATAATTAAATTAAGAAATGAAAAAAGTTTATATAAAAAAAATTTCTTTTTTTTTATTTTGCATTTTTTCGCTTATGAATAAATGGAAAAATATGCGACAGTGATTATGTTTTGCGTTCTGCTGTTTCTAAGGTTTTTTTTTCTTTTTTTGCTATTTTCCCAGCCCCCCTGCTGGGGCTGTTGGTAATACGGTTTGACTTTTTCTTTATAGAATAGAGATTAATGTGTATGTGTATGTGTGTGTGTGATTGTGATGTCTTTGAGTGCTTCCCATGGTGTTCATTAAGTAAGCGGAAGTGAGAGTGACGCGCGACAGGGAGCGCAAAGATTACAAAACTACGCTGGGGAACTTAGAAACATCAACGAAGCAAAGAAAAAAGAAATAAAAATAAAAATAAAAACAAAAACACTTTAAATTGAAGTTAAAAAAGCCAAGTAAAAGCATATTATAATTGTGAAAGAGAATGCGAAAGTAAAAAAGAAGGGTTTAATGCGTATGTAAAAAGAAAAAAGAAAAAAAGAAAAATATAATATAAAAAAGAAGCTTACAAAGTACATTAAAAGAAAAAGAATGAAAAGTTTATGAACTTACTAACAAACATAATAATAACAACAACAAAAACAACAACAACAATAGTAAAATGAATTAATAAATAAATTAATAAAATAAATGGAAATAACAAAGGAAAAGCTTTTGTTTGTATTTTTCTACTTAACACAACTAAATATTAACCAAACCGAATGCAATTGTTGTTTATGCGCATCTTTTCTTATTCTATTTTCTTTTATATTTATGCAAAATTTTCTGTAAAAAGCTTAAAGAAAAGAATTGTTTTGTTTAGTAATTGTGTAAATAGTTAATTAAAAGGAAGTAGTTACTCTATTTTTACAGGTCTATTTTCAATGCTTAGAATAGACAGGAAAGATCTGTAAATGGACGTATATTCGTACTAGACATTCAAGATCAGTGTTGATATAGCGACAGGTGTGAACTGAACTTTCCATCGCAAAAGTCGATACTAGTTACACTCCACGTGCTCAAGTTTCTTTATCCGGGCACTATCTCTTCTGTCCTGACTTGAATATATTAAGGATGGAACAAAGAAGGTGATCAGACTTCAGCGAAGTCTACCTTATCTACTTTGACTTTCATCAATCTGATCTCAAATAGAGACTTTGTGAAGCGTGTCTCAATAAGAGATTACTATTTCATTTAAAAATAAAAATACGTATTTTTCGTCTTTTCAAGTGGACATGATGAATTTTTCGATAACTTTTTGACAAAAATACGGCTGTATATCACCGACGACTGCCTTAGATCTTGGCCTTGATCTCAGTAATTGTTTCTAGTTTATTCGCATAAACCCAAAATTTCAGGAAACTGCAAAGAAAGAAATCACAAGACGTGAAATCACATTATCTGTATAATCAGTTGACATCAGAATTTTGTGAGATGATTTGGTCTGGAAATCGTTGCTTGAATAAATTGATTGTTTCATGGCCTGTGGCGGCGTGCTGCTAAAACCACATGATGCACAGCTTCATGCCGTCCAGGTTAGAATACAAAAACTCCATTATCCGGCTCCTGTAACGAGTGCCGTTCACCATCATTGCAATTCCGGCTTTATTTGCAAAAAAAAGTAGAGCCCGCACCAGACAGTTGTTCGCTGTGGATACATTTATTTCTTATGAATCGCTTGAGGATTTTCTGAGCCCAAATTTTCAAAAGTTTTGTTCATTTACGAAGCCATTCAGATGGAAATGTGCTTCATCGGTGAAGATGACTTTTTTTTAAAAATCGGCATTCACCTCACTTTGCTCAATCACGTGTTGAATGAATTGACGGCGCTTTGGGTGCTCTCGTAGCTGGAGACCCTGAATAAGCTGCATTTTATACGAGTGGAAGTGGAAGTCTTTCGTCAAAATTTCCTGCCTACTGCTACGTGAAATTTGAAGTCGTTGAGAACGATGCCGAAATAATATATTTTCGGGTTTTCGGCTCTCGTGTACAGCAGTAATGTTTTTAAAAGACTGACAAGCACGTCGATGCAAAGGAGACTTACTCTGTATAATCAAGCCATTTCCTTCAAATTTTTTCACAACTTTTCGAATTATTGACACATAGAATGCACTTCCTCGACTGAAACTTCTGTAAAGTTTGCGAACAACGTCAGCGTAACTTTTCCTATTTTTGTAATTGTAATTGTTTCCACAATTGTAACGCGTGTTTCTTTTTAAGTTCATCTGTCTTATACATGGTGTCATGTTGTTCGCAGCCTCTTGAAAAACGTCAAGAAGACCTTTAGAAATCGCTCTTCAAAAATCACTGAAGGGACACAGATTTTACCTTTAAATAAATTTACACACATCTGCTCATAGTTTCAATGTATTGTTTTTCGTGTCTGGGTTCATCGAATTATTTTTTTCTTATTTTTTTTTAAATTATTTAATTTAATTCTTTTAAATTATTTTAAGAATGCTTTCGCTTATTTTCTTTTTTTTTTTTGTCTATTTTGTATATTAAAAACCAGTGATATAACCAATTTACTCTATTTCACCGAAATTTAACCACAATTTCGGCTATAAATACCATTTAAATACGATTGCATTTGATGGGATAATAGAAGCACATTTTAATTACAATGACTTTATAAAGTTTCTGAAAATCGAACGTACCAGTAAAAGCAGTAGTAATTGTGATGACGGCAAAGCAATGGTCTGCATGGAAAAGAATATTTTGTAAATTAAATATGCAACGTTGAGGAAGGACGGTAAAATTTAGAAGTGCAACCAAATGGCTTTTCCGAAAGTAGTGAATGTCATTACTGCTTGCTTGCTTGCTTGCTTTGATTGCGTATCAAACCATTCAGTGTGATCGTATACGGCGTATCTATGAATGTTGTGAGAAATTACATTATGTTACCACAGTTTGGTACGCAGGTGAACGAGCGTGGTTTAGCTATAAAATTTATGGGAAGCATTTTCGCATTTTGGTATATAATTTCGGTTTATATACTGGGATGGCTGTTGTGGTTTTGCATTTAATTTTATGTATATCCATGTGTTTAATTTTGTAAAGGGGGAAAATCAACAATAGACTATAACCCATCAAAGGCGTCCTTTTTATACGAAACTATGTTCAACTATGCGTACAAATATGATATTTAATGGAATAACTTCTTATGCTCGTTGAATGTAACTTAGTTACATCTCCATATATGTAGGTTAAGTTTGGATCGCGGTCTTCGTCCGTCCATCTGACCCCGTGCTTGCATTTTTGTCCACCTTCTACAATAGCGATTGAATGCCAAGCGTTCTTAGTTCTATGGCTACATGCTCACAATAACCATAAAAAGCATATGTAGACATGACGGAATATGTATAATTCTTAGCTTGTTTCAATCATATAAAATGCGGCCAAATCGCATAATAGTATAATTTCAACTATTGTATATTCGCATATTGCATCGTGGACTGACGTAGTTTTGATTTATTTTCCGAAAAACTATGCCGAACTGTTAACGAAAACAACCTCTTCAACATATATATAGAGAATAGACAAAATAATATGAACAGTTGACGTTCGCAATTACAACTCTTCAGCGATTATCACATTTGGGAGAGTAAGACAGTTCTTGCGTCACTTTTGCCGCGATAGTTTTAAGTTGTCTGTTTTGATATTAGATCGCGTAGTGTTCAAATTATTTTGTCTATCTCCTATAAATATCGTGTACACTTCATCGTTTATAACGCAACAATACAGATGTCAACACTAGAATCATTTCTTCATACATTTTGGAAATTACGAATGAAAAACCAAGGAATGGTTTAAGTTAATAATTTTTTTTTTTTTTTAAAAAGTTAAAGGTTCATCTGTTCTTTTCATCCTAAACCCGCGATTCTTTAAAAACAAGCATATCTACGATCATTGTCTTAGATTTAGTTGCTCTATTGAAAGGTAACATAAACAACTTTATTGCCTTAACGAATTGTTGTCAAATTTATATTGGTTGATATGTTATCTCTCCTCGGTTTTTTGGTACATTTTTGAGTTTCTTTTTTCCAGCCTGCCCTTTTCAAAAATGATTTCAAACTGTCATATGATTGATATTTAGTGCCTCTGCTACTTCGTGACATCTTGTCTGCTGGTCTTGCTTCAACCAGTTGCAACCAGTTGATCGACATTTTCAATGACTGGCAGACCAGAGCGAGATCCATCTTTGATATCAACATTTCCGGAAAAGAATCCTTCATTCATTCATAGCATTCTTACGGTACACTTCGCAACATTTTTTACCTATTTTATACTAAAAAAGCATAATATGTTGTATTTCTTCAGATATTTCACTTATTTTCAAATCAATATAAATTTTTACATGAGCAAAGAATTGCAAAACTAGCTTCACAAAAAACGTAAACCGAAATATCACCTTTTTAGTACATGTTCGTTTAGGACAATTAGGTGAATGTTGCCAGATAGATGTAGCCCATCTACTGGTGAAAAACCGCGGAGACTTTTTATATGATCCAATGTATACATTAAAGTATATATATTTATTACAGTTCATTCTCAAAGCAAACCGTACTGGCGCGCACGTAGAATAAATCAACATTCGTGTATCGCTTGTTCGGCTCTTTCGAAAAAGAGTGAAGCCATTGAAAATTTTTCAAAAACAATTTTTTTTTCTTGGATAATATCTTAAATAGTCAATAAATAAATAAAAAAATGAATATGGGCGTTGCAAAATTTTAAATGTTTCCAAAATATTATTTTTCGAACGCTTTTTTCTCGAAACACGAATTATCAAAACTTTTTAGAAAAACAGACTCGAGTGAAATAAATAGGATTTCTTCGATAAGTTTATGTAACCTTTTTTTTGAATAATAAAAGACCTTTTTTTTTGGTCGAAGCTTCAAACATCTTCATTCAAATACTCGTTAATCACACAAAAATCAATCAGTCAATCAAATGTGTTTCACTGGATATAGGCATGTGGAACAAAAGTACTTTTTTTTTAAGATTCAAATATGGAGCAGTTACACTGTTTGCCGCAGAGCTTCTTGAGTTAAAAATATCTCCATCGAATAGCTTTGCTGCTGCCATATTTTAATATTTTTAAATGCTTGCATAATAAGCACTCGTCCCTTTACAAAAAATTATGAAAGAATCTCCTTCATTTTAGACTTAATATGGCACTGATTTATTTTGGTAAAGTTTATTTAAAATACAAAAAACAAATATATTAGAAGTTTGACGAACTTTTGCCTTGACGCAATATGAAGACATTTTTCTTTTTTCTTTTTTCATTTACTAAACAAAGATCGCATAAGGATCGTTTATTCTTTAGAAGATACTGATCACAAATAATGCTTGCTACAGAAAATTTTTCGTATCTTTTAAAAGGAATCGTACATAATCGGTGGACTTTTTTCTTAAGCTTAAGCTTAAGGTTATATCAGATTATAATCCAATAGCAAGATAAAGTAAAAAATTATTTTCTTCAATTTGATCGCATGCAATTCCATTTGATTACAATTGATTGTATTTGGTAGCATTCAATTGTTCAAATTCGCTCGAATTTCATTATATTTAATTAATATATACATGTTGTTTGAATCTGTTTAATTAGATCGAATTTAATTGATTTGTATTGAATTTTTTTTCGTTCTGCTTGATTACGTTTATTCGAATTGATGGAAATTGATTAAACTCGATCGAGTTTAATTTGAGATTGATTTGATTATTTCTTAATTAATTCAATTGAATTTTATTGCATTTACCTGAATTTAATTGAAATTAATTCTATTCAAATACTTCTTAGTAAATTTAATTCAATTTAATGGTAATTTGAATGAATTTAAATAATTGTGATTGTATTCATCATTCATTTGATTGAAATTGTTTGGATTTCACTGATTTTAATTGAATTTGTTTGGATTTAATTAAACTACATATATATGAACTTAGGTTCAATTGGTCCTCCCAAGAAGACAGATAAGGATTACAGAAAATTTTTGGCTACGACAAAAGTAACTTTTTTGCAATCAGTTTTATATCTTAGAGTTTTCCCAAAAGAATTAAAGATATTTTACGAAAATCTTCTAACATTTACTTTTGTGTTTTTTTGTTGTTTTTTTACATTAGGCCTGTGATAACATTTACTTAATAGAAATTCTCGAAAAACTTTAAAACAAAATCACTCTAACATTCACATGAGATTGCTTAAGTGCAAAGGAAGAGATTTACGTTCGCCCCCATATGTCTTATTTAATATGCTTTGCACGCTCACCCATCCCAAGTACATTTGGTAAGCTATCTGTAGCATGCATACCTAACCAATACGTATATAAACTAAGTTTTCAACTTTTGCTTATATTTTTTTGTACTCACAACTGAAATGGTGACGATATATCAACTTTATCATTCCGTTTGTTATACGTTATCAAATCCGCATATCTTCTGTTTCTTTTAAAACAACATTTTAAAACTTAAAAAAAGATTGGATGATGCCGCCGTTCTAATGCTATAAAGTCGAATATTTCAATAAAATAACAGATACAAACAGTTTAATGGAAAACAGTGGTGTATTGCCTTTATAGCCATATCTGTAACGCAAAAAAAAAAAAAAATACATAAAAAATTTCTTGTTTATAGTAATCTTGTACCTAGAAGATGGGAGCCCAAGATTCGCTCTTGAATGAGCAAAGTTTTCTCCCTTTTTGTTTTTTATTTCCTGTTATTCGAAATGCTGTCATTGTCAGCTCGTTAATATGTTCGTTTTGTTAAGCCTGTCGTTGTTTGCTTTTGATTTTGTCATCTCTTAACTTTTTCAACAAAATTTTAACCGAAAGTTCTTAATCAATTAGATAACTTTCCAAACAAGTTTTACAACATGCTATGCATGTATGCAACCGCTGCATATGTGCTAAGAGTGGCTTTTGTTATTATTATTGTTGTTGTTGTTGTCGATCCAAATTATTTAGAATTTTATGTGTACATTTACAAGTGCAAACATCCTTCAATATGAACGTATAATGAAGGTTTTATTTTGATAACCCTTATGAGGGTATTTTTTTTTCTATCGCCACCCACACAGCTTAACTTTTGCTCAATTTCACTTGCGTGACTTTACTAATGATGACATGAAATGTTGTTTTCTCTTGGATGACATTTTCTAAGTTATCACATTAAAATTCATCAAGTTTGCGAATACATATTAGCTGAAAATATCAAATTGTGTTACTTTATGAAAAACGCAAACCGGATTGGGAGTAATGAACAACAACCAATTAAGAGACTTAAACGGATATTAAAATAGGTTTTTGAAACTACAAAAGAACACAATTATGTAGAATTTCGTAGATAACTTGATGTTTACTATGATATCGAAATATCGGTGTAATGTAAAGTTTATGTAGTGAAATTTAAAATTTTTATCGTTTTTAACTAAGTTAGAAAGCATTATGATAAACTTATGTTTTCCAGTTTAATTGAGTTGAAAATTTTATCACAGTCTCATTTAAAAAGTAGTGAATATATATTAATTTAAACTTTTTCATTTTATTCAAATTTTATATCCATCAGAGATCAACATAGAGCCACCGCACATTGTTGTTTGAATTGTGACTAGTACACTCGAATAGCAGATGAAAAAACTATTGAAAATGATTGTTGTGCCACATATCACCAATGTCCTGTATGCTATGACATAATTTATATAATTCAAATATACTTGGACATCAGAATGAGATAGACTTTTAATGTTCCAAGAACATGAGATGCATTATTAGACAGATATCCGTTCGGCAAATAAGTCCATCAAATTTCTAAGATAAGATAATTTCAGATATTGTCTTAATTTTGTATTTTTTCTATGAACTAAAGTCGTTTATAGAAACGGCTCTTTCAAATTAACACATTTATCGTTAGATTTGGAAACATTTTAAAGGAAAAATATTCGCTTAGTCGCAAAATGTTAGGAATAAACTGCAATGATGCTACACTACAAAGGAAAACTGATGCAAAATTATTGATAGTTTATAGTGCCATGCCATCGACAGTAATTAATACTGTGGCCTTATAAAGTAAAATAGAAAAAAATTACCAAAAGAATCATTCATTTTATTTAAATGATTAATTCTGCGATCTATGAACATAGATTTCCTAGCGTTTTTAGATCGTAACATACGATATAAATCCTAAAGGCTAAGGGAGGCAATTGTGTTGCTTAGGTGATTAATTCTACGATCTACGAACATACTTACCTAGTGAATTTAAATCGTAACACACGATATAAATCCTAAAGGGTTAAAGGACCACCCATTTTGTTTAAGTAATTAGCTTTACGATGTACGAACATTGATTTCCTAGTGTTTTTAAATCGTAACATACGATATAAATCCTAAAGATTAAGAGAGCCAATCATTTTATTTAAATGATTAACTCTACGATCTACGAACATTGATTTCCTAGTGAATTTAATTCGTAACATACGATATAAAGCTTAAAGGCTAAAAGAGCCAATCATTTTATTTAAATGATTAACTCTACGATCTACGAACATTGATTTCTTAGTGAATTTAAATCGCAACATATGATAAAAATTTTAAAGGCTTGTGATCTATAATTTTTTATTTTTTTTTATGTTAAGAAAAACAATAAAGGAATCCAAGAGAAATGCCAATAATAAGTTTTAACAGGCCTTCATGCCAAGTCTGCAATGCTCGGCAATAAACCGTATGTCTTCTTTACCCTAATCGTACGTTTTCGAATAAACAAAAACAATTGCAATATTTGTAATGAACAACTATACACTTGACATCTTAAAACAAGTGTCTAACTGTGAAATAGTAAATGCATTGAACTTTGCTGCCGTCAAATAAAGAATATAACGTATGGTAGGTACATTCTTTCTCTCGCTCGTTTCCATTCGCTTTCTCTCGCTAGCAAAGTATCTCCCTATGGTAGCTGTGATATACACACAAACCTTATAATACATTTATACTCGAGTAAATTTCATGGCACATGGCCAATGTCAATGTCTTGAAAATGTTTGCACGCACACAAACACACACACAAACACAAGCAAGCAACGGATTGCGACGACTTGGAACCTTTTCTTTTTTTTCCTTCTTTTTCGTTTTTGTTTTTACTTAGTACTTCTAATGCTTTGGCCTAACAACATATGGTTAAGTACATCTAGCATTAGCTTAGCTAGTGTTGGTTGCTTGCTCCCCTTATGATATTTGTTAGAGGGTTCTTTAGTTTTTTTTTTTTTATATGTTTATTTGATGTATATAGATTTGTGTGAGAGTTCTACACAATAGCACTTATAAATAAAAAATGCATTCTAAACCAATAAAAACAAGTGTGGAAATCTAATAAAACACTTGATTTGAAAGGAACTTGAGAAACGTTGAACAAAAAAAAACAAGAACATTCTTGAGAAAAAGATAAGGCGTAAAATATGAAAAGTAAAAAAAGCAAAAATATGCAACTAAAGGAAGCCGAAGACGAAGCTTTGATACCTAAAAAATATTTTATATTAATTAGACTATAATCTTATAAAAGAAAAAATGCATTCTAAAACAATAAAAACAAGTGTGGAAATCTAATAAAACACTTGATTTGAAAGGAACTTGAGAAACGTTGAACAAAAAAAAAACAAGAACATTCTTGAGAAAAAGATAAGGCGTAAAATATGAAAAGTAAAAAAAGCAAAAATGTACAACTAAAGGAAGCCGAAGACGAAGCTATGATACCTAAAAAGATATTTTATATTAATTAGACTATAATCTTATAAAAGAAAAAATGCATGTGATTTAAATTACAAAGAAAAATTTGGAAATTTTTTTTTTTAATCTGCTTACAAAGCCCTATCAGCGTTTAATAAGGGTAAGGTAAAGAATTAGTAACTTTTCATATTGAATTTTGGCATCTTAAAGATTTAAAATATCAAGGATATTCATTATAAAATACATTCAATAAAATATTTAGAGCCAAAGATCAATAGATCAAAGATCAAAAGATCAATCTTTCCTCAAAAAATGTTATATTACCCTACATCGCATTATTGCATTGGCAAGGAAATCGGACTACTTCGATTGTACTTCTATATGCTTCATATGAAAGGTGTACTCATTACAAATTAAATGTCGAATCGAGTGTATCAATAACAAGAAAGAAAAAATATTTATTTATTTTTCAAGCCAAAGAAAAACATATTCTATGTTAAGAGTAAAGTTTCTCTCGAGAACAATGTATACTTTTCACTATATATGTTTGTAAACAAACACAAATAATTGAAATAGAAATCGGTATACTCAGCAATATTACAAAAAAATATAAAAAATAAAAAAAAAATTAAATAAAAATTGAAAGATATATTTCACTTATTTGCCCAGTTATTTGCCAATATTTTTACTTCTCTTCTTCTTTTGTACTCTTTGCCGTTCTCTGGATCAAAATATGAAGAATTTTGGCAATTCGTTGACCTTTTTAAATATTAATTCATGTTGTGATTGCTTAGGGAATTTTATTTAACTTTTCGTACCCTAGACCAGAAATTGTTTCTCCACTTCCTTAAAAGAAAGGAAAATTCCAATCCCTTATTGTTATTCATTTGGTTGCCTTTTTTTTTGGTGTTTTAGTGCCTTTTTTTCTTCGGTAAACTTGAGTAGAACTCATTTAAAATTAAACCACCATCAAAGGCCACAAAGTGACTTTCACTGTAGCAACAAGCAAACCACCAACCGACAACAACAAACGAATCACTGAAATTGTTATATTTCCATATATATATATATAGAAACATATAGATGGTACAGGCATACGTATATTGATTTAACTGGGAATTCAACCAGTGGTTAATGCCGCCGGGAATACTTTTACTATTTTGTGGAAACTTCACACTTTGTTTTCTTTAAAAGCATCGCAATCGAACATTGAACGAGTGTCTAGATATATACATTAACCATAGTTTACAAATCTAAAGTTTCCAAGTCAATATTGTCTGAATAGTAGAAATTCCTCCTGCCTCATCTTTATGGCTTTTGCCTTTTGTTTTGGTTTAGTGGTCTAAATGCATTTAATACATATATAAATTGTATGCATGTATATGTGTATATGTGTTAATAAAATTGTAGGAGGAGTTTTATTTTGTTTTGGTGGGTGTTGTAAGTGCAATCTTCTAAAAAGTTCTTTATTTGTCTTTATTTTGTTCGAGTTTAATGTGAAAAACTAATAGTGATTGCACAAGAGCCCAACCTACTTAATTTCTAGCTTTAGTTTATTGCTGTCGGTAATAAATGTTCAAATAAATGAGAAAAGTAATTAGAATGGACTATTAAGTAAATAATATCAATTAACTTTAATATTAAAGAGGATATGTAACATTAAAAATTAAAGGGCAAACTTTTCATGATTTTTTTGCTTAAACAAGAAACTTCTCTCTCTCTTTCTCTTTCTCTCTCTCTCTCTTTTTATCTATATATATATATATGTAAACAAATGTAAATGTGAGTTATACAAGCATTCACTCGATTGAAATGAAATTTATATAAAATATTTATTTCGATTCAAGGGAGAATCCATCTGCTTCTAGATTTCGATAGATGGCTCTGTAAACTAATTTCGGTGTTACTAAACTGCTATAATATATTATAATATTTATTTTAGTTTTATAAATAATTTAATAATTTTAAAATGTAATAATTTTCACTTTTATTCTGTAGCTGACCCGATAAATTTCATTTTTGACAGATTACAAAAAAATGAATAAATATTTAATATGTTTTTTGAATCTTAACTTTGAAAGAATTTGTAGTTATATTTATATGTCAGCACTGCGTTATTATTGAGTAAGAGCCTTATTATAATAGAAAAATATCGCGAAGAGAACATCTTAATATTGGTTCGCAATGAATAGTCTGAGAGAATGAATCTGAAAACGAACGGTTATGTTAAAGAAGTGATAGAGCTGTACAGGGGATTTCAGAAATCCTCGGCACCAATGAACCGTATTCTGAGATATCGTCAAATACTTCTTCAATATACTGTCGATATATACTCAACTAAGAGAACAAAGAAACGGTCATATATGATAAAAATCAATTAATACAATACTCCATGGAGATGTTTTGTTAGAAAATTTCTTCATCGTTCAAAACTTGGAAACTTTCTTCTTTCTTGTAGAAATTTTCTAAGTCTATGTACGATGAAAATATTTAATGTTTTTTAAACAAATTATTTCAAATATTGATTTCTATTTGTTTTAGAAGGCAATTGAAATGGTTATTATTGGCTTTAAAGTTTGTGTTCAATCGAGACGCCATATCGACGCAAGTGAAACTCCTGCGACTGAAATGAAGAACATACGCACATTTGTCTTTTGAAACCTGAACAGAGCATTTTATTCCTTTAGAATTTAAGTTCAACCTTTTCTTTAGTAGGACATCTGGACACATACCGAGAAAATATACCCTAGACTAGATTTAGAACATCTTTTTCCAAAAAAGAAAAATCTGTTCCCTACACCACAAAATTCTGATTATCTCTTCCACACGAAGTTTAAATTCTACCAATAAAACGGGAAGCAGTACTAGCAAGATGAATCACAATTTGAAAAAGATACGTTTTGTTCTTTAAAAATATGTCATTAATCAAAAAAAAAAATAGTATTTTTAGTTTCGCTCCTAATAAGCGCGGACGCATCAATGGATTCATAGGGGCGTGCCAAAAATACTTCTACTTTTATATAAATATTTCTTACATCTTGTACATTCCATACTTCCATTGTTTGCCATTGAAATAGTTCAAGGCAATGTGTGTTATGAATTATAAGTTAGTCGTGAGCGGGGGCCGCTAAGCATACACAGCATCTTTTCTTTCTTTCTTTGGTTCTGTGAGCATCAATTAAGAACACATGATATATAAAAATTAATTCTGACCAATTCTTTTATGAAAAAGAGCATTTGTTTTAAGAAAATATTTTATTAAAAGTGCAGTCCATTGCTAAATGTACATTTTTCTGTCTTTCCGAAGTGTCAAGCATGTTTGGTAAATATGCAGCAGATGGTAACACATTCCAATGTGGTCCTGCTAATGGTTCTTGCATTCGGTTTGTAATGTTAGGCCCGAGCATCGTTAACTTGAAAAATAAAATTTTCCATATATTATAACCGCTTTTGCCTTGAGACGTATGTGACTTCTACCCAATCCGTCACAGTTAATGGGAGATCTTCTAAAATGTAATCTTCAAACGACTTTATGTCCAATTACCTTATGCAAGGCGGATTAGGCGACGGTCTAGCAAATCTCATAAGGCTGCTGAGGGCTTTGCATACGATTAGTATGGAAATTTAACTGTCTTTTGCTTCCTTGTCTGTATTGTAATGCATTTTGTGATGCCAACACGTTTTGATTTATATTCATAAATATACATTTATAATATTCGCCTTTGTAAATGCAATGAAAATACACTAAAGGTACTCTGATGCACACAAACACACACATTAGGATACACATTACAAAGACGATATGTGTGCAGTTTTTTTATAAAATACAGATAAATATGCTGTAGATTCGGTACATTGTACGTATGAGTTATGTTAGATTTAAAAAAAAAAAACCGGATTTGTGAGATGAAATACACCCGCGCGCCATATATATATACACACACACACACACAGTGTAAAGAGGAAACGTAAAAAGGAAGCAAACACACGCGTTAAAACAACAATATATACACTCTTGCAAAACACATGATATATAATCTTCAAAAACTAGTTTAGTTAGTTTTGTTTTTAAATGCAATGCGCACCGCACGTACGCTAAAATATCACTTGCAACAAGGACTTCTTACAATAACTATAGCACACTAAACAAAACTTACCCATACAAAGCATTGGATGTGTGTATTCTCTTCTTCTCCCGACTTTTGAAAAGTGTAACATTGGAAATCTTTTTACTTTTTTTCATGTTTTTTTTTTGTTGGGTTTTTTACATTTGTTTTTGTGTTCACGGGTTTTATGTTCATTTATTTGTTGATCTCTTTTATGCCAAAGCAAAGAGAAAAACTGTTACGCTAGATACGTGAATATTTTTCATAAAACAATTTCTTCTTCTTCGACTAGTTTTTCTTGCTCTGCTTGACACAATGTTAGCCAGTTATAATGTTTTCTCTATATGTCGCGTTCTCACATAAGTTTCTTGTTTTTCTTTTATTTATTTCTTTATTTTTTTTAAAATTTTTTTCTTAAAAGGAAATACAATTGTTATTTGCGTCGGGCCCCAGCAGTGTTACAGTGTCATATTACATTGCGCTTGGTTGGTTATGATACCATAAGGATGTCCTCTACCGCTATCCATACACACATACACATAGCATTTCTCTTCCATATGCACAAACAGAGTTTCGTACTTCGTTTGTGTCCATAGTTTGTGCTTTTTTGTTTCTCTCCTTAAAAGTTGACACCACCATGTTTTCTTTTTGCTTTTTCTTTTTTCTTTTCTTTTTGTTGTCATTTTTGGTTTTTATTTATTATGTTTACACTATGTTTGTGCTCTTTTCTACATTTCATGGTTGCTGCTCACACAAATTTATTTTTGTTTTATCATTTATTATATAGATATAAATATATTCTTTGTTATAAAATGGAGAACAATAATGCATTTCTTTCCATACGAGCATTTGCTTTATTTCACATGATTTGTGCTGGCAAAAAAAAAAAAAAACCAAAAATATACATAAAATCACAACGAAATGAAATTAAAGTAACGAACTTACCACTTTTGTGTTTTTTATTTTATTCATATTAAAGTAAAGTAAAGTAAAGTAAAAGCTTCAAACATATATTTATTCTTCTCGTTCGCTTTCAGCACAAAATTTATTTACTTAATAAACTCATTTAACCGATTGTCACGTATGCGCACACATGATTCTGCTGTGAACAAGCATTGCTTAAATGGATGCTCTGTATTTTTTTTTTTTTTTTTTGTTCTTTGCTGTTTCTGTGTAATGCAATTGACATTAAGTGATTGATCATTTTCTGCCGTATTATTATTGTTATTCATCATGTCAGCCATTCAGTTAAGCGAACCAAGCCAGCCACTCAGTCAACTCTCCGTCTGCCAGTATGTATAGACAGCAATTTGGAGTACGCGTCTGCTGTGAAAAGCTTCACATACGTATATCTTCTTACACTTTGCTATAGGTTTACATTGAAAAGCATATTTATGCTTGTAATTATACATTAATATACTTGACACGCGAGGGATGCATTACTAAATGATAATTACATTTTCTATAAATTACTTTGAATGGAGAAGGAAAGTTGTCTTTAACAAATACCTAAGAAGTGAAAGCATTTTAAATTTTTCAGAACTTCTTTTTTTTTATTGTTAATTTACGCTAACTATAAGCTTTCTGTAATATATTATCAAAAGACAATTTAATTTGAAACTCGCAGCTTTTCTCCAAATCGCTTCACTGTCTGTATCAAATAAGATCCTGCTGAGAATTTATAGCCTAATGCCTTGCTTGTTGCTTTCTGACTTCTCTAATCGACTAATAAATGTCTTTAGAAACTGTTTATGTTCAAATAAAAGTCGGTTAGTGGATCTGTTTAAGGCATTCAAGAGTTTTTGTATGCCTGTTGCAATCGAGATAGGAAGCGAAAATGAATTCGACAGAGGCTTAGGCATTCAAGTTTTAGAAGTTTCTTTTTTTATTTTTTTATTGCGTATTAGATACTTCCACAAGTCAAAGTTTACAAGTAAAATTTTCATGATGAAAAAATTACTTATAACTAACTTAATGCCAAAGACAATACAAATGATTAAAACTGAGTTTGCAAGTACAAACATTACCTTATGTCCACCTAAGCATTGATATCGCGACCAAGAGCTTCTTCGAGATGATTTTTGTATATACATGAACCTAAAATCGATTCGAGAGATATCAATGCTTCTACCAAGAAATTAAATGTTCGGAATGAAGTTTTTCATATTTTAAAGTTTTGTACTTAAGAATTCTTGCTATCGAGTTCCTAATCTCGCAAGACATAAAGTGTGACACGTAAGCTTCTTTGGTGGATGCTGTAAAAGCGACAATTTCTATGATAAAATCCTCAAGTAAAGAGAATGGCAGAGAATATTTGAACATGAAAGAAGAGTTGTATGGCTTCGATATCTGCATTTTTTAATAAATTATTTTTATTTGTTTAACACTTAAATACATTCTTCTAAACATTCTGGAATTCTCTTCACAAATTTAAACTCCGGTTTTCTTAGCAAGATTTAGGATGACTTTCATCAAAGTTTCAGTTTCATTTTTAGTTGTAAATAAAAAATTGAAATAATCTAAAGACGTTTTCAACGGAACTAATTCTGTTTGTTTATGTTCCATACCTTGAGAGTTTAAAACACACACAAGAGAAACTATAGGCAAACATTATAAAACAAAAAATAGTTTAGGAAGCTCTCTATGAAAAGGTTATATAGGCAATCTGTTATAAATGTATCAAAAATAAAATCCAAAGTACTAAAGGTATTTTACTTTACTTAACTTAGGCACTAACTCTATTGATTAATGAATAAAAGGCCAACTTAACTAGTATGGAATAGAAAGAAGTTAATTACACTGTATTGATGTGAATCAAGTCGCTCGACCGATAGTTTAATTTTAATTAGCTTGATTAAATAAATAACTTAAAATCATTATATAAATGCGTCGAAGTAGACGCATTAGCCAATCTCAGGGCTTACTTAACATATTAGCAGTTCTGTTAGTAAGATTTAACTCAATATCAATTTCATCGGGACAATTAGTTTGATTCATTGATACTAAGAATTTAACTGAAACATCATTATTACTCATAATTCTCTTGGCATCTTTAACGGCATCGATGGTTGGCTGGCGTTGACGCGTTAATATCCAAACCATTTCTACAATTTATATTGCACTTGTAGATTATTTATATATATATATATATATATTAATATTCATTGCATACCTGTGTGCATTAGCGAAGTAAAACTTTTACAACTATATACCACAGACCAGTTATCATAATCGGTACCTAAGATTACATAATCCGAGCTGTGAAAATGTACTGCAAATTTCATATTAGAAAGTTTCGAATTTTTTTTTTTTTTTTTCATTAAATAAACTTGAATACAAACTGTTCATATGATTCAATTTAAGCAATCCCTCAGAACCGTCCATCTTGGCTGTTGTATTATAAGCATTAGTATAATTAGTTCTATAAAGTATTGTATTAAAATTTCTCTTACCTACTTTATATTACTTACTACACATGAACTTACAATTCAAAATATGTTGACGTATTTATAGCTATTAAACCATTTTTTTCATTTTCATAAGTATGGTGGAGACACTTAATTCCTGTGTACCAGGAGTAAGGATAAGTCAGATAAACATACCATTTACCCATGTACTTGAAAAAGGAAATTAAAAAAAAAACAAAAAAATTTCATGTTAATTTTTTTTATATTTACTACCCCTAACTTGAAACCAACTCCAAAAAAAAAAAACATTTTGGTACGCTTTAATACAGGGTGATTGATATTTTCTAATTTCTATGTGAAATCCACCATAGAACATATAGGGAAATTGTCATCGTTTTCTCTATTATTTGTTCTTTCACTTGTCTGATGGGCAACGAGCAGAAAATCGCACTTTCTGTGCTTTTAAAAACGGAGGTGTTCTCTGTTCATGCTTAAATCGATTCTAAATTTGATGCTGATCAAGAACATATATACTTTGTGGGGTCTCCAAATTTTCCTTTAGGTAGTTACAAACCAAATGACAAAATAAAATATATCCTTCACTTTCGGTGGTGGGTATAAAAACTTATATATTCTTAATGAATGAGGGTAAATAATTTGAAAATATGAAACAAAATATTTTTATCATCGCATTAACAGGGTCCAAAGAACTGAAGCAGATTTTAAAAAGGTGAAAAATTGAAATTATTGCTTATAAAATTTTGCATAAATTGAAATCTTTTCAAAACCATACTGCTACCATAACTTCAAAACGTTAAACCCATTTTATATCATTCCAACGAAACAGAACCTTTTGAATTGTGTATTGTGTGACAATATCATGAACTTGTTCTTCTTCTTCTTCCCCTCATCAATTTGTGCCAATACTCACTCACCTTATTTACGTCGAAATCTTTTATAATTTCAACGTTTTGGCAACTTTTCGGAAACGGTATTTGACAGGAGATAAGCGCATTCATGGATAATAAGGATAAAAGTGTAATACTGCAAATAATTAAATTATTAGAATATTTTAATCATTTTTATCGCATTATAAGTTTTTCTAAAGTCTTGCAAATGTTCTAAGTACATGTACATACCACATATTAAATAAAAGTAATGCATTTATTTTCAATCTCTCTCTTACCTTATGTTGATCAACATATTCATTTTGCAATTTTTAATTTTTTTCCTTTCTCTCCTTTTTCACACTCACTTTTGATTTGAAAAGTTTTATTAATTAAATTAAAACCCCCGTTACGTGTATTGCACGTATGTACCCAGAGTATGTTTTAACTTTTAAAAAACATTTTTTTCTTTTTTTTACTTTATTTATATATTCTTTTTTTAAATACTTTTTTCCATTAGTTATCCATCCTAAATTTTATTACATTTGTTCAACGTACGGATGACGATGATGATGATGATGACTGTGTAAATGCTAAAAACACTTTGTCGGAAATTCAAATATTGCCCTCAGGTTTTATATATGAAGGAACTGTGTTTTTTTTTGTGTACTGATTTTTATAAAACAAATTTCAAATTAAAGTAAAAGTTCGTTTTGGCCTCTGCGTGCATCACTACGATATGATAAAATGTTTTGCTTATAAAAATTAATTAATAAAAAATAAAAAAGTAAAATCAATGTTTGTTGTCATGGTTAGTAGCTTTTGATTCAACAGATTTTTTGTTGAATTAGAAACGATATAAAAAAAATTTTGTTTTGAAATCTGGTTTACAGTTAAGGTCAATAGTCTTTTACTATTTCGTTCTGTGTGATGCTCAACATTTTCCACTTGATTCACCAAATCATAATGAAAGTGATATTCAGTTATTTCCATTTGTTTTTGAAAAGAAAACTCTTACCATGAAAAAAATATTAAATATTTCTATGGCCTGCAATCTCTTTCTGAAACTTACATTCAATTAACATTTTTAAACCGCTCACGATTCCTTTAGCTAATGGCATTCAGTTGGTGGTATTTGCTAAACAAGTAATAGCATGAATGAAATAAAATAGATCATTCAAATTCTGTGCTCCTCTTCTAAAACAATGGCTATAAATTAAAAATTTTATTAATTTTCTCAAAAAGACTAACGCAAAGTTTAACAGGCAGCAAGCGCGATTGTCAAGTCGTCATATATGCGATAAGTAATATTTCAATTATACTATACTGAGTATTCGGAGTAATACCGATCAGGCGTTTACAGCCTATCCCTTCTTCCATACTTCTTTCTGCATTATCATCAACATAAACATGTACACATACAGGAAAATTTCTCTGATCATAATAAACTTTTTAGTATTCAAACAAAATAATTCATTGTAGAACGAATTATTACGCAACGTGTTCACTGGAGACCCATCTTAATTGAAGTAATTCTCTAGGAACTCAAAACTTACTGATCTAATAATAGACTAAATCATGTTGCTTTGCCTTTCAGACTACATTCGAAACTTAACTATTTATTAAGCCACGCCTTGAAATAAGGTGACCTAAATAAAGTGTCCAAAGTTTCATGTCAGTCTTCTTAATGAGCGAAATCACTTTACGTTCAGACAGATAGCGTTTGGAACAACTTACCTGCAATGGTTGTTCCCCTCATTACTGTACACATTATCACACCCTTTTTCCTCTTCGCTCTATTTACTATTCCTCCTCACCACCAAAGTGCTTACATGCATAGGAAAGCTGTCACGCTTGGCTGATCAAACAAAAATTAAAGCCTACGTTCTAAATTAATTAATTCTGTTGCCATTCTTTTCACGCATATAGTAGATATTAAAACTTAAAGAAGATTCTGATTGTGTAGTCAAAGGCGTCAGAAAAGACCTGCTGAAGAGCTAACATTATGCTGGTCTCCATATAGATATTGATAGTTCTTGTAGAAATCGTTTGTCAGAACCTAGAAATAAGTGTCTATGCCACAGTAGTATATAGACAGTCGCGGCGAAAATCACTAATGTGCTCAAATAGTTCGCAGTGATCTTAAAACTTCTAAACAAATCTTCGTTTTTTCTCATAACCGGTTCTCATAACCGATTCGTAGAAAACGAGAACTACAAAGAATTATAAAGTAGTCTCTTTTAGGTTGAAACAAAACCTTTCAAAACAGATCTGACCAAGTAGCTGAATGCTATCTAAAGAATTTTGCCATCAAATAAAATCACTTGAATATGAAATAGAAAACGCAATCGCTTTAGGGATTTAGAATTTTTTCAATAGAACTTTTATTTTTTCCAAGAAAGTTTTACATAATTTCACTTTCTTTTGTTTTTTAGGAAAAAAATTTAAAGTTGTTTGTGTTGATTAGCGAGACAACTGCGTTGATCAATGGGGAACAAGGCATTGGTGGGGAAGTGATGTTCCTTAACGATTTCTTCAGCGGCATGAACATATTCGGCTTGAGGTACGCGTTCACGGGTCAAGATCCAGAGCATTTCAGTGTGAGCAGGCTTGTCGAATTCCATGCAGTTGTAGATGACAGCATAGTGTTCGTAATCAGTACCCAAAACAAAGTAGTTGGGTTGGTTAGGGAATTCTAAATAAGAAGGGAAATATTAATTACAATTGTTTAAACAAAAATTAAATTTTAAATAATCTCAGTTACCTTGGTTGAAGGTCATGGCGAATTTAGCGGGAGCAGCATAACGAGCAGAAGTCTTGTAAGTATCGAAAGAACCAGTCCTTTAAGATGAAAGAAAAAAATATTTTATTGTAAAATCTTTCAATTCTTTAAGAATTAAGAACACATACTTAGTGTAGTAGCTGGAGCTCTTCATTTCAACGATGTTTTCGGCTTTCTTTTCGTAGACTTCAGTTTGGCATTTTTGTTCAGCGTTGTGAACGGCGGGATAGCCAGAGTAGACATACCAGGTACCCATGAACTAAAATTACATTTTTACTCATTTATTAAAAAAACTTTAGTTTATTTTTTTTGTCAATTACTTTATCCAAGTTGAAGTTTTCAACAACTTTAACGTTGGTGCATTCTCTAAGGAAGGGAATACCCCAAGCGCTGCTTACGCAAACAACCAACAACAAAGCACTGCAAAAAGGAAAGTAAAATAATTTTTATTAAAAAACATCCAGGATATCTTCCGTTTTCTGCTTTTTTTCTCTTTTTTTTTTTATTATTATTGGTTCGCAAACGAACACTTACCTAAGACGACCCAACATTTTTGTTTTAGTTATGAAATTTTAGCTGTAATCACCGTAAATGTTACTGCAAATTGACGAAGTTTTCAAACAATTGCGGTTGTTTTTATAGCAAAAACTTTTCTACAAAAATTATCTAAAAATCATTAAAAGCACAAATTTTATAGCTCGATGAACTAGAAAAATCGTGTATTTAGTAAAATTAACTTTTCAATAAGTGACTTAGTTACTGAACTCGAAATGGTCATAAAATGCATTTCAAAAATTTTTTTATTGTTATTGTTGTTGCTGATGATAGCAATACTTCTATAATCACGAATATGTCAAGGCATTGGATTTATACATAAGTTAGTAACCTTTCTTTATCACTTTATATGTTTAGCTTATGTAGCGTTTTTGTTTTAAGTTTTTTTTATTAGCTTTTTGGAATTCTATTATTTTTTTTTGTGTTCTTTTTTATCAAGTAACAAAACTATATTTGTTTAAAGCAAATCTTAAGGAATCACTCTTATAAGAAATTATAAGAAAATTGCCCTTTTTTAGGACTTAGTGAGATCTTTGAATCAAGATTGTATACAAATTTTTTATTGCAAACAGTTCAGAAAAATCCGATTTTTATCATTGGGATTGTGATAAACATCTAAACACTTGTAGGATCCAAAAAAAAAAAGATGACTTACCCATGTGCAAGAATTGTTATCAAACCGATTAAAGAGAAAGTTGCTTCTATTCAAAATATATCCCTTTTCAAAATTTAGTGGATAACCAATCATGGAGAATGTGATTAATAACATAAGACAAAATTATTTGAATTATTTAGAAGAAGCTCACTATAAGACGAATTTCGGATAAAATCTTATTTGTCTCAAAAAATCGATCGTTCCCAATCGAAATCTAAAACGAAAGATAAAAAATGAAAAGCTGGAACAGTTGGAAAAGCTATAGAAAGGAGAAGGGCTTTTAAAAAAAACTCTAAAAACATTATTATAACAATTAAAAAATGCTGTCAACTGCCAGCTAACATTTTGAAAATAACCGTTGACAACTAATTGCCCAAAAAGATAGTAAACTTTTCGTTTAATTTAAGAATTTATTTCATTAGTATAAAAAATTATAATAATAATAATAATAATAATAATAAATGTTTTAAACATTTGTCAGAATTTAGCAGAGAGGAAGCATTGCAGTATCGATCACGACGTTGAAGTAATATTTATTTCGATCCCTGTAGAATTCCGCTATCGTAGGCCTATGAAACAACTTATGAAGAAACCGCAAACCGTTTTCATTGACGTAACTATCATCGAATAGCACGATGCGCTTGGGCTGTTATAGTATAAAATATTCCTACTGGATATTAGATCTTTCTTACTTTTGACCTTCGAAAGCTGAATACCTTTTAGATATCCCGTTTGTAGCAATTCGTGAGACAGTGGAATTTTGAAATTTTTATCATTTTTTTTTAAATGTTTAGTTAAGACAGGGTTCGTCATAGTTTCAAATTATCCATTTTTGAGTTTTCTTTTAAAAAAAAACGAGTGGAGCAATGGAAAGAGAGGAAAATGCATTTAGATCGCTTCACATTGGATATATGAGGCGATGTTTTAACATCTTATCAACGAAAGATGCAATTAGTGTACTTTCATAATGATTCTAATCATCGCATATTATTATAATTTTCTTTGCACCTTCCTCCATCCCCCTGTATTTGAAAAGTCATTAGTTTCGTTATCATTTCAATAAGTATTAATCTTTTTTTAAATAAGATTTGATGTCTTTGTAATATTTATTTCAAAGGAGGAAAAAAGCTACAGGAATGCGAAGTCGTCTTTGCAAAAAAACAAAAAAAACAAAAATCCTGTATTTCACTCAACATGAAGAAAATCCTCATAAATGTTAAAATATCTACCGACTTTTTTCGACGTTAGGCAATAATATGTTATTTCCAAAAATTTATTAGAAATTTTTTAGGATTGTGTATGAATACTTTTTGGACCAACTGTTCAGTATTTGCCAACAAATGAAAGGAACATTATACATAAAATATAATAACTAATCATAAGAATTAATGAAAATTCATGTGTACAGGCAACTAAATCAATTTTCATGCGGTAATTTTATTTAGTTTTCTAATTTAATGAGATCTAAAAAATTAAAATCAATTTGTCTCTCATCTGATTTTATTTCATTGAAAATGTTTAAATGTTTAACTGTTGTTTAAATTTCAAAGTTTTAAAAAAAATTACTTCCATTCACTGTAGTTTACCTGGGGAGTCATCATGTAACTTTTTAATAATTATTCTCTACGTTAAAATACAACTTTGTAAGAGATTATGGTGGTAATTTTTTCTCAATACTAATGCAAATTACAAAATGACAGCAATTTTCATGTCAATTTTGGTATCACTTTCCAATTTACATTAGCACTGAACATGAAAAAAGCAAAAATTACCGGCACAAGTGACCAAGTTACTATCAAAAAGCTAGTAATTAGACGGATACTACGCTCAGCACAGAATACGAAATTCTCTTTCTATTGGGTCATATGTGACGTCCTCACGATTTTTTGGCGCTAGATGGTGTTGATAGCTATATATCTGTGGCAACACTCACGTAATTGTCTCAAACGAACATATGCTTAAAAGGCGACCTTTCAACTTACATTTTTTGTCTAGAAAGTTTTCTAACTCTTTGCTCGTATGATAAGTAATTTTAATGTTAAAGATGCACTTCACTCTGATCTGCCAATCACCGAAAAAGTCGATGACATTTTGTAACTAAAAAAGTAAGACGGGTCACAAGCTGTCAGGAATTAATGGAGGCACTGAACATAACTCATATGACAATTTGGAACTATTTGGCAACGAGCAGACTATAAAAAGCAGCTCAAAAATGTAGGAAAGTGCACCGAGGAGACATAACATCTCATCCAATATTATTCATTCAGATAATCAGATGGAAAAATTGGAGTACAGCAAGCTGATTAAAATGTATTTAAGAAAGAACATATGCATGAAAGAGATTTGATGTGAGTGGTTTGACAAACTTTTTGTTTTTGAATTTTAATAAAACTTTAAAACAAAATTTTTCCAACCATACTTCCATGTAAAATTAAATAATTTTAATTAGCTCAACTGACATATATATATGTAGTATATAATAACTAGAATTACTTATATGTAATAAAGCATTTTTGTATATAAATGCATGCAAGTTACAATATGTTTGTGGTTATTACACTTTCCATCAAAATGTTTTAAATACTGGCTCTCTATCGCGCGCAACAACACAATCACATTTTTGTTGGTTGGCATATAAATGCGCAGATAATTATTTTCAAAAGTATGATGATTGATGGCTAAATATAATTTTTCATGTGCTGACACTGAACAAACAATCATTTATGTATGACAAATATTTAAAAATTCAAAGCATAACATGAAAATCATGCAAATATTTAAAAACATATTAGTAATGCTTTTAGTTTCCATTTAAAAATAAATTAATTGAGATAAATATTTATAGGAAAATATGTTTTCGTGCCTGTATAGATTTTTTAATGAATGTAATGTTAGTCAAAAATGTTGTTGTTCTAGTGAAATAGAGAAATTAAAAATAAATATGTTCATATATTCACGTACATAAACCAAATGTAGATACTTTCCTTACAACTCCGACATAAATTGAGATTCAGTTTCAGTTTATTTCCAAGTAAAGTACGAATAATAGGAATGAAACTTAGTAAAGAATATAAAATTATGATATTTTGTATTTCTTGAAAATTTATAGATAATTGTTACCCATCACTTTAGAGGGAGTCTTGAGATTTCATTCGTATAAAATATACAAATTTTTTCATCGTATTCGTTAATTTCGCTTATGTTAATAAATGCTTTTATGAATAATTCGAAAATATTTTGAAACATATTTGAAATCATATTGGAACGGACTATTAGATCAATAGGATCCACGTTGGGTGAATAAGAAATGAAACAGAAAATTAGATAAACCATGAAGATAACGAAAAATTTCATCGGTTTTTCATAATGTTCATCACTTTTCTAAAGGTACATACTTCGTACTCAGTTGCGCTGTATTAAGATTTTCTTCAAATACTTGGATTTATTTTTTTTTTGTTTGAAAAAGCTTTTTTTAAGCTTAAATATTTCAAAATTATTGGTATAGCTTCCAAGTTAAAAAATGACAATTTAACTTTATAAGATTAATATTGACTGCGATACTATTGACCTATGAAGTTTAAATAGATTCTTCAGATTGCATGAATTTTATATGAATTTTTTTGTCTTTTAACAATTTCGTGAGGAAAATTATTCCGTCATAAAATCATGAAATTATAAAAAACATATTATAACTTTGGATAATTGATAATATTTTCAGGGAAGAGAGGGGCAATAAACAAATATTTTTTTACGATCTAATGATATTGTACTTAGCTATAGAAATTAGCTTGAGAGAAATTAGTATTCAAAAAATACTTATTTTATTTTATAATTAAATGAAAGTTCATAAATATTCTTAAAAATGCATAAAATTTTATATGTTTCCGTGATAAATGGTTTCATACATTTTTCAATTAAATTTTTAATAACTTTTAATACCTGAATAAAAATTTTACCCCTTTCGTGAATGGGGCTCTTTTTATGCACAAGCAAGAGGCGAGCACAGCGTACATGATGCGATTAAAATAAAATAATAGCAATAAAAAGGGAAAATATACCTATTGTTGTAGCCGATGATATAGTGCACTCAACACACACGTACAAGTTCATGTACAGTACTTCAAACTTTTATGATGAATGATAAATTGTATGTTGGAGTATCAAACAAAACAAAAAGAATATATATATATATATATATATTCATATATATATATATATATATATATATATATATATATATATATATATATATATGTGAGTATAGAAAAGTACACAAAGAGAAAAAGCAAACAAAGGAAGCTTTAAAAGATTAAAGCTACTGACATGCACATACATTCAAACACATATATATATATATATCAGTATAATTGTATGGTTCTCATATCAGCAGTATATTACTTTACCGCGCTATGAAATATTAAATATTCAAACTCTGTTTGACTTTGTTTTTATTACCTTTAAGCAGCAGGTGATTATTATTATTAATATCATGAATCCTGCTAACACATACATATGCAATTTTCTTTATATTACAGAGTGTTATATACTAAAATAATATTGTTATGGTAACGTCTTTTATAGAAGAGAAACATTATATTGCTTACAAAATATGTTTTATATATATATATATATATATATGTATGTATTTTTTTTTTATCATCATAAGAAATTCGCATGAATGCCACATGATGTGCACACAAGGTACTTTAACAAGTATTTATATGTGTACGCCCATCGAAAATGAATCGTCTTAGATGCTCGCTTTCAACGCATACATTATACATATGTAGTTGTTCTTCTCTTTTTCCTCTTCTTGGTTGAATGAGGTATTGTATAACGCTAAGGATTAAATGTCACTTAAGTGGAATAAAATAGAAAACCAAATATCTTGAATTTTCATAGACTATCTTTTATGGAATTGGTTCGTATCCTTCATAATCGTTTTTTCTATGCTATGTTTTACACCGAATTTATATTCTTATTACGTCGTGTTATTTTTTCGGTTATTTTTAAATGCTTCTCATAATTTACGTGCATAAATCTTATTTTTCTTCGTTTATGTATGTTTGCTCTTCATTTGAAGTCTTTTATATCTTGGGTATAACAACAGTTCTCATCATCGTCGTCATCGTCATTACAATTCTTGCTCCGTTAAGCTCGTTTAATGTCACCTAGATTAATACACACTTTGCTGCTTATACACACACACATCTATATATATATATATATATATATATATATATATATATATATACGTATACTCTACTCAACAAATGCTTAGAATTTTAAGTACAAAGAATTTTCTCGTTTATTGTCAGGTAAAATATGTAAAAATTTAAATTTAACTTTTTTCCCGTTTGCTTTTGTAGTAAATTTGCTATTATGCTTAAAATGCTCTTGACTACAAAACTATTCTAAAAACCCTATAGCTTATCCAAAATGTCAGTGTCTATAAGCATAAATTGAGTAAATGGATTGACTATATGAGTATTTAACGTCAAACTCTTCAAGTTAATATTTTTAATGGAGATTTGATTTCTCATAAAGACATAGATAGCTTGTGCCTGAATAAAATTCATGCTAAATTTCAAATTATAATTTCCTGTTATTCGTAACAAAGAGAGATACGAGCGTCTCGTTATTGCATTCGTTATTTAATTAGTATTGAAAGTTTCAATTTTCCTTCATTCTGTTCACGACTTTAGAATTTTGCATTATTGACGGATTCTTTCTGCGAGAACTTTCTGCTTCATAACCAGAAGTCTATAACATTTAAATATTCCACGGGATTACTGATGCATATACTGTATAACAAAAGTAATATAACATTAATTTTTTGATGGATTATTCGAAAGCATCGTCTGCAGCTTCTCTTTAATGTAATTAATATCGATAACGTTGCAAGGACACTAAATTTTATAAAAAATAAATGGAAAAAAAATTTAACTTTTTTTTTTCATACAATTTTTTTCCATTAATTTGTAAAATACGTTTCTATAACTATTAGATTAAAACCACAAATTCGTATAGAAAATCAAAAACTACTTCGTTCCTGAAGAGTGGAAAATTGATTAATTATTAAATGTTTCATAAAAATGTTTAATTATAGTTTATCAAGTCACAGACAAATCTAAAGTTGTTCACTTTTAGCTATTGTTGGTTTGATTTCAGAGAAACTAAACTCGTTTACGAGAGTTGATCTTCTGTTTTAGTATTTTATATATCAGGATTTTTTCTTTTATTTCTATCTCTTATTTACCTATTTACGTATACTGTGTGTTCACTATACGTACATAAAGTATCGAATTTTCGATTATAAATAGTATCTCAATAAGAAAGCACACTATTCAAATTTAATTTTTTCATGTAAGTGGCAACTCTGAAATTTGACAACTGTAGCTTGTAATAGTTCCAATTATTAAAAACGGAGCAATACACAAGGGAAGAACACCTTACAATTGTGAAAACCCATACTAAAATTAAAGAAAGTTAGGCTGAAACCGCTCGCAAACTTCAGGAAATTTTCGGTTGAAAAAGTACACCTAATATGTCAACAATACGATGATGTGACCAAAAAATGTGAAAAATTTGATTCGATTACAGATAACAAGTCAGCTGTGCGTCGGTCACCTTCAAATATTACTGCTGTAAACGAGAGTGTCGCCGAAAACTTAAAAGCATTAATTCGACATCGTTCCCAACAACTTCAAAATTCACGAAGTACGAAAGACATCCACTTTCATCAATAAAAATGTCACCACTCGCTCATAAAATACTTGCGTCTATTTTTAAATGAACTAATGTGCACTTTTTTTGAGACAGCCATCATATCCATTAAGAATGTAAATTTACTTTTGGGTCACTTCTGAAGGCGAGCATATTAAAGTGTCACGAATATTACTATGACTTCTCTATGCCACACTACTATGTCAAGCGTTAACTATTTAGCTGAAGTGAAAATAGTATGGTTTTTTAACTTTAAAATACATTTTGTTATTTTTCAAAAAACGAAATTTAACGGGATTGTTACTATTCCCCTTTGCTTTAAAGGAAAGTGTCACCTTTAGAAGGAAGTCAAAAATGGAGAATGAGAAGACCAAGAAAGCTTGATGGCGACGTCAAATATCTGCGGCATCCGTTTGGCGAACAACTCAGACAAGATATTCGAAGAAAACTTCGTGTTACTGCTTTTTTCTCATTGTAAAGTCAAAATTGCTCAATCAGGGAAGAATTACTCCTATATTCGCAGTGACGACTTTGTTTTTGAATAGGAGAAAGTTTTGATTTAAAATAACTTAACTTTAAATAATCTTTTTCGTATCAAAATAAAAATTTCCCAAAGGGAACTCTTTGTTTAAAACTGAATTTTTTCGTTACATGTTTTATTTTAGAATAAGTTTCTGTTCTCTGGTCTTCATCCTATTAATTGATAAAAGTTGAGTTGAGTCAATCGAAGTTTTTCAAAAACAATTTATACTTTTGGATAGAAAGTCGCCTATAGCTTTACTTTCGCTAAGTCATCGTAAGTCTCTTCTCGTTGGTTTTTACTGATTTGCTTTGTCTATGTCCTAAACTCTTTGTGTGTATTATTAAATCCTTATATATATATTCTTTAATATTCATGCGTTGTTAGCGTCATGTTTAAACTAAAATTTTTAATTTTCAATGTCACACTAAAATTCAATAATTTATTAAATGAAATCAAGTTATTTTCAACTGTGATGTACGATGGATATGCGTTTATATTAGAAGTATAAATACTTTGCTTATTTATTTATGTGAAGCCTTTTTTGTTTTTAATTATTAATTAATCATCTCTTAATATAAGCGTATTATAGTAAAATTTTTTAATTATATTTTAATACTTAATTATTATAACTACATTTCATATATTTGAATTTTATAAATAAACGATATTTTCTTTAAAAAATTTGCTTTAAATGCTTATTTATCGTAAATTCATTCCAAGCATATGCCCTTAAATATTATAGTATAGAACATTTTTATTGCAATTATATCCCAGAATAATGAGAACACAATGCACACAACACCAATAATGTACATCAGAAATGTCATTAGTAGGTTCCATTAGTTCAACTATAATCGTAATTTTGCAACAGGGAAAGAGTCTAATCATAAAACAATAGCTGGTTGCACTATAGTCTATTGCCTTTCGGTAATTAGATGACTAACTATGAGTTCGTCCAAGCATGTACATATATATACATAATATTATATATATATACATGTATAATTATATGTATATTTATATATATATATTTATATGTACATAATACCTACGAAACAGCTCAGTTTACTTTACATTAGGTGTGTAAATATAAACGATTTATTGTTGATTATATGCCAGTATGCATATAAAGACTGGCGCTCAACCGGAGAGAAACAAAGACTGATGTTAATGTAACGAGGTTGGCAACATTTAGAACAATACTATATGCAGTTACGCCAGGTAAACAACGATAACAACAACTATGATGACAATAATAGAAGTAAAAGCAACAACAATGCAGTAGAGAAGAGTATATCTTGGAAACAAGACATCAACATGAGTCTGTATGAGTTTGCATTTTAGTTGTAATAACATGTTCTTTTCAAGATATAAAATCTAACGCATAGTATATATATTTAGTTATTTATTTTGAGCATAATTGGCTTTATTTCGTTACAAGGTATTCATACATAAGCAGCTATATAAACTTACAGTAAGATAGCATTAAATGTAGCATAACAGAAAAATGTGAACCGTTTTTCTTTTCTTTTATTTTTTATAACATTATTGGTGTGCTAATGTTATTTTACATCACGTCAGGCAGACGTTAAAAAATCAGTTGACCAAAATTCATAAGATCACAGTATTTATTCAATTTGGGACTGATGATAGAACGTCCTGTCTTCATTTTTAATTTTTTGCCTTTTTTTTCGTAAAGGAAACGCATACCGCTAAAGTTTACAAAGAAAAGTCCTATAATAAGACATTCGTGTTAGAATCGATTTAAAATATTTCATAACAGAAATGTTTGACACAAATGTAACTAATCCTCCAGCTGTTCAATTGAAATTATGAAGATCAAATTAATAAGAAAAAGGAAAAACAGAAGGAGTTGCACACAGGTTTCCACAGAAAGGGTCTGCATATTATAATTGATAATCACAGAGAAACTTCTTTGAAAATTTTTGGTTTGAAATCGATAGGAATTGAAAGAAATTTATCTATTAAGATAAAAAGATATGACCCCTTCCTTTGAAATAAATCAGTATTGGTTATGATAAATAGTTTATTTAAAAGCTGTCATGTTCCAAAAACAGCGGTTCAGCAAAAAACGCATTGAAACTTGAATAATAACAAATGCAATGTGCTCGAAACGTCACTATTCTCAACGTTTCGTATAGAAGTTCTATAAGCATATAATCAACACATTGTCAGAAAGATGGCAAAAATGATTAAACTTGCGTGGTTTTTCAATACCCGAACTCGACTGCTTTAATTGTCACTACATTAATTAATGGTTAGATTATGATGCAAAGAGATGAGCTGAGAAACCCGGGGCGTGTGGCTATACTCTGACTTGATGAAAGTAACAAGCACGTCTAACTAATTCTAATACGATACGTGGATATGTTAGGCATGTATTAGTCGCTTGCATGAATTGCAAACGGTTTTTGACTTCAAAAATGTATTTAAAGTATGTGACTGAAGGCACCGAATAACTTAGACCATATGTGCCATTATTGGTATATTTATCAACTCTACCGCAACGGGGTTTGAACTAACATATGCTGATCTGTTAAATGGCACTGCTTAACAACTCAAATTGCGGACTTAGTACAACACGTATTAATCAAAATATTTTCCATCATTTTCCTCTTTTATCCATCTTTCTCGTAACGTATTGATACCTTGTCTTGCAAGAGCGATATTAGTTTGACGGCGATTCAATCGTCGAACCGTTTTTACACTTTTTCGTCATTTCGAAAGCTCGCGCCAGCCAGTCCATGCTGCATCGAACTGAACAAGTGGTAATCAGACGTCTTCCCAACCCCCTCGAGCTGCAACAACGTATATTTAACAAGACTTGCAACATATTACGGAGCATTGTCACGCAAGCGGATGAGTTTTCGTCTACTAACCGCTATCGCTGGTCTTTTTTGCAACAATACATGGTTCAATTGGTTTAATTGACTTCAGTAGATATCCGCAGTCACAGTTTTATTCAACTCGTCATACTATACACTGTAAGTAAGCATAGGAAAGGTTTGTGGCCATGAATATTTCGCTTCGGAAATGGTTCGAAATGGAATTTTCCGTCAATTCGTGTGATTACTATTTTCCTTCCTTTTGGATCTTTCCCGTCGCATGTAAATGTCTAGAAACAGTTGATTCATTAACATGTAAGCTTTTCGAATGTTCTTCGGCAGTTTGAGCCGAGTTTTCGTCCGTTGCAACCAAAATCGACAATTGGGATATGATCCAGAACCATCACCATAATTTTCTAAAAGTGTTCGATTAACTTCAGCAGTAGATTTCTTCAAATCAAACAACAATTGCAATTTTGGAAACGACCAGTGAAAGCACAAATGATAAGCAACTGAAAAACAATTCTTTTCTTTTAGGTTATTTTATTTTATGTTTAAATTTTTGTAAATCCAAATAACGCTTACCCTTTGACATTACAAAATGCAACATTTTAGTTTTACTTAGCACTAAAGGGTTATCTATCTTACTATTATTTAAAATCAATAAGATATTTATCGATTTTGAAACAAGTGTTTATAATCGGGATGAAATAATCTTAAGTCGCATTAATTTGTTCATTTACTAAGAATAATTTCATAAAATTCTCTTTAGATAACACTTTAATCAATAGTTTGATCTTAAAATTGCATTTGGTTTACTTTTATGCTAATAATAAGTAAAAATGAATATATATTAAAGTTCAGCCATTTAACTCTGAAATATCGCTTAAATGTTGATATACTTAACTTGTTTGCTTTACAAAATATAGGATATCGAAAAATCAAAATCAGAAAAATTTGTAAAAAATTGAATTTTCTTGTCTCCTAATGTTCTCTCCTCTCTCTCTCTCTCTCTCTCTCTCTCTCTCTCTCTCTCTCTCTCTCTCGCCCGCCAGATCTCAGGGTTCGAATAAACCTTCAAAACGACAATCAAATACTTCTCTTTTAGTTCAAGCTTTAATTCAAGGTTGTGGTTTCTTTATTTAGCATTAGTTCATATTATAATAATTCAAATTGAAATTCTGAACGTCCGTCCGTGTGGTTTACCCATTTATGTCACTGAAACTAATATTCAATGGCTCCTGGTCTTAACCCACGTTGGAATGTTCTCAGACATTAAAAAGACATTAAATGTTGAGATACTTAATTTGTTTATTTTTCAAAATACAAGATTTCGAACAATCAAAATCAGAGAATGGCGATTTACGGTTTCTTTACACTTGAAAATATTTTTAGTATTCTTTTAAGTGAAAGAAAGAGAAAGGAAAATATTCGAAAATTATATAATCATTTAAAACTCATTCTTTGTGCATTCGAAAAACCGGAACTTGTTTTATATCATTAAAATTTAAAACGAAATTTTTTTAAAGTTACTTTCATAATAAAAATTTTTATTTGCAATTTTTTCAATGAAGGTTCACTTTATGTCTCTCGCTCTCTCTCTCTCTCTCTCTCTCGGAGATTTTGTTGTAATCACTGCTATCAGCACCACTAAAAGTTTTTATGTTTCGCAATTTTTCAACGGGGAACAGGGATAAGGTGAAAAGTTTTCTTACAACAAATTTGCAGAAAACAAGCAATTACTGTAATGTAATGGTTTCGGATAAAGTCAAGTTTTGCAGCAAACCAAAGTTACGAAACGAAGCGATATGTACGTATATATATACATATATATATATATATCATATATATGTATGTATCTATGTATTCATATATAAAAAAAACGAATGCAATGGATGGAGACTTAACTTTTTCCTTTTTTTCCTTTTTTCTTGCTACGATTTAAACTATTATACAATATATCGAAAGATAAAAGTTGTTATTGTTATATAGATGTGCTCAACAACACAATCTGGAACAACAATTTTTCAACTGCAATTTTCTGTACAAAAGAAAACTTGTCAGTGCAAACAACAAGAAATGTTCGTCCCTTTGAGTTTAGATAAAACTTTATAAATAGAAAAGTCATCAAAAATTTTTTGAAAACTTAGAAAGAAAAAATGAACGAAATTAAGTTTGGACGCAGCAATCGGATAACTCTGACAAATTAATACGCTGTAAGGCAACTCTACGTGAAAGCGTAACGTTTTATCTACTAATTTGTTATGAGTTTTGCTTTTTTCTTATAACTGCATGAATTTCTTTACTTGTTGCATTTGGAAATCAAGCATTCTCTTCCAAATTTATATTCATTCCATTAGTATAAGATTGAGTACCGATTTAGTCATGTGTCCGTCTTTCTACCTTTCGATTACCTCGAAGCTTTTCAAAACTGCAATAGAAAGTTGAAACATTATATCGCCGGTTAGCTTGTTAGCTTGTGTTTATAGACTTTACTAAAAAAAAGCGTACAAGAATTAAAAGAAACTGAAATAATCATAAAAGGAATTCAGAATTTTAGTTCAAATTCAAAGTTTTCTTTCGATCATTTCAAATATTTAGTGAAGAGAGAAAGTGAAGAAGAGATTAGAGTCTATTACGACAGAACTAATTTACGATAATCTAAGAATCGAATTAAAACTTTTACTTGTTAACACATTGCATCGTAAAGTTTCCGAGTATGCAAACATTAAATAATATTTTTGAGAAGATTTCATGTGCAATTACCGCAGAGTTCGTCTACTTTACAGTTTTTCCTAATAATCAGATAAAGGGACTTGTCCAAGCAGATAATTAGAAGATAATCAGAAGATTATTTTACAACATTTAGAAAAATTTTAAAAAATGTATATCTTAGCAACTTCTCAAAACCATCGGTGTCAACTATACTAAGCCTCTTCGCTATTGTCATATTGTAAGAGGTACAATGTAATGTAAATAACAAGAAATCAAATAAATCGAATTGTGCAGTAAAATACATTAATTTCACAACAAAATTATAATATTCTATCTCATTGTTCTTGTCTTTAAAAACAAAATATTTTTCTTCTAACAAAAATTTATAAAAGTAGTTTTTTAAATAATTATTTAGCAATTATTACATTTATCTATCAAAGTCATGAGTATGTTCAGTTCTTAAAAACGTTTCCAGCACTCAAAAGTAAGCAAAACGCAGTAACTAAGACCTTATAATGCATATATATTTTTCATTTGACTTTGAATTAATAATGTCACTCCGTCTATCTGTTTGGACTTTTGTGGCGAATACTTTCCCGGCCCTAAAAATTGAGATAGAGGCAGCTAAATCGGTCAAAGGATATACATATACATTGCGAACAATTGTGCTTCAAACGCAAAAAAAAAACATGTGACTCAATACTCATAAACCTCAGCAAATATTTCGAGCACAGTCTAAAGAATCTACATAAAAATTGAAAATACCGTATTTTTTTAGCGATTTAAAAGATTCGAACAGCTGAATATAATTTTCTTGGTTTCATACATTTTTTAAGTCAACTTGTACTTTACTACGTTTGCTGAAATCATTTAAACAAAAATATTAAATTAATTTAATATTAAATCAATTACAATTCCTTTGAAAATTTTCTTAATGCCTGGTAATGAATAAAAGCACAAAACCTGAAAATGGCGAACAAAAATTAATGATTTCACTCCAGATAACTGAAGGTAAAGACCCACTGCTCTAAAGGTTTACCTTAGGTAACTTATAAATATCAATTTTAAATCTCCCGAATTTACTGTTTTTGCTTCTCTCTGCAATTTACTTAAAAACACTTATAGAGCACTTCTCGATCTAAGAGGTTCATGTCAAAAATTTATACACCAGGCATTGTATATATAATATAACCTATTTATAATACTTCAATACGTCAGTAGTGAAAAATTGAAAACTTTAGTCTTCTTTTTTGGTTATCAAGTATAGTCGAATATAATTAAATTAATTCACAGTAAGAATATTACGACACCGATAACCCATGTAACCGTGCAAATGGAAATCGTCATTTAGCTAAGGTCAACTTTTTTTTGCGATCAATAATTTTTTTCAGTAAAGAAAATTGATTTATTCTCATTATAAAAGTGTATGAAATTAACCATTTAAAACTATTTTCGTCAAGTACACTCGTCATGACGAAATTTTGGGGTAATATTCTTCGCAGAAAATAAAAACAAATCGCTTTTGTGTTAAAAGTCAATGATTCTAATTTGTTTCTCTCGAAGAAGAAGGATACTCAAGGACCTTTCAATAAAAGTGCACTATTTCGTTTAAAAATAAAAACGCGGCTTTTTTGCGTGAGTTGTAATATGTATATTGGATTGTAAAGTAGCCGCGTTCCCAATAAGTATGGAATAAAATATTCGGTAAATGACTTCCGAAGCTCTCATTACAGACCATTGTTCTTTTCATGAAATTTATAATGATCTATTGACAAAGACATGTCTATATCTCACCCAGGATGTTTTCGGCCTTGAGCTCAGAAATTATTTCCGATTTATTCACGTATAAACACGAAATTTCAGAAAACCTCAAAGAGAGAAATCGAACGGCGTTAAATCGCATGTTCTTGGTGGGGAGTTGACATCAGAATTTCGTAAGACGATTTGATCTGGAAATCGTTGCTGCACTAAAACGATGGTTTCGTACGGGGTGTGGCAGGTGTGGCTACCTACAAGATGTCGTCTAGATTCATGCCGTTTAGTTGAGGTCACAAGAACTCCGTTACTATGTTCCTATAAGAAATGCCGTTCACGATCACTTCAATTCCGATCTTAATTTCAAAAAAGCAAGGCCCAATCACACCTCCTAACTAGACAGCAGCTCGTTCCATGTTGCTCGGAGAAAGTCGTGATTAATCGTCTCAACTCACCTTGAATAACGATAATAAAACTTTGTTTGAAACATTAAACTTCAGCTTATACTCTTAACGCATAACAAGTTTGAAAATTAGTTAAGCTTGATCAAAGAGTCGCTTCAGAAACCACTTGCAAAAGAAAAGAAGCAATGAATAAGTAAATTTTATTTTAGAATATTTCTCGTCTCGCTCAACTTTACAATCAAATATCAAAATAAATTTAAATATTGCTGGTTTGATAAAGTACAAGTATTTCCAAATACTGGTAGTACTTAGAAAGAAAGTATTTCTAGATGGAATATTAAATTACGCAATTTTCTATTTTAATGCTTGATTTATTTATTTGTACATTTATACTCCTTAAGCGCTATAATATAAAGCATTTATGCATTGATTTACTCTCACATTTAGGTAAATATTTCATAACAAAAAATGCTCTAAAACAACTGTGTGCAGCCGTATGTGAAAAGATGTAGAAAAAGGATATCTTTAATTAGAGAGATATAACGGACAGAAACTGCTTTGATTTTGATTTATATAAAATGAACATGATTTCTATTATATGAATTACAATGATTTATAGGTAGATTAAGAAAGCATATAGATAAGAATAATAAAAATTTACAGTAAAAAATTTAAATTTATATTCTAATCTCTTAACCTAATATGGTTATTTAGTTATAAAAATACTTTTATTAAAATTTTATGCAAATATTTGTTTCTATTTTTTATGTAGTCTACTGAATATATTAGTATATATATCAACGAAATCATGTTAGGATTTTCAAAGGAAATTATCACCTCAATCACAGGTTCATTTTCTATGCCTTATGCATCTTAGTCCTTCTAAGATACAAGTGTTAATATTAAAAATTCCATTAAAATTACTAATGAATTAAACATGAATTTTGTGTTTACTTTTGTACAGCAGCAGTAAGCATAAGAATATTACTAAATCATATGACTTTCTTTTCTACTGAAGCAAGTAAACAGATATATATTCAAAAAACAAAAAAAAAATGAAATAAAACCAAAAAAGTTCCAAACATACATTTACTTACCAACGATATGATTGAGATGTATACTAAAGCAATAACAACACGGAGTAACAACAACAACGTTTTCAAGCATGCATCTGCATAAATGCAAAACAATTTACAAATACATCTCTAAGCGCTGTCATATCCGTTTTACGAACGACTGACAATATGCAATGAACGGGGCAAGTGAAGGTATGAGAGTGATTTTGATTTGCGTGCTGTTATGAATACATATGTATAAAGCATATGCGTATGCTTGTGCATGTGCATATGCATGTATATGGCCAAAGTTTCAGATAGACATTAAGATATTTCTTAACTAAATGAAATTGCCTGGCACCAGAGAACACACTGATTAGATATGCAAAACTGCATTTCAATTCATTCATTTAGACTCACACAAGAACGTGTATATACACCACACATAACAGAGACCATATCATTTTCATATATGCATAAGCATATTATAGTACATAAGGTATGCGTTTTGGATGTGTGCAACTCTCACTCTCACACACAACTCATATACAAATATTTTTAGGTATTTAGGTATTATGTTTACAGTATTCCGTAAATACAATTTTAAAATAATCAATTTGAAAATTCAACATCATAATCATCGTCCAAACGTTTAAACGGACAAGAAGAAAATTGCATTTCAGCACCTGACATACCTATACATATATATATATATATATATATATCGGTAAGGTAAGGGATGTATATGTAAGTTTGTGTGCGTGTAAGCGGAGTGTTGAAATTATGTCCGTCCATTAAGTTTTGTTTTGCATTTAAATTATATCATTTAAGTATTAAATGTAAGTATACGTAGACGTATTTTTTATTGAAAACTTTAGAAATTCTATTCATACACAAATTTTAATAGTACTTATTTGAATACTGAATGATTTGCTCTACAATTTTCTGGGTTGCAATATAATCATCTCTAAATAATTCAACATTATTTAACTAACTTTAAATGTTAAGTTAGCTAAAAATTATTGAACTTTCTCAACGATAAAAATCATCTCTTTACTACAAAGCAATGTTCAGAGAATTTATGGGCGGCCACACCGAAGCCTTATGTTTTCTATAAAGCTTAATAGTTTTTAGATTTACTAATAATATATATATATACATATACATGTATATAAAGTAATTAGTGCTTTGACTTGTTTAAATATTTTCACATAAAATCTTCTTTTTTTTTCTAACAGAGTTTTTGTGCCTTCGCCTCCTTTTTTTGCTGCTTATATATTGTATATCTGCATAGATCTTTGTAGATATTATTTCATTTCTTCTTTACATTTCAATAATGCATGCTTATATGATCAAAAAGTTTAACAAAGAAATTGAAATTGAAAATTTATTGTCAAACGTATAAAATGTATATGAAAAGATCGTTCAGAGAAAAATTCATGTAAAAAATAAAGTAAATTAGAAATTTAGGAGAAACAAATGGGAGAAATGGAGTTATTTTTTAGGCAAAAAATAAATATGAAATCTATAAAAAGCAGACATTTGTATCAAAGATTTCATGGAGAGTTTATATACTATCTTGTTTATTTAAACCTCATAAAGCTCATGAAAAGGATAACCTCCTTTCGCTACGAATATAAAATAAAACCAGAAGTTACAATATTTCATTTACAAGCCAACAAAGCGCAAACTTGTGTAACTCTCTCGTATAATTTCTCATATAAATTCAATTGGTAAGAGTAAGAAGAATCAAATAAACAATTAATAGACCAAAAGAGTCCAAAGGTATTAAGAGCCCAGAATAAGAAAATTTCTATATTCATTTAACTCTTATTTTCTACACTACTTTTGATTCAAAGTACATTTGTGCGCGGATGAATGCACGACTTAGAAGGATTTGAGATAAACCACAATTTTATTCTACCCATCAATAGCAATTCATTTTCGAAATCGGTTTAAGATTGTTCATCTATCTGCCTATCCATGAATTTTTCAAATGTTTGGGCGTAATTAGGGCACTCGAGGTGTTTGGCTAAAGGACTTATCCTATTAAATATAGTTTGGATTGGATCACTTCTGTGGCAACTCTTTACATAAAGCCGTAAGGACCAAAGGTGCTTGGTTGTTTCGGCCCGCCCTTTCTTTTTCCTTTATGCGTTTCCAAATAACGTCAAACTATGCTTAGATTAATTTAAATTTAAAAAACTAATTCTGACCACTGACTGCTAAATACAATAAATTTGAATTTGGGGAAATTTTCTTATTGGAAGAAAATACAACTGACTTGGAATAAGAATCAAACCGATTGGCAACATGAATCTTATTCGAAATTAGCTAAGGAGGAAGTGAAAAAGAACTTCGTCTGCCTTTTTTGAGTGTGACCGTTGCGAAGAAGGACCGTTTATGGAGAGGATATAGAAGTCAATAGGGAAGGTATTATAAGTGAAATAGCGGACTTCTATTGACTGAACGATAGGAACGATTAGGAATAGAATGAATTTTGGTTGGAATTAAGGTATTTGTTTTATTGTGATTCACGGTCGTCTGATGCGTGATTTCCTGCTCAATCGGATAGGTTTGAGCGGTACATTGTAATAGAATAGAATTGTGTGTAAAATGAATTCTAACGAAAGAATCCCTTTTTTATTTTATATATATTACCCGAGAATCGTAGTTCAACCTTTCTATTATAGGACACCTGGGCAGACACCGACGAGACATACTCACGACGAAGGCAAGAATACGATTTTTCCGAAGGTAAAAATCTGTACTTCACAACGCTTTTTTCTTCAAAATTATTTATATGGAAAACAAGTGCAATCCTCAAAAGGTCCTGACAAACATTCGCAGAATTGTATGAAAAATTTTGTTCGGATGAGACAACTTCTTAAATCCTCTACACTATAATCGTTCCTATGAAAAATAAAAAAAAAATTTAATTTTTATTATTTCATTATGAAAATTGCTCTGTAGCTGTAATTTCAAATGTCACAGCTAAACTGAAGCATATTTGAACGACGCGAATCTATTTTTATTGGCTTCAGGACTTCAGGGAAGAAAGATGAGATGTTTTAGGGCAATAAAGTGTAATTGTTAATGCTTTATCATAAAAAATATATGAGAAATAATAAGATCTTTGATAAGAAATTTAATTTTTTTCAGTTCAGTTTATTTTGGGCCTGCTCCCTTATAAGTAAGCTGAGCATGAGAAATATGCCTTCACATCGAAGCAAAATATAATTTATGGTATTTTATCTTAAAAATATATATAATGTTATATGAAATAAAGCTATATAAGGCGATTAACGCTATAATGTTTTGTTTCTGTATGTACTTGCTTTCATATTATTTCTGACTTTCGTTGTTCTTCAGTATAATTATCACATAAGTTAAATCACATAAGTTAAGACATGGAATATATTAAAAAGTTAATTAATTTAAAATTTAAGAAAAAGAAAATAAGAAAATTTTCGATCAATTTTTCTATCCTAAACAAACTAGTTTATTAACTGATTTAATTTTTCTTCTTGTCTTCCCTTCCGAATTTCTTTTAGTTTAAATGAATTATTCTAGACGTTTTATTAGCGTTGCTAGCTATCTATGTAGGAATTAAAAGCATAATGCGTACGAAAAGCTATGAAAACCCAAAATCTAACACATCAGTTTTTATATATATATGTATCTCTTAAATGATCTCATTTAGTCACTCTGTGGCTTTTATAGTTAAAACGTTTCTCTAGTGACCCATATACACACATACATTCATTTTATTTGTGTTGTACTTAGTGATATGCTTCGTTTTTGTTGTTGTATGTAAACGTGTAAAATTATTATAAATATCTTTAGCATACAAAATAAAATGAGCATAGAAAAGTGATAGAAGCAACGAAATAGTAAATAAATGTGACTGAGAATAATGTGTAAGGGCGAGTTGTGTATCAAAAAAAAAAAAAAAAAAAACTCAACAAATTGTTGGTTGGATGCTGTGTTGGTTAGTTGTTTGCTTAAAAAAACGAAAAAAAAAGTTTTTTCTCATATCCTTATATTTATTCATATAGAAATCCCCCGAACGTATGCAAAAACATGACAAAAAGTGTAGCATCAAATAAATTATAGCTTTTGTTATCCCAGCTTTAATATTTTCACAAAAAATTAAAAAAACGAAAAAGCAAAAAAAGAAAAAAATTGCGCATAGCGTTCTCGTTACAGAATAACCAAACAATAAAAGCGACTATAGAAAGCAAAAAAAAAAAAAGAATTTTAGGATATTTAAGCTGTTATGGTAACAGAGCAGTGCATCAATTTCACAAATCCTCTATATATCAAATGAAATTTCAGTATATTTAGTAGTTTTTTCTTTCTATTTTTTTTTTATTTTTTAATTTTTTTTTTTTGGGTTTTAGTTATTTCAACGATAGAAATAAATGCGTTGTCCGAATATGAAAACATCTACACACAGCAATAGAAAATTTCCTCAATTTGGCAGAATTGTGAAGAAAGATAAAATAATATATTTGGCGAAAATTTCCGCCAAATCTTTAAGTTTGCGTTAAAAGTTTGCGAGATAAAAGAAAGAAATATTTAACGCTTCTGCGTATACTAGTTGCCAGAAGGAAAATGTATATCGTATCCATATCACAACTGAAATTGAATATTTGTGGTTTGCTCTCAAATTAATGTAGGAGGGTTACATTTACTGTGGGCAGAATCCTTTCATACCAGTTACTTGCAAAATAAAGAGTTACGATAAATTTCCACCACCTCAAAGTAATGCAGAAAAAACCGTATTTTGTTATTGCAAGTCGATATGGATTGTTATCAAACAAAATCTATATATATCGTATGAAAATATTTATACCAAACTTCATCTCTTTATTTCAAGTAAATGTATTCAGAATCTTACGCTAATCAAAATAGAAATATTCGCTTAAAGGCAAATAAACAAAATGTTCTTCATAAATCTTCTTAAGTAAAGCTCTAAAAGACTCACCCAGAGTTCTCATTCAGAATGTTAGCAGGAAAACTTTACTTCAATGATCTAGTTGGCACATTTGCTGTGTCCTAAAAGATGTTATGTTAAAAGCTCTTGCATCACAAATTAAGTTTAGGAGGATGCGTAGGCTTTTTAAGTGCGTCTTTCATATGCTTACTCAGACTTACATTAATTGATAATTAGGATTGAGGAAATATTCTTATATTACAACAAGATAGTTAAACGAATATTTTTTTCATAGAAAGCCCAATTATAGTTGTTCTACACATTGATCAAACGGTGGAAGCGGTTCTAGGAAATAGGGTAGTAAATATTCCGGAAGAACATTCTGTACACATACCATGTTTACCAAGTGGCTACGATCTTCCCACATATAACAAAAAAGTTTCTAAATATTATAAAAACGATCTGCAATCAATGACATATCGAAGTAAATGTTGTAACTAATATTTATCAGATCTATCTCTGAGTTCATAGCCACCATTGCCCAAACGACAGATGCACAATTACTGAAAAGCTTCATTCCGTATTGTATTTTTATCGCATGTCTAAGATTTCCAGATAGAACATTATATTGCAACTACCGCATTGAATAGGTCGTTATAGTTGAAAGATATTTATGAAAAGTTAGAGTTAAAGTTAAAGACAAAGTTATCGTTGCGACTAAGTATTATTTATGACTAATTTCGTGTGCCTCTATATAAATCAGTTCTAACAAGAGATCACTTTAAGGAAAAAATTAAACGTGTTAATCGAATAAAAAAATAGTCAGATTAATGCAAGCTCACCCACAGATAACCATGAAAAAAAAATAAAGAATTTTTCCTTCCCTTTTCTTTTTTAGTAATCAAGTGAGAGCAAAAGAAGTTAAACAGCAAAAATTTTAAATGGAATTATCCTTCACACCCAACATTATAAGCTTTACAGTAAAATTTCGAAAGAGAGATAAATAGCAGCATACACATCGCCGTCATCTAAATGACTAAAAAAAAAATTAAATGCATTTTCCATGCGTTCGATGTACATACTCTTTCCTTGTCTTTCTAAGTCTCTTTTTTTTGAGAACATCATTGCTTTGAAGAGGGATTATTATCTCAGTTTGCACAGTCTACCATATGCATACTAGCTTATCAGATGCACATTGCATCGTAAATAATTGGGGATTTCCTTGAGTTTCAGAAATCGGTAAAAAAAAATCTTTATTCTCAAAATCAAAACATTTTCATTTAATTCCATAAATATTTTTCAATTAAATATTTTTTGATTTTTTCTGTTCCATTCTACTTTATATTTATAAAATTTATTTATAAAATTTATTTATAAAATAAATTTCTTTTAAAATTGCTTAACACTCATCACTTTCGCGATTTCTTAGCTACTTCTGTACTTTACTGGCCATAGCAGATTTTCTATCAAAGGAATCGAGTTAAATCTTAACCGCAAGGCAATTAACGCTGTTTTCTGTTTTATTATATATAAATACTGTAGAGTTCAAAGTTTATTTTTAGATCTTGTAGGCAGAATTGAATGACAGTAAATACAGAGTAAACAAAGTATCATGTTTTACTTAAAAGAAATTGTTCAAACAAAAAAAAAGCATAAGTTAAAATAAAAATTGAAAGGATTGGAGCTATCAATGGTATTGATCGGTTAGTGGGATTGATAAGATTTTCAGATGTCAAATTTTTTCAGATGTCAAATTTCACGTTATATGAAGTTATTAGCTTTTGTCATAGAAATTAATTAATTAATTATTTCTTGCACCATGAAAAAAGTGAGTAAATTCCGTATTCTTATCAACCACAATTTTGTTGAAAGATAAAACAATTAAAGAGAGTTTACGAGAGATTGGATAAACGTTGTGAAGAATCCCTTCTGCCATATAAAATAGTAAATGGATGAATTCATGTTCATGTCATGAATGTTACAGTACCAGAAATGATTGAAAAAATCCATTATATCTGTTCCCTCCAAATAAAAAGTGCCTGAGCTGATCGTGGCCGTAAGCATCGATTGCTTAATACATTGCACTTAAATTTGAATGAAAAAATTCTTTGTGCAGTAAAGACATCTCGTTCGCTAACAATCAACCAATAACGCATTTATATGAACACTCCAATGAAGAACAGATGCTACAAGACAAATTCATTTCAGCTTATTTGTCGTTGGGAAATTATGGACGAAACATAAACTCACCACTGCACGCTTGAGCTATGGATCATATTAGAAAAAGCACAGCCTGTGTTTCTTACCTCAAAAGGGAAACACTTCATTAATGAAAGTGTGCAATAACGAAATCAAAAAGAAACGGTCGCTTTTGACGAAGAAAAATCCCCATTCGTCATAATGACACACCAGCTTAGTCATCAAAAATTTTGTAGCAAAATTGTATGAATTTTGATGAGAATTGTTTGACAACAAATGTCGTCTTTAGCAACTAATATCTGGTTGAAAACTTAAAAGCAAAGCTCCTGGTTGAGCGATAAATGAAGAAATTGATTGGAGAACTAGTACTATATTTGAAACTGCTCGTCAAATACTGTTATTTGAAAATAATATTTTGAATATAAAATCTAGTTTTATCAAAAGTATTGTCTTGTGTGGCTTAGGTCGTTTACTTATTGAAGATCTTGCTACAACATCGTCAATTGAAGGGTTTTTTAAATCGCTTAAGTGTTTCTTTTTTACGACTATCACTGAAGATACGATTATATTCATTTTGTCGAAACATTCGCAACACTCTTAAGGAGACTCTAACTCGCAAAGTAGAAAATGGAAGCCGTTCTGGTAAGTAGCCGGAAAAAGGAAACAGGCCGCGTTCATTAAAGTGGGTCATTGTTAGGTTACCACTAAGCAAGCCATTAAGTATCTCGAGGTAATGATCAGCGACAGATTAAAATTTAAAGTCCTTCTGAATATTATTGCCTCGAAAGCGGGGAACAAGCGGGGATTTAACAAGACTAATGGCAAATACAAGAACGCCAAGTGAAGAACACAGATACGTACAGTGCGAAGTGGCAAATTCGGTAATGTTATAGGCGAGTCCTGTATGGGACCGGGCGACGGATGTCCAATCGCATTGGAGGGGCCTCGAGTCGACATAGTGCTTATGTGCGATAAGAATGTGCAGCTTCTCTCGCACAATGTCCGAGGGTGCTGATCTGATTATATATATATGGTAATTCCGATCGTTCTACTAGCTAAAGAGAAACAGAATGAACGGGTTCCCAATCCGATTGGAAGAACAAATGGGAGCAATCGCAAAAAAGAAGATGAACTCACCGTCTAATACGTGAATAATAAGTGAAGACTGATTCTCGCAGAAACATGGGGAAGGTGATTTTTATATAACGCAGTCGCCTACGGGACATGGCATCTTCAGGACCTATCTGGATCGCTTCGAACACGAAGACGGCCGCGATATCTATGACGTAATTTTCCATTACATCCAATTCGAACAATTGAGAAGTGAATTACGCTCGAAGAGTGGGAAAATATCCACGCCGAAAACCTCGTGTGGCACATTTTAGTGGCAAAGGAGGGATGGCTTGCAGTTAATAGCTACAAGCGTCTCTTTGACTCTACGGGTCTAAGAAAGAAGTCGCTTCAGGAAACTCACCGATGGCCGTGCGATGTCTCGAGTAAGTTAGAGCCCAATCCCCCTCTCTACCCCTCATAAAGGAATACTTAAGATGTAGTATCACATGACCAAAGGACGGAAGGGTGGCTTTAGCGGGTTAGAGTCCAGCACATAGGCTGGTGAGGTTTCCAGCACACTTTAGAGGTCCTATAAACTATATAAATTCTTGATCAGTAGCAAATTCGAAATGGATCTAGGAGTGTTTCTTCAAATCAATTTATAGAAAATCCCCCAAGTCATTTTTCTAAAATTATGCGTTTGTGTGCCGTGATAAAAAACGTGTTTGGAGAAAAACCTTTTTGAAGTTTTGGAATATGTTGCAGATAAGGCAATAAAACCGTTCTTGCATTTGGTCCTTTTTACTCGACAATTTTTTGCTCGAAAGTACTTCCTGTGCTATATCTTTTAAACCGAGAATTGCACGTTTTACGGTTTATTTGAACCGTAATAGCCAAGAAAAATCCAAGAAAATATATTATATTGTAACCGAATTCATAACCACCTTTAAAGACTTTATTGGAAGTTATCGCTCTGGCTAAAATTGCTTCAAAATCATGTCCAAATAGCGATCATGTCGATCAAGCTACACTTTCTTATTTTTGCTTGGAAAAGCTTTGAAAAAATGATGAACGCTCTCCAATAATGATATCTTTTAGAGAACTGGAGAAGTTACAAACCTTTATAAATCATGATGTAATCTACTAGCGGTAGTTCATTTGACATTGGCAGTCTTTTTGCAGCGACCGTCGAAAAGTTCAAAATTTCATAGAAAAAATTTCTTACCGGTAATAGGTTTTTCCAGATATTCTAACCAATTAAATGAATAAAAAAACAAATTAATTTTTTGAAAACTTTCCGTAATGATTTTAAATGATTTTAACAACTTTTATGGTTATAATATAAAGAAATATTCACTGAATCGTTGTTTATCATTAATATGATTCGATAAAGTTTGTCTATTAGTGACTTCATTGTAATTATACGAGTATACAGGCTTAAGTGCAGGTTCCCTTAACCTTCTGTCAAATTAACTTTCCCTGTAAAGATATCTATAATACATATTTTCATCCTTCTATTTAATTACTCCTTCATGCATTTATGCGCCCACCGAAAGTTCACTTGAGTTATTCATTCTTTTCCTCATTACTTAAATATCAAATCTTTCGTTTATCATCCCGGAGGCGTACTTGTTTATTAGCGTCTGTTTTATAATTCTCAAGATTTTGTCAAAATTAAAATAAAAAACTAGAAGATTATTCAAACATTTCTATTCGCATGTAGTCCTTTTTCTTATAGAGGATTTGAATTAAGATACACACGGAGGAAAGAAGACGTTAAATAAACCTCGACATATATAAATAAATAAATAAAATTAGATTGCGTCGACGGGACTCGCTCTATTTTCCTTATCAATCGTGGAATATTGCGTTAATCTTTTAGGAAAACATTGACTATATCAAACCGATATTAGCTACTAATGTAGTAGTAGTAGTATAGTTTCTATCTGTGAATTCTTGTGAAAATTTAGTGTAGAGGATAAAAGCCAATTATCTTATGTATCCCTTTGCATCATTTAATTTTTCCTTTAAAATGAATATCAGATAGTCATCTTTGACAGGAACTCAGTTATCTTTAAAAAAATCATCTCGCACAGAAGATCAAAAAAAAACTTCTCTAATACCATCAACCAACCATTGCCACCACACACACACGGACTAAAAGCGACGTTTTATTGTAAGAATTCCTAATACTTTTTTTCTAGAAATTAAAAACTCAACCTAAAAACGTATGGTACTTAAAACGTAGCTTAACCTAATCTAAAAAATTATAGTATTTATCAAGAGACCATAAATAAAAATTTCCAAGTCGATGCGATTACGGGAGATAAAATTTTGTTTATGTTGATTTTTTTCCATATCATGGCAAACATAATAACGCTTTGAATCACAGCTTAAGAAAATTAATCTGCCACACGATTTCAGAAAAGTACATTTACATATGCTGTATGTGTACAACGCGGATGTGTGTGTCATATGTTAAAACATTTAACGAAAAGAAACAAAGGCATCAGCTTTAGCGATACATGTATATATAATCGTAGACATAAACAATAATAATCATTCGCTTATGCATGTAAAGACAAACTGAACTGAAGCGTATGTAGCAAATGTAAAACATTTGTATTATGGAGGGGAATATCAACAGTTTCATGATTGAAAGGGCACATACACTTATCTGTAAATATATGAAAAACAAACAAATAAATAAATTTTTTTATATATCGTTTACACACATACATTTTCAATAGATGAATGAAAATACGGGTTATTGCATTTTAATGGGATGGTGGTAGTTGGTATACCATTTCTAATATGAGTTACATGAAATATTTTTAAGTAATAGAAGAGCTCATATATCAATTGAATTTCATACCAAAAAGACAACGAACAAAACTATACAACATATTCGGAGAGTGTAGGACAAATTGAATCGCTCTATGAACGTAATCTAGTTTCATTTTGCATATGTATATGTAACTCTAGCGAAAAGCATTTGATTGCTTTATGTTTGATGGCAGATGCGTGCTTGTACATACATGCATACATACATACATACACACATGCATACATACATTAATGCAGAGCTTCATATTCGTCTCTGTATGATTCTGTTTGCAAACGAAAAACTTTGGTATCCATATAGTATGGTATGGTATGGTATGGTTTCTTTTGTGTGAAAATTCAGCTTTAGCTTGATATTTATTTTGTATGAACATATGCGTATGTGTATGTGTATATGTTTAGAATGAAGAAAGCATTTCTCATTTAGTTATCTTTAGTTTGTTAAATATTATTATTAAATTTTTTGGAAAAGGATGTCTTTTCTCTTGGTAAATGCTCTTGGCTTCGTATGTGGTAAACTTCTTTTTTCGTTTCCATCTTTTCCTTGTTGTCCTTTATGCTTAAAGGTAATAAGTTTTTTCTTTTTCTTTTCTTCTTTTTTGTTATTTTTACTATATGGATATGTTTGTCCTTTGGTTATAAGAAATTGTGCAAACATATATGCTTTTACGTATATATGTGTGTACATGTGTAAAAAGAAATGTAAGTATTCTATATATCATGCAATGAATTCCCTCTTTGTCCATAACCATTCTTAAGGGCATTTTAGTGATAGTCTGCCTTATGTATACATATTTATGTGTGTGCGCATGTAAATGTATTACAATTTTTTTGATAAACGTTAAATAAAAACTTTAAATTTTATCCGTATATAAGTGTGTATATTCTTTTTTCTAACAACGGCGGTTTAAGTTTTATGTTCTTGTTTAAGATTTAATCTTAAAAAATTGCAAACTGAATTATGAATACATGCGAAAAATTTTAAAATCACATTTTGTTAAGAAATAATTCTAATTATCATATATGTTGTGAAAAAAAAATTAAATTAAAAATAAAATATTTGCTAGCAATTCCAAGACCAATGACTGAAAGCGGACAATTGAAGCGGGAAACAAATATTTGACCGACATTTCGTTTTATACACCAAGATTGAAAATTTCCGTAACCCACTTAGGGACAGTAAAAAGCTTAACCCGTAGAAAGGGAGCGGAAGAAAGGGAGCGGAAGAAAGAGAGTGGAAGAGAAAGAGGGGAAGCTAGAGAGTGACAGGAAGAGAAAAAAGGTAGAGAGAGAGGGAAGAGGGAGAGAGAGAGAGAGAGGAAGATAGAAAGAGAGAGAGAGAGAAACTTTCGTAATAGTTTATATTTTACATATACATTTAACATACGCAATAGGGGATATCGGTAACTAGCCCATATCCGTGATATTCGACACTACCACGATTTTATAATACTCCCTACGTTTGTTTGGTTAAGTCATCTAATAGATATTAAGCTCCAAGAGATCACACATAAACACACACACATATATATATATATATATGCATATATATATGCATTCCGAAATGTCGGATCTATTATGTCTATCTCTACTGGTTTTACACAACAGCAAATTTGCGTAATTTGATAAATTGCCTGAAAGTCACTAAAGCTTTTTACTTCTTTACGACTTAAATTGCACAAGAATAACGAATGGTATGGCTGCACATTGTAATTGCTGTGTAAATGCTGTGTTGCTAAGCAAAATGTCGGTATTTAAAAAAGAGAAATAAATGCTTATATACTTTTCATAAATTTATATTTAAAAAAAAAGTAAAAAATTTACTTTTTTTAATATTTTTCTGTCGCAGCGAATTTAAAACCGCTTTTGCGTAAGAGTTTTTTTATACTCTACAGCAGTACATATTTAATAAGTAACTATTAATTAATAATTATACGAATTATGTGAGGGAAAATATTCGAAAGATTGTATGGGGATTATCATCTCATTGGTGTATCATCGTACATAACAAATAATTTCGAAATAATTCACAGTTCGACTAGATTAGGTTGACTTGATCACATTTCTGAAAATTGCAAAATTAAATCTATAAGGCTTTAGCGCTAGCAAACTAGAAGAAAAATATTGCGACAGCCTTGACGTTTAAGCTATGGTGCACATACTTGATGTTCATTGATATGATTTAAATAATTCTATTTTTTCGAATATTTTATACCCAACACCTTTATCTTAAAAAAAAGATTTAGAAAAATTACATTTTAATAGATGGGCGTGACAGAGTTTTTTTATCATCATAATCGTCATAATAATCGTTAATGTGCCCTAAAACGGAGAAGTTTTATTACTTTGCATGAGTTATCTGCAGATTTCTTCACAAGATTATTTACCCAAAAGTTTAAAACCCTCTCTTTATTGTGTATTAAGAAAATATGAAGAAAAAATTCCATAATGGAAATATAAACGAATCTTTTCTTATCATTGATTCTTGAAAACAAAGTCTTCTCATTTAATGACAAACACTTAAAGCATTAGATTACGATTAATTTTGATTTCTACTCTCAGTTTTCATTTTAAAAAACAACCGAGCCTTTATCAGAAGAAGAACGTATTCTCCATAAATAAATCCATAATTTTAGTTATAAAATTAGTTATGTTCATTAAAAAAGTTATCCTACTTCTGTGTGTCCAGATACAAACAACAAAAATTTCACAGTGTTAAAAAATAAATGCTTATAATTAAATTTATATGAATCAGTCGTTTTAATTTTATAAATAAAGTCGACGAGATTATAAAATCACAAATAATTAGTATATGAATCTAATCTAAGGAATATTAAGAAAAACACGTAAAACGTCACAGGGATTTTTACGTAACGCCATCAGCTACACTTCAGTAAAAAGTCTCTTGATATTAGATTTTTCGTCAAAGAGCTCCTAAAAATCAATTCTTTCGATCCAACTTCATTACAAATCCGTAATCGTGGTCTTATTAATAATAGAAAATTTCGTAATATCTCTAATAACGTTCAAAGCACTTTCTGAGTTGTAAATTTAAACCATTTTCTGAATTTGTCCTAGGCTTTCAAACAATTATCTCTCTTGATTTTTCCATTCGATTTCAATAAAGCAAAATTCCACCGAATTTGCAGTTTACAATATTTCAACTGGCAATTTTTCTCTTTCAAGACCGATACATTCCTTCTTCTTTCTCAGGTCAAAATCATTATAATTTCATCTGAACATAGCATCTCATATCTCATCATTTCCATATGCAGTTTGGTATCTGAATGAAAACTCTTAGAATAATTTGATTAACAATTGTCTGACCTTGGAAGTTCCCATCTCCAAGGTCACAAGTAGTATTCAATATAATAAACGTGTGGCCAAGCAAAGCATCACTTGTACAATATTCTCCTTAGTTTTAAGCAGCGGTTAGCTTGAGAACAAAGAAAGCTAAACAGAGAAGTTGTAATCGATTAGAATAAATTTCCCTACATTTATTGTCCTTTCTTCTGACGTTTTCCCTTAAATAATAGATACAAACAATTACGACTTTTCTAATTAATGTTTTTCTCATTAATTGTTTTTTTCAATTATGACAAAAGCGCAGCATTCCAATGTTTTTTTACAATTTAAACCCGCTTAAAGCTATTTAAAAATTCATCAGACAATTTATGAATTATTATCACACTTTTTCTTGGTACAGATAAAGTTTAACTTTGTGATGGAAAGCGAATGTGCTTTACAACGTGAAAGGAATAAGTATAGAAGCAACCAAATTAAAATTAAAACAAAATAAGAAAAGAAAATTCATTTTCTATATAAAACAACCGAAGGCATCTAATTTATAACTGAACTTTAATGTTTTCATACGTTTACACAAGCATTGCAAGCATTGTTTTATTTCTTTTATTATGTACTTACAACACAAAACGTTATGTTAGTTTCATCAAACGTGTTCTAATCACAAATCAGAAATTCACTTCAAAATGTTTGTATGTGATCTTCATGTGATATTCTAAACTGATCTAATTATATCTGCCTTTCCAGCTGCTTAACGATTGGAAAGTCACTACAAATAAACTTAAACTTTAATCTCTCACACACATATCTAAAATAATTGAAATAAATTCATATCATCAATAATGATTTCCAACATTTACCGACTATTATTTATATACATAAGCTATCGGCCTACAAACTTGTCTGCAATTAGTGCAAAAGTTTTGTTTATGTTAAGATGATTGATATCGAAGATACACCACCACAAGGCGAATATAATTTTCTTAAACATTTTCCCTTTCCATTTACATTTCTTTTTCTTTCTTCTTATTTTTTTTAAATTCTTCTTGTAATCGTTTTGCTGTGTTGCTTTGTTTTCATGTAGACTTGTAAAGAATCTTAAGTCTATGTTAAGTCTAGGAAAAGTCGCCACAAATCCGTTAACAAATGCTAAATAACTGAATGTATAATTGCTTGTAATTAAAAAAGAAAACGACGACAAAAAATGTTGAGGACAAAAAAAAAACGAGAAAATATTTCATTTAATTACGAAAAAAAAAAAAAAAAATACAAAAGTATAGTTTATAATTCAGTAGAATGTGAGAACAGTAATCCTTCAGTCACAATGACTTTGATCAGTTCTTACTAAATGGCTTAAAGAAAAACCCTTTGAAGTTATGACATCTCGTGCTTCTTGTATAATGTCGTCTACAGGAAAACGCTCGCGAGTTAATATCCAAATGATTTCTGAAAAATAAAAAATTGTTTTGATTGAATTGAAATTTGTGGAAATAACTTACTCGTATTAACTATATGTAGCCAGTCCATGCAAGAGTAAACAACAGCAAAGTTTTCGTAATCCGTACCTAAAACCCAGTAGTTACCGGGACCAGCTAAAGCTGCAAAATGATTTAAATGCAAAAAAATTTTTCTTCATTAATATATTGAACTATAATTTGTTGATTAATATTCATTTTTAACCGGTTATAATGATAGTGTATTGATTACATGGCTATTAAGAGCGTTGTATTATAAATTACTATTCATATGTTTCTCCATATGATGGGTAGAATTTCCAATTAAAATTGTATTAAAAAAAAAAAATGTAGTTTACGACGACAAAACTGCTCTATATAATAACTAAGAACGGTACAATCGGCTTATGGCACATCTCAACCATAGGTAAAAACCGCAAAAGTATATCTTTAATTACGGACGTGATTGATCTTTATTTTTAAGAACCCATTGGCCTGCAGCCATCATTTTTACATGGAACTTTCATATTTAGCTCAAGAAACTATCGGTGGCTGTTTTTAGATTATCAGACTTAAATTTTGATGAAACCCATCCATTTTCAAACTTAAAATAAATAAGCTAAGAATATATAGAAAGATTTCAATCTTAGCTTTTGTCCCTTTAAAGTCTCAATACCAGATAGATAAACGAACGAATAGATTTAGAATCGTACCAAGGAAAAATATTCTTTTCTGATTGTTCATCGTTAGATAATATACGTAGCTGCAGTATAACATTGTGACAGCCGTGATATTTATGAAGTCTGCATTATTTTTAATAATTTTTTGATAAGAATTTAATTACACTTTGAATTCTATATGAGAAGATATGAAATTATTGTCAAATTTTTTTTTGGTTTTTTTGAAAAAAAAACTCTAATTACAACAGCTTTTCTGTACAAATTTTTGTTCTTTTGCTTTATATTCTAAAACACGGAATAACTTAACGATTAGAATGAGGAAAGCGGAAACTCCATGGGCTCAATAAATAATCAACGAATTAATTCTACGCAATGATCGTAGTCTTCAAGTGTTATAAAATAAAGTACAATGTATTTAAAGGATGTCTCAACAAGAGCGCACTATTTGAACACTTTTTCCATGCAAGTGGCAACTCTGAAATGTGACAGCTGTTACCTATGATTGCGTCGATTGTTAAAAATGGAGGACTATAGAAACGAAAAATGTCTTATAATTGTGAAAACCCACTATAAAAACTCAGAAAGTTACGCTGAGACTACTCGCAAACTTCGTGTGAGAGTTCCCCATGTGAATGAAAATAAAATAGAAAAAAAAAAAGTCTGGTATCCCGAAAAATTACAAAAAAAAAAGTAAAAAATAAAAAAAGGAAAATAAAAAAATTAAACATTCGATTTTTAAATTTAAATAAAATACTGAGTCTCTCAAAAATCTGCACAAAAAAAAAAGAATTCGATTTTTAAGTTTAAAAAAAAACAAGACTCTCAAAAGTTTATTATTTCGCAAAAGTAAAGAAAAGAAAAAGTTCGATTTTTGAAAAAAAGATTTGAACTTTGGAAGAAAAGGTTTTCCGAGGGTGCTTGGATACGTGTATTCCCAGACAATTTTAAATACGCTAGAAGGACGGTATGAAAGGGAGTTAAAAAAAAAATATTTTATTCGAAGAGTTGTCAAAAAACTTAAAGAAACCGAATCGATTATAGACAGTAAGTCTCCATTCACTCTCTTGAAAACATTGCTGCTGTAAACGAGAGTGTCCCCGAAAACATTAATTCGGCATTGTTCTCAACAACTTCAAATTTTACCAAGCACTGCGCAGTGAATTTTGGTGAAAGATCTCCATAGATCTATAAATATCACAACTCACTTAAAAAATACGTGTTTTTATTTTTAAACGAAATACTGCAGCCTTATCGAGACACCCATTATAAGCAGAATACCGAAATAAATTCGTAGAAAGTTGTTATTTATCCAGAGAAATGGAATTTGGTTAGCAAATATTTAAATTTAGAGATACGCCTTCAATGGAAATGCTTAAAATAGTTGTTAATCAAATAATAAAATGCTAAACTTTATAATAACTAAGATTGGATTGAATGTCGCTGAGAGTAGAAACTGCGAACAGACACATTTTTTAAAGTTTGTATGCAGTGACAATTAAATCAACTACAAATTTTAATATTACGAACACAAAAGAAAGTATATATTCTATGAATATCGCTAGAAAACTCGAAGGGCAAAATTACAATCTAACGAATAATTTTTGATTTGTTTATTGAGATTATATATAAGAACTTACCAGCAAATCCTTCAAACCGTACTTCAAGTTTGCCGGGAGATAAAACTTTGGCAGTACCTCTAATGCTACTAGATGTCCCGGTGCTAAGTATTGATAGAATAAATTTTTTGTAAAATTCTTTTTACTTCTTCTTTTACTTACATTTTATTTTTTTGATAATTAAAAACGCTGACTTTGTTGTTACCTGCATTATGATATTCAGCATAAATACATCTGCCGCCCAATTCAAAAATGGTAGGATATTTTTCAAACTCATACCAGCGACCTGTGTACTGAAAGTCAAAACAAAAAACAAAAAAAAACTTCATTTACATATTTATTTTCAAAAAAAAAAAAAATAAATAACACAAACAAAGACTCTTACCCGACTAACATCGAAATCCGGCACAGTTTCCACACTTTGATTACAAGATCCTCCACTTATGATTTGTGGTGTAACGGTTCGCAGTATGGCAATAATTACAGAAAAATATCGTAAGCTATGGAAAAACAAATTGTTTGAGATAAATTACATTAAAATATATTTTCAATTTTGTAAAAAAAGTATCATCTAAATCATACTAAATCATATCGCTGTGCTATTTTTTCTTTTTTTTTTTCAAAATTTTACAACTTTTCTAGTTCACGTTGCTCATTGAACTAAAAACAATGTTAGTTTGTATCACATGTAACTGTTACGAACAGTTTTTCATGGCGAACGTAAAACAACTTATTTATAGCTTTTGTGCAATAATTAAAAATATTTTGCTTTTATTTATTATTTTTTACTCTTTTTATCTTATTCAGTTTATTTTGCACTCTGTTCCGTTGCTTCAATCAATTTCAGTAATATTACCTACAATTATCAAATGTATTCATTGAAGTAATTAACATAGATCGATCATAGGCATGCAATTAGAAGTCTTGAATAGCATTTTGAACTGATAACGATGACTAACGCTATCTTCAATTATAACTGAGAGTGTTACAAATTCTTAACAATCATACGAAATAGAGTAGAGCGCAAACTGCTCTAAATGCAGTACACTTTGAATGGAATTACTTTTAAAATCGACATCATATGAGATTAACTTATGAGTTGGTTCTGTAACACTCGGACAGGACTAATAATGTTTATGCATATGATTTGAATCTATCGTTAATTAAAGAAATTCTAAATGATTTTACTTCAACGCTTCCAAATAAAAGGTTTCTTTTAAACTATTATAGATAAACAGATAATAATAAATTTATTGTAAGCAATTATTGTGCACACACATTTATGAAATTATTGGTGAGTATACAAGATTCGTTTCGAAGCGCATACAACAACATTTTTCTTAACTATATTTCTTTAACACTATTTCCATGTACAAGTGAATGAGTTTGTTGTCATTATTGAAAAATAATTTTCATTTTTGTTTTGCTCATCTTTTTTTTTCCGTGGAATACGCGAGAAATGTTATGATAAATGAAAACAAGCAGAACGAGTTTCGCCAAATGGCGAATATCGAATTCTCATTCCCTTCAGCAAATATATGTAAATCGAAATGTTAAATGATCTAAAATTTCAATTCAATATTTCAAACTATTAATACCGGAGATTATTTTATTTACTTTTATTGACAGATCACACGTTAATCGATTCAGTATAAATACGAATATATAAACTAGGAATTCAACATATATTTATGCATGCACATCTTTCAGATCCTTCACTAGGTAAGTTCAAGGCAGAAGGCAATTATTTCCGCCTCAAGGCTAGTGTCCAACTTATGAAAAGATCTTAACTAGCAGGTAGATTAGAATCTTTTACATCATTCGCTGATAAATAATCGTAGACTATACATTCGAGTCAAGTGATGAAATCTTAAATTAGTGCCACAGCACAAGGTTGAATTACAAAAGAGAAGCCAAATAACCGATTGTAAGGTCTCGTAATACTTGAGGAGAAAATCATCAAAAAAACCAAAACAATTAAGGGATAAATCACTGTATTAGCCTAAGAAAGAACGAACTTTTGACGTTTTTTTTGTGGGGATAGAAGGAAAGCTAAGAGAATAATGCCACAATATTTGAGAAGATTATTAAACTTATGTTTAAGTATTCTCATTATATTTTATACCCACTATTTTTATCTTAAAAAAAAGGAAAAAAAAAGTAAATTTTAATAGGTGGGCATGGCAGATTTTTCTATTTTTATGAAATGCTATGAGCACTGAGCAAGACAGCCAGAAAACAGGAGTGTTTTCAACTTATTTTACACTGTAGGCGTGGCACATCGGTTTGGCATATTTTCGATAATAATGTATGTGAAAGAACTTCCAATATTTCTGCCAAATTTCAAGCCAATATCTCCATTTTTGATCCAGGAGAATGTTTTCAAACACATTCCGCAGACGGACGGATGGACAATCGGACAGATGGGAAAACGGACAAACGCACAAAAATACAGACGGACAGATTGGAAAAAGGTCAAAAGGACAGACGAACAAACGGACAAGAGCATAGACGGACAGACGGACAAACCGACAGACCAACAAACGGGCAGATGGACAGACGGTAAAATGGTCAAAAGAACAGACGTACCGACGGACAAACGGGCGAACAGACAGACGGACAAACGGACAGACGGACAGGTGGACAGGTGGAAAAACGGACAAAAGGACAGCCGGACAGACAGGAAAACGGTCAAATGGACAGACGGAGAGACGGACATGCTTAAATCGATTCAAAATTTAATGCTAATTAAGAATATATATACTATGTGGGGTCTCCGAAGTTTCCTTCTGGGCATTCCAAACAAAATGACACCTCGTCATCGGCGGTGGATGTTAAAGGAAATTATTTTTGAAAAATGTTAAAAAATTTCAATACCGGAGCCATTGTCGCAAGGAATCTTTAATTGAAGGAGCCAAAGATTTGTTTAAATATTCTGTTACATTTATACAATAACTAGGATTTACAATTAAAATCCTGTCTTTATTACGAAATTCTTGGAAAAGTAATTTTGTTTTAGGTTTTATTCAAAGCGAAATAAAACTTTTTTAATTTCTCGCTAATGAACAAGTAAGTTAATTTCAATTGTTAGCCGACTAACACAGTGATAATAATAATATAAATGAAAATGCACTGCAAATATAGTGAAAAATTTATTGAATTACAATAAGTTAACAAATACTTTTAAATATATTGTTATAAAACAAAATTTCAACCAACATTTTAAAACATTACACGTTAGGTTTTAATAACAAAACACTTCACCATAAAAATGGAAAAATGCGTTTTTTTTTTCTTTTTTTAATATTGAAAATCCCAAAGCGTTAGATAACAGAAATTTATATTATTTTATATAATTCAAATATATAAATTTCTAAAGTAAATGAATGAAACGAAGCCTTGAATAAATGTTCAACGTCTTATTATTCCGAAATTTCACACTGGCACAGTAATTATATTATACTATAGTAGTCGTACATGCAAGCAATCGCACTACATATAGAAAACGACAGCAGAAATATAGAAACACAACCACAATATAAGAAACTGTTAGTTTGAGTCTATGACAAATCTAATGTAAATTTTGTACTTATTTTTAGTTGTAGTTGATCCGCAAACTCAGGTACAAATAAAATGGCATTAGTATATAAAAGGATAAAACAGACAATTCCATCGTGCCAACAGTGTTCGTGACTAACACATTTTGAATTCCGTAAACCCAAAGTAAAACGGATATGTGCGGCTTTAGATTGAAACGAAACGAAAAAGTGCAACACGTTTTTAGTTCATGTATTAAGCTTTGCTACTGTAAATTATTGCTTGGGATACGCGTTGGCTGAAGCAAACACATTATTGTAAATGCTAAAGAAACGTCAGAAATTCAAATCTAGATTTGTAGCCCGTGGCTTAAACCAAATAACTACAATACATTTTTGATAATTTTTTTCAACTACTGAGTTAAACGAAAAATGAATCGAATTAAAAATGATTTTAATTTTAATACCGATTGCATTCATTCAAAAACTATTAGAAAATGATAAAAATATAAAATTAAAACTTAGATTAAAACAACTAATGACGTCATTGTTGATTCAATGTTGTTTTAATTTTTATTATTTTAATTGAATGATCATATTGCAATGTAGTAAACATATGATTGTCTTGAAATCATATAATTGTTGTTCGATATTTTTGCAAAACACTGAGCTTGTTTCATCAAGTCGGGTAATTATATTAATATGACGACTGTGAGAGAGTAATTTATCATTGAAGTCGCGAGTCAAGGATCGAATATTTGTTTTGTTTGGTTTTCTTCTCGCGCAGTGCTTTGTTTTGCTCCGAGTTTTTGTATCATTAGTTTCTTTATGCCCACCAGCGAGGGTTCATTTTGTCATTTTTGTTGTAATGCCCAGAAGGAAGCTTCAGAGATCTCACAATGTATCTATATTCTAGATCAGCATTGATTAGAGTCGATTTAAACATGTCCGTCTGTCAGTCGGTCCGTCTGTCTGCCCGTGTAATTTCTGTGGTAAACACTGGCCAGGCCCAAAAATTGAAGATGTCGGCTTGAATTTCGGCAAAACCATTGGAAGTTCTTACACCCCGGTTGATATTGAAAATAGGTTAAATCAGTCCCAGGTCTCGCCTACAATATAATATAAACCGAAAATTGTTTTCTGGTTATTTTGTTGAATGCTCATAGACTGCAGAATAAAAATTTGCACGGTATTACATAAAAAATAGAAAAAATCTGCCACGCTCTACTAAAATTTAGTGTTTTCCCCTTTTTTCCAGATAAAGTCGGTGGGTATTAAAGATTCAGTGATATCGAATATGATTTTCTTGTTTTATTTTGGTTATGTTAATAAAGAAGGGTGTTCAGGTTAAGTGACCGAGAGTTTAAATTTGAAATTTCCATTAAAATTGATACTGAATACTAATGATTTCGGCTTCGCTGGTTTCAGCTTATGATGAACATTTTATTTTATAATTTATTTTATTTTATAATATTTTTATAGTTTCTTTGTTCGACTTGATTTCTTGCCTAAAAGTAACTCTTTGTGTCCATCAAAGAGGGAGTCGCATTTTTGACATTTCAGGTGTTGCGAAAAGATAAAGAGAAAGGCAAGAAAATGTATAATTAATAATGTAGACGAATTCAAAATCAACTCCAAAAACTTTATCACAAATTTTTAACTTCTTGATATAATTATTGAAAACTTTCGATACGCTCTTAGGCTCGAACTAACTCGTTTTCATAAAACTGCTCTAAAGTATTTTTATTTGGCAACGCTTTCAAATGAATGTCAATACTTACTAAAGATACCTTTTAGTGTGTTATAGAAGTTAGAAGAGCTAACAGCTCTAACAGACTCTAACTTCCCAGCAGAGATTCATTTGGCATTGAAAGTCTGCTCAGCGGCAGAAATTTGAAGCAAAAAATTATTCACCGGTATTGAACTTTTTCGGCATATATTCTAGAAGCTTCAAAAATAAAGAGCAAAGACTTATGGTGTAATCAAGTTCACAGTCTGCTCGAAGGTACTCATCCCAAAGCATTCTAAATATAATAATCAAATTGGTATTTGTAGTGCATATAATCGGATTTTAGATATGCGTTGCTTCATGAAAAAGTAAATGTATGTATGTATTCTCACTTATTCATATTACATACTTATGTGAAATATAGCTACTGAAATTACTTTAGTCATCTTTGCTTCAGATTTTTAGCTCTTGAGATTTGACTCAACTAAGAACATTAAACCAAATATCTGTTTTTTTTTGGCAATTTTTGCGACGGCACGAGTCAAACAATAGGGAAATATAATAGAAAAATGTGTCTGGTTGCCGTTGATATATAAGGCGACTTATTTTTTATGTAAAAACCAAAACGAAATTCAGAAATCCGTAAGATATGCTATTAAATTGCTATTAAATTTTATATAAAAATTATTTGAAGTGAAATCTCTTTAGTCAATCAAACAACTGAAGAGCGAAACTGAAAATTAAAATATTTTCTGAAAAGTGAATCTAAATTTCTAAGCAACTTCTTTCATTAGAAACCATATTTAGTCACTCATGCTTAAATCGATTTGAAACGTAATGTTGTAGGCATGTTTTACATGTCTCTGAGCGTTAGAAAAAGGCACGACAAAGTATAACATTTGTATTTATTACATAATTAATATTTTTATTAAAAAATTCTACACAAATCGTAGGCATAATGAAAATTTTAATATTTTTTCCATTCAGCTTAAACGCAAGAGATAATTTTAATAAATTTAAAAAAAAGAACAAATATTCCGAAACTGCGTTACCGTCAATTACTAAATGTTTCCATAAAGCGCCACCTATATGTCGTTTAACAAAATTTTGCAACACTGTTTACTGCCTTACCTTCATAATGTAATTTCAAAAATAACCGCTTTCGTAATTAATCTACGAGAACATATATTTTTAGTATATTTCAGTAACAAATATTTTTTTCTTACTTGCTTTTGTGTGTTATGTTTATAGATAATGCAAACGTGCAAAAACAAAACTTAAAGGCTTCACTATATATTTTGAAAAAAGCCACTAATCCTGATACCTTTCAGTGTAAACAGCTATACGCTATAGTAACAAAAAATACGAATTGAACGAATAAACATTGTAGAACTACTTTCACGATTTCTTAAGAAAATCGGTGGAAGTTAGTATTTTGGTGTATAATAAATAAATGTAAAACATTTGGATCGGATGTAACTATTTTTCGAACCATCCCCCTTATAGCCATTCCTATAAAAAGTATTCTATGGTAAAATTCATTAATTTGTAATATTTTATGATAAAAATTAGTTCCTAATATTACAATGAGATAAAATATAATTGTACTAAATTTGGACCACATCGGTCGTGCGGTCAACCGCGTACAAGAAGTCCCATGAAAAGTGAGATTTTATGTGACAAAAAGATCTCATCTTTAATTTTTCATGGTGAAAATTGATCCATATCAGTAGTTTGACAAAAAATTAACTTAACAAATTTGGACCAGATAAATCCATTGTTTGCACTTTATGACATGTAAGGGTTCTCATGAAAAGCAAGTTTTTATATTGCAACAAAGTCTAATTTTTACTACACAGACAGAATTCTTGACAGAAATTCTTGAAGAATAAGAATAGTTTTGTCAGCTAACACTTCAAGGCCCCTTTTCTATAAAGGCTTCCATAAAAAGTATGTCTTTAAATAATATATAATGCTTCGAATATTTTCACGGGAATAAATGTAAAAATGTATTAGGCAAAGTGATGAGGTATTTTATGACCGGCTTCGCTGATTTATTAAATTTCGATTTGCTTTTAATTAAGTTCTGTTCAAAATGTGTTCTTAGGAAAAATTATGAGCAATAAAATATTAAAAAAATTAGAAGAAGAATAAGAAGAAAATGTTAGCATCAGCAAACCTTTGTATTAAAAAGGCTGGATGCGCCCCAAACCCAATTCTAACAGCAATCGTAAAATTTCATGTTAATTTATCAGCGAAAGATCTGTAGAATTAATTCATTAGCGACCACATCACAAGAAATCCTGGAAAATTTTGAAAAGCGAAAGCGGACTAAATTTGAAATTATGCATTTTTTACATCATTACACTTATTTATAGATATTTTCTCCACAGGTTTTTAATACCAGATGCAATAGTAAGCCGATGTTTATTATCTAAGTTCTGGTCCCTATTCATAATAATGAAGAATGCGTACAGTACGCATATTTTATATTGTTGTGAAAATCACAAACTAATATTTGAAAAATAACTAAGTGTTGAAGAAAATAAGTCCTTTGTAATAGATTGTAAATAATTGTGTTTGTAACTATTACTTCGTAAATAAAGGAAATTGTAAATAACCAAAATCTAAGCTTTTTGCGATCTAGAAATACGAACTTAAAAGTAAAAGCACAAAACGGCAATTTTCGTAACAATATATTTGCATGCTCCACCTGCTTTGATGTAGAATACTTTGATTACAGAAAATAAAAAAAAATTTTAATTCGAATTTTGACGAATGTATTTTGTTAATTTCGGCCACATCAGTTAAACAATTAGGTCGTATTTCCATTGAATCGAAACTTTTTCTGTGAAATATTCGTCTCTATCTTTAGATCATTATCTGCTGTATATGTTATAAGCCTTAGATTTTTTTATTTGGGCCGTATTCGTTGGCTGATTATACTCGTTAATAATCTTTTGTATGAAGGTGCAGACCAATAGGTGCTTTGTAAAGCCTACTATGTAAGGATCAGATTCATTTTCAAATTAAATTTGTTATCATGAACTAAGAACGTTGTAACTAGATTTACTTAGAATACGAAGAAAGAGATATACTTTTTAACTCTTTGTAAATTAGGATATAAATCCATTATAATCCTATTCTACATTATAATCTATTGTTTCTCCATAAAATTTACGGAAAATTCAAAATGAAAAGAGACTCCATGGCAAACGAGCCCAGTTTAAGTAAATAAAGAAAAAAGAAAAAATAATGACATGCATGCTAGCACAGACTTCTTTGTCGTTTTCTTTCCGAAAAATGAATGAACAACGATTGCTTGCCATGGATACATCCCACAGTTATTTGTTCATGTACAGTAAATTCATAAATTTATTTATACTGTATGGGATCAACTAATTGGGTTAAATATGTTTATGCAGTATTTAAGTTGATATTAAATTTTAATGAAATTTTCCTTTCCATTAAAATCCTTTTAACTTTATGCCAACCACTCAACAATTTTAGTGGTTGCATCAGGTAAATTACATTTTCGTTTGGACTTTAATAAAAATAATACTAAAAAAAAAGAAGCAAACACTTCCAATCAACTAAATGACGGACAATGTTTGTAACAAAAATGCAAAAATAATATTTATTCTAAATGGAAACCATATAATTAAATAGACGCTAAATAATAAGCTGTTATTTGCGAATAAATGGCTTTTCATCTTAACTATTCACTTTTAATGAACTTATAAAATTTATAACTAAACTCGTTCATCTTTCGTGCAGGGTTTGTGAGATTCGTTTTGATTTGTTCGTTGCTTCGTTCATTACACTTGAAATTTTTGTTTTATATTCGACGCATTTATAAGAGCACTATTCTCTTGTGTACATACTCGTCCTTTTTTTCTTTTTTTTTTTTTGTTTTGCTTTTTGCATTTCACGTTGCCTGTGCTTGGTTTACCTTTTCTCTGTTGGCATTTAAATTTAATTACTTTATAAATCCAAACATGCATACACACATCTGTATATCTACTTACACATGTAAGCCATATGTTTAAATATACTTTGGAAAGCCATTTTATGTCACAAAATAAACACGCGTATGCTCGAATTGCCTAAAAGAATGCACTGAAGAGTATGAATATAAGTATATAAGTGTAATGCAATATTATAGGCAGATTCATTGACTTTAGTGGTCATCAGTACGTAATGCATGATAAACAGTGTGATTGAAATAAAAATAAAAAATATTTTTAAAAACATTTGTTTACTACAAAAGTAGTTTCTGCGAACGTTTACGTTTGAGTTCATTACTCAGGCTAGCAGCTAATTTCATTTAAAAGTTTATTAATGTAATATATGTAACTCGTTTGCTTGCATTTGTTTTTTTACTGTTCATTGTTCGTTAACCATTTGTAACTGCCTGATAATCTAATAAATCTCTTCAACTTTTGTTTCATGAAAATCATAATCAATTTATCCACTTTTCTGCCTACTCCTACATTTTCATTTCATTATCCATATTTTTTGCTTTTACTGTAATTGCATAGTACCTGTACCTTGCTATTGCTATTGCTTCATTTTCTTTATTGCTATGCTTTGTTTGTACCTATCACATTGCATTACATCTCTGTTGGAACAATTAAATATAAAAATTTCCTAAAATATTCATATTTTTGATAAACGTAAGGTTTCCATATAATTTGACTGTTTTCGAAGCTCCCATAGTCTTAATTAAATTTATTGTAGAAAGCCGGATATGTCACAAATATCGAGTTTATCTTTAGGGTGTTTATCCAAAGACGCGAATAGGAAACAGATCCATAATTAAAAAATTGTTAATACTCCGCTTCGATATTATCACCCAATGTTCTTACTTAATGTAAGTAAGCAATGATTGACATAGAGAGAAGAGAGACGAAGAGAAAAAGAAGAATAAAGACTTACACTTCCTTTCCGTGTTCCATTTATTTTGGAAACGCTCATATTTATTTTGTTGGAGTCTCCAAAATTGTAAATAAAGTGTTCTCTTTTAAATTCTCCGCAAAAAGCTATTTACCTCGATCAGCTGCCTATAGCAGGTAAGTAAAATAAGTAAGAAAGTTATATTAGATTGTAAGCGAATGTTTTATTTGTCTTATATCTTTAGTTAGAACACTTCCCGACCCGCAAAAAGTCATGATTTTTTAAATTTTAAACTTCCAATTAAAAGTTTGTTCTATTTTTAAAATTTTGTTCAATAAAACCGCAAGCTAAGTTTGGCAGAAGCATTGAGAACTCTATTGCTTGATACCGAAAAGGCCCAAATCGGTCAACGGACACGCCTATGGTATAATAAAAGCTAAAAACACCTCTGCCTCGGCGTGTTTTGTTCACTACTCCATTTCCACGGTATTCCATAAAAATGGAAAAAATCTGCTATGCCTAACCAATGCTATAGAATATTGATATTTAATTTTTTCGACATTTTTTTGAAGATAAAGACGATGGGTATAAAAGATTTGGCAGAGCTAAATTTAGCTTTCTTACCTGTTTATGTTATATAATATAGTGAAAGAAGTTATAATAAACTTAACATTAAAAAAGGTGATGAATTTTTCAAATTTATATAGTTTCCATTTATATATTTAATCATCACATCTGTGTTGCTGTATTGTTTCCTATGGAGGACAACAACCTCTTTTATTTTCCTCAATTTCGCATAATATTTATTTAGCATCTTTCAGATAGAATATGAATCAAAAGCATATATATAAGATAATATATAATATATGATATATAATATATAATATAAAATATATAATATATAATATAAAATATATAATATATAATATATGATATATAACATATAGTGTATAATATAAAATATATAATATATAGTATATAATATAAAATATTTAATATGTAATATATAATACAAAATATGTAATATATAATATAAAATAGTTAATGTATAATATAAAATATATAATATATAATATATAATACATAATGTATAATATAAAATATATAATATATAATATGTAATATATGATACATAATATATAATATATAATATATATAGAGTTACTATCTTTTAATTTTTCTATACCAATTATTATCATAATTAAAAAACAAATTAATTCGCTTATGGATATTATTTATAATTTTTCAACCGAAATAAAAAACATTTAAATGAGTGAAATACGCTTCCATTCTAGATCTTCTTCTTTCCAAGTACATCTCATCGTCTAAAAACGTTCTCGGTTTTACTTTGTCGGCCAATGATTTCTGCTGCCGTAATCGTCTAGCGCGTGCCTCCTCAATCTTTGGATCATTAATTTCTGTGTAATCATTATAGTCATCATATTCATCAAAATCATAATCTAGTTTTTCTTCAGCACGTATTTGTGTTGAAAAAATTATTAATCCCACAATACCGAATAAATACGGCTGCATTATTCGTTCGCTTAGGATGCGTATAACTTGATAGCCTGTCCGACTAAACTTAACTGTCAAACATCTCTACCATATATTGAGAATATTTAAATGTGTGCACATCGAAGGTCAGAGGCATACTAGATTTGTCTTTCTGCTTGCAAAGCTATGAAGTAGGTATAGGAAAGCTCATAAGTTATATACATTTTCGATCTTTTTGAACCGAATTACTCCAGTCCGGTCATTCGATGAGTACATTTCCGTCATATTCATCTTATATAATTGTAGTTCAAAAATAGCGAAAGAAAACTCTAAAACCAGTATTTAAAAAATTATACAATTTATAGGACGTATTGAAGATAGGAAATATTGATCTACAATTTAGCAGAAAAAAATATTTTTGTCTATGAACTAGCAGTTCAAAGTTAAAATTATCCCATTTGACGTATTTTAATGCAATGATGTTACGTAGTGGTTATCAAAAAGTCGCCTTAAATCGAATATAAATTGTTGGTAAAATTACAAAATTCGCTTACACGTTTTTTTCTTTTCAGATGGTTAGGAATTGTTGAGTAAGGAAAGTTAACTGGCTGTTCATACAATATTTCGCGAAATGTAATGTATGAAGTAATCGATTGCAGTCGGTTTATTTAATTGAATTCGATTCACAAGTGAAAAAATAAATGTTTTCACCGTCAATTTTAGTGACTCAATGAGGCATCAAGAATCATCATGCATCAAGAATATAAAACGAAATTAGAAGTCTCATCTTGCTTCGCACCATTTTATAAAACATCTGTTAATAAATCATCAAATATATTCAAATAAGTCAATGTATCGATAGGTATTTGCATATTACAAATTGACTTAGCTATCGAAATTCACGATATTATAAAGAAAGGAATGATTAAGACTCAACAACCAGCTGATGTTAGTTGGATTAGCTGATTAGCTTTTTACACATAAGATATTTTTCTCAATATCGCGTTGTAGGGTATTTTTGCGGTAAACTTTATTCACTTTATTCACATCATTTGACTGGTCTTGCACAATAATAAAGCAACAGAAAATGAACAATTCACAACAATTAAATTTGAAACAAATGTTTTATAATTTGTTCCAGCTTGACTTCGATGCAAAATTTCTGTGATGGCTATTAAGAAACTGTGGGATCTAATTTAAAAACAATTTAATGTGTTTCGAGAAGTACTGCAAACTCCGGGTTAACAGTTTCTTACAAGTTGGTATATGTTTTAAAATCCGCGATCTCTCGATCCCATTGGATTAATCGATAGATTTATGTGTGGTGTGTTAAGTTTGGCTTGTCTTTGTGCGAAAATCTACAGGCGGTTCTTTTTTGATAAGTGGAACCAAATACCTAGCAGCAGTAGCTCATACGCTTTCAATCCACTTTATGTGTCGCGTAACTTTCATTATCAAACTTATCCTTGATTTGACCTCATTATTTTTCGTTTACTGTCGCCAATGCAGGTTCGAAGTGTACGAGTCGTTATAATACAATTCGAGTAATTTGTTTCTTTAAATTAGTTCATAGATTCTTCGTACTAAATGTTCAATTTCGTAGAAACCTAAATTCACTTGTTACACTTATCGCTATCACTTGACTTTTATCAAATTACAATCTACTGCTACTTTCTCTCATTCGATCGTTTGAGAAATTCTTTTATCCCTAAAGAAGAGAAAGTTTTAAATTCTATTTTATAAACTTTTATTTAAATTGATTTCTTATCAGCACAGCAGGCTCGAAACTTTCCTGTTAAAATTTTACACATACTTTTAGCTGGCGTTTGGAAAATCGAATTTCTCATACATTAAACTCTTGAACGCTCCAAGATTTTCTGCGTGCAATCGCATAAGAGTGGTTGAAACGAGTTTTATTTTCCACCTTTCAGTTCAGTTGAATGAAAACTTATTTAAAGACAAAAAAAATTTTATATGATTTTCTATTTTAATACATAATTTTAAAGATGTTCTACTAGTTATCTTGATGATGAGTACAACTGATATCGTCCTCACAAATTATGACAGCGTATTTAATACCAAAAGTAAAGCTTCGTTTAATTGTTTAACAACAATGATTAGAACAACCGATGTCGTTGAAACAATTTGCGAATTGAGTACATTGCAGTATCGTCACCTAATAATCGTATTAAATAATTATTTCAAACACTGAACGCAAACGAACGCATCTTCCACAGGCATGAACTAATTTGGATTATTTTTCATGGACTATCTAATGCATGGTTGTGCCCATTTTCATAATCACTATGATTGTTTGGAATATGTATGATAGAGACATTAAGTTTAATGAAGACTCTTGCAAAACTTTACAAACACTGTCACTAATTATCATAGCTTTGTATTTCTTTTGTAATTGGAAAATTGTTACAAAATATATCTTTTTTGATTTTTCTTACTTCTCTTAGATAGGATCTTCGTCACTGGATTGTGACCCGGATAGATTTTATTTAGAAGAATTATTTGCAATGAATTATTTACGGGAACTTATTTTGTTAATTTGAACGCTCTTTGAATTCTCTCCTTGAATGTTACGATCCGACTGACTCTACCTGAGGAAAATCACCTAGCTATAATACTACATTCTATTTCATTATGGTTAGCAGTTCTCCAACTCGTTGGTTTTCCTGATACAATCTTATCAATCTCGTTGCTTGCTAGATTTCCTGGAAACTTTGTTCAATCTCATAAATGCCAACTCGATAATTTACGGCTACGATAGGTAAAGCCTTTAATGTTTATATTATTTTTTAAAGATTTCAGTAGTTTTCCTCCGAACTTATTCTATCTTATAACTTATTCTATTATTGTAAAATTTACGTAAGAGTATGTTTGAAATGTAGAAGGACTGAAAGTATTGCCGACAGACAATCTCAGTAAAGAAATTATAAAGTAGTAAAGTAAGGGATGGAAATGATGGAAGCTTATTAAATTCCTTCCTGGAGACCGCCCTTCAAGCAATATCGTAAATATCTATTTATCGTCATTACAACCGTTACTCGAAAGGTAACAAATACAATACAAGTGTAATATTCCCTCTTATTTTGTATGACGTTTATCTCATTTTTGATTTTAGAATTGAACGTCCGAAATTTGCTATTTCTTCTTTAGGCTATTTATTATTTTCATCCAAGTCTTAGATTGTGTTTATTATGTATTCACATTTACGCAACACTTCTACACGTTGTAAATACGTATTTGATTATATATTATGTACGATGGAACCTTGCGCAATACTATTCATTATTGGGTGCCAGTACATTTCTACTCTATCGTTTATGCGGCTTACCTTTAACTTTTGGCTGCATTGATACTATCTTTACGATCATTTATTATTTGAACCTTCATCCACGCTTAACAGCCAGAATATCTGAGCGCATTATTAACAATAACTAAATATTTAAACAACGATATTTTGTATCGTTGTTGTTATTTTTTTCTTGTGTTTACTCTTACACAAAATACATTCGTATGCAGATGAGTTTATTTAATACATAATGTTTAGCATATCATCGTTATAAGAAACAATTAAACTGTTCTTGTATTTGTAGGTGCAAACATTATTTTTAATAATGTAACAAGAGCACAAAGTATAAAAAAGCATTAACAACTATTGTTCATTTCGAAATATAAACAATACAATCTATGACACAAGTCTGGGCAATGCTCGTCCATCTTGAATGAATATTTTATGTTTAAATAAAATAAAAATTCTAACTTTGTTTAGTCATCTTTATTTTTGAATGCCATATGTGGTTAGAAATGTCGAGGGTTATATTGTATGTTATTGAAGAATGTAACTTTAATTGCTAAAGGCATTGTTGACCGTCAACTTCCGCAGCTTAGGATTGAGCGTTTCCAAGGATCGCCCTTTAAGCATTCGCCCTTTCTCTGTAATACGTCTGCTCGACATCAAGTATATGTTCATCCGTTATAGTCTATGTCATCCCATTCTACGCGTACCTACGACCTCTCTAAGCTTACCTTTCCCAACATTAACAAGACCATTGCAATTGTGTCTTATATATGTTAAGTAATGTATAACGAAATTAATTTTGTAAAAATAAAAGAAACAATGAATTTATAAAAAAAGAAAACAAAACAATAAATTGCACACACAAAAAAACATATGTTAAAGTTTTCAATAACAGTTCAAGTGTCCGCGCGAATAGACAAAACCAGTCATTGCGAACAGGTCGTCCAGATATAAAAAATCAATACGTTTTACAAATAACGCCGGCAATGATAGCTTTTCAGAATTATGATGATTTCAAATAAAATATTCTTTTCATAACCGATGAATATTCGGTATCTTTAATATACTATCGGTTCTTATAGCAATCGTTGAGGAATACTTCTCCAGTGAAGAGAAGATATTTAATGCCACACAGGATTTAGTAAATTAAATATGACGCGTTCTCTCTCAATAATTATATCATAAGCAGCGCAAACTATTCCTCTTTTCTCATCTTAAAAATTTTTCTATTTTTAATTACATTTTTTATTTGATGTTTATAAGTTAATTGAATGAGATAAACAAAAAGGCGCGACGAACAAAAAACACTGACGAAGACTAAACAGAGGCTGACTTGAAAACTAATTTGGTGTCAATCTCATGTGATAGACTTTTCATACCATTCTTTGTGGTTTCCTTTTCCTTTTATGCATAAGCAAAGAGTGCTGGATTAGCGGTCAACCTAATAACATATTTGCTTTATCGGGTTCATAACAGAAAAGACGAAAATATGGATAAACGCGTTACAAAGGTGCATGGGACAAACTTCTTTTGTTCTCGTCATGATTGTTCGTAAATTTTACTCAATATAAAGAAAATATATATTTAAACTCTACCGCGTTTTCTGCCAAAAATCTTATAAAAATTCATAAACCCTTGTGAGTTTATTTTTGATCATTTAATTATCTAATTAATTACTTATCCGTCGAATTTTTTACTTGCATTAGCTAAATATCCCTCAACACGTTTTTTTTTTCAATAGTGTAATTTATCAGCTTTTTATTCTTTTCTCTCGAAATTGATAAGTTGATCTTTAATTCTTCTTCTCCACTTTCGTCAGTTTTTTTTACCTTTAATCCAAAAATTTCAAACTTAAGCCTTAAATAAAGAAATAAATTGAATCGCGTTCTAAATTCACGACACACATACGATGCATCCGTTATAAATTATTAGAATACGTGTGAAACGAATTAACTGTTATTACTATTACTTTGGAGTCGTCACATTAGGAATATGCTTTAAAAAAGAAAGAGATACAAGTAGCGTTTTTTAACATCTAAAACGACCATGTGTTTAAAAGCAATCAAAGTCTAATCCCCACAACCTATGTTATTATTATTATAATTATTATACTCTAGACTATAATGAAATTAATTCTTAGACTAGAGAGATGAGAGCACTAGAGGAGCATTTTCATTTTTTTCATTTATTGGCCATGAAAAAACCCTGCCGCAATGAAATTTGAACCCACGTGTGCTGACTTGCTAGAGGCTCTTCTTAACAATTCAGCCACAGTTGCGGCTAACCTCATCCTATGGAAACTATTAATTGTACTGAAAAACAAAAATTCTTTATCTAAAAAAAAATTTTTTACTAACACAACGTTCATGATTCTTCGTAATTAGAAATGTGACGCTTCCGTTTCTTCACAGATAATGATGTTGCATAAATAGGTCATTACTAATACCACCTGTTCTGTTAGCAACATATTTTCTAAGCTGCTCGCTAGTTCTTCATAAACAATAAAAAAAAAATTTATTCTAATAACCAAAATTTATTAAAAATATTTCACACGTAATATCGTAGGGATAAAAGGAAACATTCGATCCAAACGAAGTGTAGTATCATCACTTATTCCTCCACAATTATAATGATTTTTATTTATTAATGTTTTTTTTTTGTTTACATTTTTTTTGTACCAATTATTATCTAAAATCAATTGCGGCTACGGATTATTTTTTATTATGAGAAGTCTTCACCATATTATCTTCTGCGAAATATGCATCACTTACAGTTCCATTTTTATCCGTTTTTTGGTGTATCAATAATGATTTATTCCTCTGCCGTGTTTTCGTGACCATTTTCTGTAAGTGAAGTGGTCTTTCCTTAGCATAATATGGGCGATCAAAAGGATCTCTTTCTTTCTCCTCATCATATTCGGCTTGAGCCGAAATAATAATGAATCCCAAAATAATGAACCAATATAACCGCATTACTCTCTTCTTTAGTTTATATTACTTTACTTATCTTTCGTGAGTTTCTACCGTATGTTAAAAAGAAATTTTCAATTTACTTCATTTATATATGGCAATAAAACAATCGACTTGTAATTAATATTGGGTTCTTGGTAAAACTACAAAGTATTTTTTATTCTATTCATAAATACTTTATAGTTGACTTTGATTTTTTTTCTTTACAGAAATAAAGCAAAAAAAAAAAAGAGAAAGTTATACAACTTAGCTAAGATGCAGTCATTGTGGGGTGTGAAGAAAGAACCATTTACATGTAACTAATGTAGCAATTGTATGTATGCCCATAATCCTAATAATATCGTATTAAAAAGCGACGCTTGTGTTATAACATAACGTGAAAACTTTTGAAACAGCCCAAAGTATCGGTTAACGATTTCATGTGAAACAAATGCATTATAATCATTTACAGTTTTATACGACCGTTTATTTATTTTTTTATTAATTAAAGAAAAATTTATTGAGTGAAGGAAACGTTCCTTGACTATAAACACTACTTAATTTTAAAAAAGTTTTGAAGAAAATACGACCAAAATTTTAATCGAAATACAACTTTTAATCTTATTATGCAATTTGAGATCAATAACGGCAATTCTCTTATTTATTTACGACAATAATAATTCGTTCATTGCCTTCGTAGCACATAGAAAAATGCATAACAATCTGGATCGATTTAGCAGTGTTCCCTTTTAAGTATCATCCATTTGGGAATCTTCTCCGATCAATCATCACATGACGTATTTTGAAATTGTAAATGAATCCTCTGGAGAGACGCCCCCCAAAAGCTAGAAGATCATTATTTCGATCCCGAATTCAATATTGTCAGAAATGAAAGGAAGGTTGTGTTCAAAAATCTTCGGTGTCGGCCAACCGAATTCCGGGCTTTCGAGAGTGATACATTTTCATACCTATTTCGTTATTTCGAAAATAGTGTGCCTTTTTGTAGCAAAAAAAAGATAGCAAACTTATTAATGCATCTGTGTATTAAGTTCCCGAAATCTATATTTTATGAAATTGATGAAAAAGTTTTTATTGCGTAAAGTGGCGGTACATTTTGGTTTTATTACGTTCTTTGAAAAGTAATGCCTGATGAATTAATGAATAATAAAGAGAAAGACGTAGTGAATAATAAAGATGAAGGCTTTTACAAATCTTAATGCAAAAAATTATATAAAATAAGGCACGATAACAAGTGCGCGTGCAGGGACCAAACAGTTCTATTTTCCTTGCCTTTTTTGCACTCAACACCGAAGGTGAGGGTATATTCATTTTGTCATATTGTTTGCAATGCCCAGAAGAAATCCCATAAAGAATATGTGTTCTTGACAGCATCAAATTTAGAATCGATTAAAATTTGTCCGTCCTTCCGTCTGTGTAAAGTCTGTGATAAACATTTTTCTAGTCGCAAAAATTAAACCAGCGCCTTCAAATTTGACTGCAACATTGAAAGTTCTTGCACTCAAATTAGTATTGAAAATGGTTCAAATCGGTTCACAGGCATGCCCACAGTATAATCTAAACCGAGAACATCCCTGCTTATTAAAAAGAATGAGTTTTTTGCTTATTACTTATAAACCAAAGCAGACAGATCTATAAAAGTTTGTACATTTATTGAGCTAGCCATCCCATAGTATCGTTATAAAAATAGAAAATATCGACCAAGCCCACTTGATATAATAGGGTAATGGAAATTAATTTTTTTGTCAAAACATTTATAACATGAAGAAGGAAGCCACAGAAATCCCATAAAGTATGTATAAAATTAATCAGTATCAAATGCAGAATCCACCTAAACGTACCCATCCGTCCGTTTGTCTGTTTATTGTTTCTATGTGTAATGTCTCCGATAACCATTTTCCCAGTCACAAAAATTAAGATATATGGATGAAATTTGACAACAACATTGCAAGTCATTTCACATGCGTTGCTATAGAAAATGGATCAAATCTGTCACAGGACACGCCTACAGCATAAAATAAATTGAGAACATATCTGTTTTCTGGGTGTTTTGCTTACTATTCATAGACTTCACAATGAAAATTTCCACGGTACTCCAGAAAAATAGTAAAATCTGCCACACCCACCTATTAAACTTTGTTAATTTTTTTTTTAAATAAAAATAAAATGGTGGTTATAAAGTATTCCGCATATCAAAATTTTCTTACTAAGTTTGGAAAGAGTCATTGAATGTGAACGCAGCCTGGGAGATTATGCCTTTACCGATTGAGCATTCAACTATAGCTGTGGCCACATGTTAAACGGAATCAAAGTATGGTCTAATATGCTGCAAGTTGAATCTGACATGCCGGTTTGACAATTGCGTTTCCCATCTCATTAAGCTATGTGGAAGTCCGTAAGCGTTCTTATCTATGAAGCCGTGCGGTAATCCAGCATTATTATCAACACTATTTATGTCAGTCCGCCTATTTGTCATTCTAAAAATTTCCTTTTGTATCGTTTTTTTCTCTGTTAATCGTTCAATATGTGTTTCGTATTTTATACTTTGCAAGCTAAGTTTTCAATTAAGTCCTAACAACAACCCTTCGACGTATTTCTTTGATAGATTCATAAAGTTTGGCGTTATTCTTGCGCAACTTTTACTTTAGAGAGATTCCATTAATTTTTTTACGTTTTCAAACATGGGTTTCCGTGGTGTAGTGGTTATCACATCCGCCTGACACGCGGAAGGTCCTCGGTTCGAGACCGGGCGGGAACATTGTTTGCCTCTTTCTTTCTTTTATATAAACGTTTTTTCAAGTTATTTGTATGGTTTTTCAGCCCCGCGAATGCAACTTACGACGTTATTAAATGTGGATTTCCGTGGTATAGTGGTTATAATATCCGCCTAACACGCGGAAGGTCCTCGTTTCGAAATCAGGAGGGAACAAATGGTGTTTCAAGATTTTTCATTTTTTTTTCAGCCCCGAAAATAGAACTTGTTCATCAGTCTATAGAACTGAACATCATTTAGGCGCCTTTTCGTCCAATTTACCCGACCATTCTACAATAAATTTCTAAGGTATGTGAAATGGTTTCGATTTTGGGCTAAGGATTTCCTAAAGGATAGATTAGTTCTTCAAGGTTTCAAGTTGGAAAATTTGAATAGAGTATAAAATAAATTAATAGCACTATAACGAACTTTTCCGCAGCACTTTCCTTTGGAACTTTCCAGTTTTTAGGAGAGCAGTGAAATCTTTAGCTGTTAAAGCAACTCCTAATTAATGGGATAAAAAAAAGGTGCAAATTAAAGAACATCTTATTCAAATCATGCGTCTTTATTTTTTGGATCAATTTTCAAAGTTGAAAATATTTTCATACATACTCTCGATGATTCACTTTATTTAATGCACAAACTTTAAGTTTAATTTAAAATCAAAATAAATTCTTTGATTTTTTTACAAATGTTTTAATAAAACTTTAAGTTTTATTCTCTTGATAAAGTGTTTGTCATTTACATTTCAGAATATTTAATATTTATGATCAACTACATATGGAATGAATTCATCTAAAATAAATTCTGTTATTGACGTTTCATTTGCTCACAACAATTCTTCTTCATTCAAATTTAAAGAAATAAAAATATTTTGAATAAAAATCTTAAAATGTCTATGCTTGAAAGATTACAATTTTTTAAAATTTTTGAAAAGTTTTTAGTCGTGCTTGAGAAATTCTTAACTTAAAAAAAAAAAAAATATATTTAAATTTCAATTGAAATATCTAAAGACATTTAAGATTTTTTTATTTTCTTTTAAGCATAAATTTTCGAATGTCGTATGCAATGCACATTCTAAACCCAGAGCCTATTTAGACAAGAGCAAGTATGCAAAAATGTGACAAAGGCACTTTGATAGCCTAATAATAAAAATAGAAGGCTATACTGCTTAAGTCTATACAAATGAGAGGCATTCAATTTTGTTAAACGTTCTGCTATGGTGACTATACTTGTAAACCAAACAAATGAACGAATGAAAGGACACACCTTATATTCAATTTTACATTTTGCCTTACGTCAGATACACGAGTACATAGTCTTTTGTACGTTTCCACAGACAAACGTATATAGAGAGAGACATTTATAAATCATATTGATTCCTTGGGCCATAGATATTGAAGGCATTAGGATTGTCATCAAGTATATCACTCTATGCAGTTAGTTCATCACCAAAAATTCTTATCTGATAGAGACACATTATTCACACATGACCAGCCAGTAAGACTAGTAAAATGACAACAACAAGAACAACAAAAAAAAAGATTTAAACCGTAATAGAGCCAAACCGTTTCAGTAGAAATGCAAAGGAAATATTGCCACACAAAAGTCGCTACATAATCATAAAATACTACAGCGACATTACGAGTCTTACGTTTAACATGTTTTAAGCTTTTTTCGCAAAAAAAGGCGTTTTTTTTTATCTAAGCAGAAAACCCGCCCCGAAAATATCATTGATCATTTGATTTTTAAAAGCATTTACAGTTTTTATACATTTTGAGTTGCAGGTGCTCATCCTATTTTCGTCTAATGATTTATTTTTTTGGTCTAAATAAATTACAAAAAATTAATAAATAAATAAATTTAAAAAAATAATAAATCTAAAAAAGTTACAATACATTTTTTAAAAAATATTTTTTCTTGCTACAATTTCTCTCTTCATCTTCGTTAAATCAGAATAACATGCTCGTGTTGTTGCTAATATTGCAGCATATCAGAGTACAATCAATCGTTAGTGCAATAAATTCTCTCGTAGACGTAGTTAGTTTATTGATGACTCACATAAAGGGCTTACCAACTAATCCGAACTTTAAAGCTGTTGCCGAAACTAATTCAAGAGAATAACCAAATAACATGCAGTTTTTTTTACAAATCGAAATAATTCTGTGGAATCTTTTTATTTAAAAAAGTTTCATGTGTTAGGCTCCGCATAACTTAATATTTGCTCTAAAAGAGAATCGTGTGAAATGATGCAAGAAACCACAAAAACCTCATAATATTCAAACGGTTGTTGCAAGTGAAATATATAGTTTCATTCCATAAAAAAAAAAATCCATTAATGCAGTAGATGCTCGAAAATATAATTAACCTGAAGGAAAAAAAGAGGAAGATATCTCTATTGCAATCCTAACCTAATATCTTAAGATTTCTTACTAATTTGGAGTGTGAAACATAGGCCATATGGACGACGATTTAACTTAACTGGTGAAGTAGATGAGTGGTGCAGAAATTTGATATTTTAATCAGTTTCGAAAGATAGAGATCATGAATTTTTCGAAAGAATGAATGAATAAGAATAAAGTCCGTATTGGTAGGTTGTGAAAAGCGTAGTTTTTATTTATAATCGAAATAGCGTATTTGATCAGTTTGTAATATTCGTAAGAATGCCCTCTGCTAAATCTAGCCTGTTTGCATGTGCTACCTCAAGCACGACTCCGTCTCTTGGATATTTCTAACTCGAATATACTATGTCGGCTATCTTCATGACAACTTTGTACGATCCTCTTCAGTCAGACCGATGATATAGCGCTAACCCCTTACTAGACGATGGCTAGTACAGCTTTCAACAAAACCTCTTAAATTCGCTCTTATACCACTACTGCCCATCACCTTGCCATTTGGCGATCTAATTCCTACTTCTAAATCGTTTCGGTTGTGTGTAGTTTCTGGAATTATTTCTCATACTTTTTGTTTCACCACAATTCTCACGGCTACGAAACTATGCTGTAACTTATGTCGGGGATCCCATACCGTAGAATTTTCTGATCTTTTTAAGGACCCATTATGACGTCAAGATGCTCTTCCATGTACTGTTCTATGATATTCTTTGATGATTTCCTCTGTCCACCAAGTTTCTAATGCATGAACTAGTTTTCCAATACCATGTGCTCCACACATTTTCTCCACTCCATTTTCAAAAATTAGAGTTTGCCGCTGGGCCCAACAAGATCTGAGTGCGGAACTTTCCTTTAAAGCGAGTGCGCATCATCCTCTAATGCTATTTTGATATTTTTTTCCAGCACCTTTATCTTGGTGTCAAGTTGTTTCAGTTCATCTTCTATGTTTTCCACTTTATCATAGATTTCTATTACTACAGCATCGATCTTCAGTTCGACAGTTTTTCGTCAATTGTTAGCATTTTTGTATTACGTTCATCTAATTTAAACGTTTACTCTTATCCATGCTTTATTTGCTGCGTCATAGCGATAAGTGCTGCGATTGCATCACCTTTGCCTTTTGCTTCGCCACGTTTTTCTCTTGCTGCGTTTATATTTATTGTTCCTCCCAAATTGTCGGTTTGTTCTTTTCCGTCGACATTATATTGGAATTAAAATACGGAAAGGCCCTCTCCGTCCTTTTCTAACTGTTTATCCAATCGTTGCTTTAATTCAGCTTTACTACCGGTTGCACGGCTATTTCTCCTGCTTTTGACGATCCCACTTCCGACGTCACTGCCTTTCGTTCAAACAAGCTCCGTATTGCTAGATCGCGAAAAGCGTAGATTTTATTTAGAAGCTCAATGATTTTTACAACTATTTAAAGGGGCTTATGCCTTTAATGCTTTTTCTCCCCGAATATCATTATTCTACTCTCAACGTAAAACTAACTCATCTTAGGGAATATCAGCAACTTAAAAACATAATGAACATCGCAAATACTGCGTCTCATTGCGCTGGATTCCCTGGCGTTGTTTCGTTAATCCTTTTACCTGATAGATTTCGCGGGAATTTTCTTCAATTTTTGTGTCCATCGCCAGCTGGTAATGTTCTTTTTTGTGACCACGGCCGATAAAGCATAAGAAGGAATTTTTTCTTCCATAGATGACGGCAAGCTTACTGCAGGCGTGCTTTATCAGTTTGTAATTTTCGTAACTCTAATAATTTTCTTTACTCTCTTGGTGGATCTTGTAATTTCAAAACTGATATTTGAAAATTAATCAGGAATAATTTGAATATTTTGAACAAACGGGGATTATCTATATCAAAACCATAAAAAAGGATTACCACAGCAAAGCACATGTTCGATGGATTCGTTATACTGAACTGATTAAACACCTGTAAGTTATAAACATGCTTCAAGAGAACTGAAATTTTTCATATAGATCTGATCAAGTTCTTAATACTTCTTTCGTTCTGCTTTTTTCTAAAAGTCCACATTGCGGCTGTACATGGACGTTGTCTAGCAAAAACTTATCATAAAATAGCGTTATTTTTTTTTAGCATATTTTTCACACCCTTTTAAAGCACTCTATCCACTTGGTAGACATGTTCGGTTTTCAAAATATGTATTGAAATGCCTCACAAGAATTGTCAAGCTATAAATTGTAAATAAACTGTATGCCACACACACAAACTTTGCAGTCAAGTCTATTTTGGTTTTGCGGCCCCATCTGTATTCATTTCCTATGTAATAGAATCACTGCATTGTTAGTCTTTTGCGAAAGAAAGGAAATTGTGTCTTGTTTTCACGTGTATTTTTGCAATTTTGCGGCTGTATGTCCGTATTTAGTTATTAGTATTCATAGCTTTATGTCACATATCATAACATTTAACATGTTTACTGTTACGTACTTAATTCATTCATTCATTCGTATATTTGGACTTGTGTGAATATGGAATGGATATGGAAATGTGTCACAACAATATTTCATTTAGTGGTTGACTTACATTTTGAAAATTTGTATATTGTTCTGGTTCTTTTTTTTTATTTACATTTTTTTTTTTTTTTTGCTTATTAAAACCGAAACATGATAATATATGTATACATATAACATTAAATTTATTTAAAAAATGAACTCAGTAAAAAAGTTGATTCCTTCTGACAAATTATCTCAAAGAGAAGATTATTGATTAAATGAATAATTAAAATTTTTAATGTAATCTGTATTACATGAAAAAGTACCGAGCATTAAAGAGATTTTTGCAAACGAGTTAAAAACTTATATTTAATTGCGCGAATATATAAAGGATTTTCTTTTCGTAAATAATTATCTAACATAATAGCGCAATTAAGAAAAATTGTATAATAAATGAAAATATATTTTAACGTGAAATCCCCACCACCACCTTCATTCATAAGAAACATTTTTCATTGCACTTTAGCTATGTAACTCTGAATTGGTTTTAATCCTTTTGAAAGTTTAATAAATTGTCCATCATTAAATACAAAAGGGAATGCCGCCCCTACTACACCAACATTGTGACGTAACTGTTGTATAACATAGCCATTGGCAACGCGGTAGCATTGTGCTGTTGTGTCTTTTTTCTTTCTCATTTAATGCTGATGAATGTTATTTTGTTAAAATTATAAGCAATTTGTGTCGTCAACGCGCGCACTTGTCTTTCATTTTAATACAGTTTTTCTGTGCTGGGGTTGCAGCATTGCATTGAATCGTTCAAATAAATACGTTCATACATAGTTTACCTCTTTTGTTTTTTATTTCATATTTAATGTTCTCGTTTTGTCTGAAATTTCACATTTTTATTACCATAGATATGACACGCGTTTTCAATTTTAATTAGTTGGCCGACTGTTACCACGATCTAGACTTAAACATGCAGTGCCGCCACTGAACAAATTTCAAATTTCAAAGTGATATACAAAAATAGCTGTCTTTCGTTAAGTAATTATTTTTGTAGATAAATATGATAAAAATTTTACCACGATGTAGATCCACATGAGCTATGCATTGTATTAGGTGCACAAGCAAAATTTTGAATTCCATAAATCAATGTAAGTTCGAAAACATTAAGAGAAATTTAAAAATGATTTATTCAAAGTATTATTCATAATTAGCCATTAATTTTTCCGTGTTCGAGGAAAAATATGGATTCCGAGCGTTAGAGAACAATTTTTTTAGGTATGAACACCCAGTTCGAACCAACCAAATAACACATCGATCACAGCCATTGCTGACTAGAAGCAACAATGTCTGCGGGTAAAAGTGACGATACGGTTCCTTCAGACAATAAGTCATCGATCGTAGCCAGTATTAATCAGAAGGACTAATGTCTTCGGGTAACAGTGACGGACTCATGTTTCACGTTAGTACTGCTAACGTTTCTTTGCTGAGTTTTTCTACATATCGCAGAGTTTCATGGTCTAAAGACTCTCGATGTAACGGTTCTTAACATATCGCGCCTGTTTGCCATTCCAACTCCATCAGCTGCCCTTCCAATTTCATCAGTTTTTTAGTTGATTATGACAATCTGTAACATACAACATCCAGCTGATGCTCTGACTTGGGCACGCTACACTGCCTGCATTACGGTTATTTAGGTTTTGGATGTCGTAACTCAACCAATGTTCATCACTCATAAAGATTCAGTAGCACTATATTCCTCAGATTAAGCAGGAAAGGTAAAATTTTGCATAAATTTGCGGTTAATTGACGCAATACTTGGCACTTTATTGGAAGAAATACTTTTTACTATTAACAGATGTCCAAGTTATAAAAAAAAAAAGAAAAAAGAAAAACTTCAGACATTTGTCTCTATGTAGCTTAATGTCAAGAACACTGTAATAAGATAATGTCATCGTCTTAATATAAAAATTTTCTTAAACATATGTTAAATTTTAATTAAATAGTTTTGTCACAATCATCGACATTGCAGTAGAATTAAAAATTTAAAAAGAAAGAAAGTTTCCGCTGCACTTATTATTCTTTGATTTGTTACACTTTTATATAACACAAGTTGAGTGTAAAAAGTTGCTACCATTTCACTAAAAGTTTTCGGTTTTCAGTATTATTTTAGAAAACTAGCATGAAGCACATGGCTATGACAAAATGACAGCATTTGGGTTTCTAAAAGTTTTTATTCAGTTTTTTCTAGAAAATTCAAAAAGTTTTCAATAAAATATCAAATAATATTTAAATAGATTCTGTAATGTAGAAAATAAGAAAAGTATTTAAATTTTTGTTATTTATTTCGAATATATTTAATACAATAAAAGATAATTTAGAGCAAACATAAAAAATATTAGAAGAAATATTAATCAAAGCAGTACATAAAAAGAAAGAAGAAATATTAGGTAATATGTTGTCTCCGCGTTTTTTTTTTTTTTTTTTTTTGTTTGGTACATTTTTGATCTTTCGAGCCTGCTCTTTTCAAGTGGTTCCAAACACTCATACGATTGAAGTTTAATATTTCCGCTATTTCCTGATAGCTTGCATAATGGTCTTGCTCCATCAATTGCAAAATTTCATTCCCACTTTTTCTGTGACTGGCCGACCAGAGCGAAGTGTATCTTTGATATCAAAATTTCTGAAACTGAGTCGAGCAAATCACTCCTAAGTTCTTCGTACAGTCATAACATTCTCACCGCACACTTCGCAAATTTTCCACAAGTTTTTTGAGCGTTTTTATATTTTGTATAGTAAAAAACCATCATATAACTTACTTCTTCAGATATCTCATACATTTTCAAATCAATATAACTTCTTATACGAGCAAACAATTAGAAAACTATTTTCACAAAAAATGTAAGCTCAAATATCGCCTTTTAAGCACATCTTCCTTTGAGATAATCAGATGAGTGTTGCCAGATGTATAGCTATCAACACCATCTAGTGGTAAAAATTCGCGAAGACACGACATGATCAATATATAACAAACGTTTTCCACGATTGTTGAAATAATTTGATAAAAGTAAAAGACCAGGAGGTCATCATGAAACCTTGAGATAGTTTGCTTCTACGTTAAAATGTTACTGTGTAAGAAAAGGGACACATACTTTGATGTGCCCTTTGGTGTCGCTTTGCAATTTGCATTAGCACTGAGCATGAAGAATTAAAAATTACTGCCACAATCTCTTACACAGTCGTATTTTAACGTAACGTAGTTACAGGATGATGATCCTCCTCGTTCGCTATAATACAAAAATTAAGGGTCACCATGTAACTTTTTCATTGTCACTTTCTACGTTAAAATGCAACTTTGTAAGAGATTGTGGTAATAATTTTTCGGATTTTACACTCAACAGTAATGCAAATTGCAAAGTAACACCAATTTTCGTGTCAATCTTGGTCTCACTTTCCCATTTACATTAGCACTGAGCATACAAAATTAAAATGATCACCACAATCTCTAACAATGTTGTAGAAACTGACTATCAAAAAGTTAGATGATGCCTCCCCTGATGATGTTTAGTAAACATAATAGAAGGGACCTTAAAGTACGGCTTTACTAGGAATTGAAATTAAAATTTGCTAATATTTAGCATTATTGCAATTAACTAAGAATATTATGATAATAATTACCGTAAATATGCGAAAAGAGTGAGAAAAATTCTTTTATTCAAAAAAAAAAAAATTATTTTTAAAGACATTTTCCGCCTTCTTTAGGTTTATGTAAAATAAACCTATATATTCGACCTTAGTTTTTCCTGCTCCATATGATTTTGTGGCAGCAAAGCATTGCAAGTTGCACAGGTCCTAGTTATTTAGTGAATTGCATCATTTAAATGAGGAACAATGCATATGCATGCTTCGTGTTCGCTTCCATTTCTATTTTACTACATGAAGCAATTATGTATGTATTACTTTAGAAAACTTTAAAACATATGCCCAAAATAAATGATAAGGCGTAAGGGTTGGAAGAGTCATAAAGCTACACTTTAAGGGCATATGCGTATGCATATTTAACATATGATTTCATTTCACATAGTTAAAGTATAGGATTGATAAAGTTAAAGGAGACTGTCTTTTCCTTTTGCCTTGATTTTCATTTACAATAAATAAGTTTGATTGTTTTCTACGACATACGAATAATTGTCTCGGACAATTAGTGCGTGTGTATGCACAAAATAGACTGGATGGGAGGATAGTTAAACAAATAATGTGACCTGCTTTTTGCAAAAGTCTATCTCAAGTGTAGTGAAGTAAGCATAAATTCATATTTTGCATTTTTCCAATAAAATGTTGATTTTGCAATAAATCTTCTATGTTGTAACAGAAACGAATGTAGACAAGAAGGATTATTTCATAAATTAAGATGAAAATCCAAATGATAAACTAACTGACTAACTAACTAATCGACTCGTTGACCATCTGACTTATATCTATCTGTTCGTATGACATATGTAGTACGAACACCCCTTAAGGCATTTTAATAATGTCAGTTTTTTGTTTGCTTATTGTCTGGGAAAAGCTTGTCTCATTTATGATTGCTGGATGGCTGACTGGATGACTGGCTGACTGGCTAGTTGGCTTGCTGGCTCGCTAGATTGGTGTGTTACTGCAATTGTCATTTTCCTAGTTTTAACTTACAGCGAGTATCTGAATTTATGTGAACTGAAGTCAATTATTATTATTGATATATGTACGTAAGTATATGTAACTCTTGAATATGTAGCAGACATACATAAATTTGTCTATCTATTATTAATTTAATTAACATTTTTATAATTTTATTTTCTTTTTCGTATAATACTTGAGCAAAATATTTGCTTTAGATAAATTGAAATGAGAAAATTGTTATCTTTTCTATGTGCATACAGACATACACGTTGCATTCGTTTTAACGACAACATTTCTCGTTTTTTTTTCATTATACAAATTAAATTGTTATTAAACTTTGCTAATTGTAATTTTGTTTACATAATAAAGAACAACAATGAAAGAAAACATTTTTGTAAAGACACACACACACAACTGCCGTTGTTGATCCGTGCAGCTCTATGTAATGTTTGAAAACACATACTTTAACAGTTCTTAAATAACGTGTAAGCACGTTTCCATTGCATATATCTATTTACATATATGACGGTTCTTGCGAAATTTACGTAATTAAGTAAACCTACAGATGATACTCTCTTTCTCTCTTTCTCGTTCTCTCTCTCTCTCTCTCTCTCTTCCTGTCTTTGCAGTTTTAGAGTTAGTTCAAGCTATACATGTAAGTAGAGTTAAGCACTCAAACTCAAAGATAGACATAAATTTTACTGTCAGGTGTCTCACGAGACTGTCAATGTCTTGCGTACGTTGATGCGTATCTCAAAGAGCAAACTTCTTTACGTACACCATGTATGCCAGGTAAACATCCAAGTACATATTTATATATATGTATGGCAAAGGAAATTGAATTTATAAAATTACTTTAACTGAGTCCTTTTTAATCAGGCACATTCAGACATAGTTCGAAGCGTGTAATAGCTATTAAATATACTTAACTTTAATACCTTAACTATGATGAATAAAATTGTTTTCATGTCCTCTAACAAAAGAGGGAACTAAACTAATTTTCGTATTTTGCAATCGCAACATTTTGAATTTTCGCATTTGGTATCGGCCCAAGCAGCTTTATATCTTCGTATGGCGTCAACACGAATTGTGGTTCGGTTCAGCCACCAGGCGTTCGTAGATAAAAAATTTTAATGGAGAGTAACTTCGTATTCTGACAGCAGTATGATGTATATGTTCCGAGAAAGGTCACAGGCAGCAATACATCGGTGTCCGTCCTTTCCACAGTGCATTCAACTACATTTTCCGAGTGTGAGTTCACAAGTACGCATCCGTGCGGTTTTTATTCGGATTTTAAACTGAAACTTTTTTCGTCAAATATGTCATGTTGCCCTATAAAAGCATCTTATTTCAATTCGGTTGAAGAAAACAAACAATTTTCACTTGCTAAATAGAGTAAAGTTTCACCATCAAGTCTCAAATTCTTATCTTTATTGCATTCGAGTTATTGATATTGTAAAGATCAGGGAAGAACTAAATCCGTCCCTTTTCAGATTTATCAGATTCCATTTTCTACGTAAAGTCGACCTTTAAGAGACATAAATCTATAGCTAAAAGTAATTAAATCTGTCTCGTTTAATAATTCTCAAGTTATGTTGATGTGTAATGATTATGTAAAATTTAACCTAAAACATACAAATCTATGTCTCACTTTTCGTGCAAAAAATCTTTAAATTTGTTTTCTTGTGTTTTCTTGCATACATTTTCGTAGTCAACAAGTTAATTCCGATATTTGACACATAGGACACAGTCCTTTAAGCTTATGAATGTGTTCTTTCGTATTCATTTGTTTTTGTATTTAGATATTAAATTCGAACAGACTTTAATTGCAACGACGTATACGTGTATGTTAATATATGTTTTATGCATTTAAAGTAAGGCACGATTATGTTTACACTTCTGGGATTAGATAATAAATAATAATTTTTCATATTGAAGTTAAAGATTAGTTCGATAGTTAGCTTATAATCATTCTCAGAAAGTTCGTCATGTACATTTTGGTTGAATTAAAATTTAAGTAGATTATTTATGCATTTTAAACTTTACATCTTTATACCGAAAGAAAGGAAAAAGTCATGTGTTCGCCATTTGAAACCAAATTGGGAATTATGAATAATCGGAAAACACTCGGAAAACATCTTAAGCGATTTTCTATATTTAAATCTTTTATAAATTTAATTTCTATTTTTTCCGGTAGTTTTGAACTGAGCACTTTGCATAGAATTTCTATAGAGGATTCGGGAAAATCGATATATATTTCATACGGAACTAGCATTTCTAGCTAAGCTTCACTTTCGCAAAATGTATTATTATCTTTAAATTCAGTACACCAGTGAGTAAAAATAATGTAAAGCAAATTCTAGTAGAAAAAAAAAGTTGTAATTAATTTATAATTTGCTGTTTTCTGTTTTTCATCTACATATTTTTTCAGAGAGTAAAATTTCTCTCTATCTTTTTCGTGTTCTTCTTTCATGAGTTTATTCACATGATGTTCATAAATTTCCTTTCTTCCTTCGTTTGTATACCCACTACCGAAGATGGGAGTTGTATGAGGGGCAATGCCCAGAAGGAAACCTCAGAGATATCACAAAGTACATATGTGTACTTGATTAGCATCAAATTTAGAATCGATTTTTAGCTCATTACACATAAACCATAGCAAATAATTCTGTAAAAATTTCTGTAGCATCTACGCAAAAATGGAAAGGATCGACCAAACTCACTCGACATAGTACAGTATTGAAAATACATTTTTTTTGTGCAAACGTTTATTACATCAAAAAAGAAAAGAAAACTTCAGAGATCCTAAAAATTGTATAATTTTCCGGTCAGTATTAGAATCAAAATAAAATGTCCGTCCGCTCCGCTTATTTGTAGAATGTCTGCATTAACCATTTTTCCCTTTGGAAAAATTAAAATATATGAATCAAATTTATCAGAGAGAAAAGCTTTAAAAGTTATTGCACGTAGCTTGGTATAGAAAATGGGACAAATAGGTCAAAATATAAAATAATATAAGGTGAAAGCACCTCTGCTTTCGGCGTGTTTTGTTCACTATTCATAAGCTGCGAAATACAAATTTGCACCACATTCTATAAAAACGGAAAAAATTTCAATTTAATTCGAAAGCTTCTGTTCAGTATATAGCTTTCAATGTATATTATGTGATATTTAATTCATGCCTGTATATTGCTAAAGGTGTACAAATTTTCGTACTATGCATCGTACACACTCGCTCTGCAGCCATTTTACATTAAAAAAGTCCTTATTACGACATATATACGCATTGAAATCGTTTGAAAAAAAATTGCACCAACACAAAACATTCTAATATTGCATACACTCGTGCATCCACATGTTTTCGTGCCTAGCGTTTACATTTCGTATACGTCGTAAAATTGCTCGTTTGAATTTTTTCGCTCTCTTGCTCTCACTTATTTGCTTTGTTTACATTTTAAGTCTTGATCTCTGCGAGAGATTTTTATGCCAAGATGTTTAACGCAGGCATGCACCGTCTTATTACACACATAGAGTTTTTTTACTTTCGTTTTCAATTTACCTTAATTCTTAGCTTATCTTATAATCTACTCCGATTTTGAAGGGGAATAATTTTGATTAAAATTTTGAGCCACTCCGAGACAGTCTTCGATGACATCTAACGTTTCATTCAATTCTTCCTTGAACTACCAAAAAGTACAAATAGTAAAAGTGAAAGGTGACCTAAATAAATTTACAGGAATAAACAAAAAATATATTCTTATACTATTCATATCGCTTTTAATTTTATAGTAACGCAAAGAATTTGTAAACTAAAAATCACACTTCTTCGCTGAGCAGATTAAAAAGCTTTGACCACTTCTTTCTTTAATATCGTTTAGCTTGAACAAATCTTTTCACCACAAAGACTTTATAGAAATTGTGAGCATCACATTTGTCCTGTTGTGTTTTTTTTAACGTTGAATATTACTTTCATTTTAATTCATTTTTGTATAATTTTTATTTTTTATTTTATTTAATTTTGTTTGTTTGGTATGGTTTATTAATGTAGTTTGTCAATTTGCTTTTATTTCTGATTTTTAATTTTAAAAAAAATTCTAGCAATGAAAACTGCAACAAAAGTCATAAGTAATCCAAAGAAATTTGAGTTTCAAGTTTCGTAGTCAATCACAAAGAAACTTAGCCAAACGATACGTAATCATTATCCAGTTCTATATGGAATTGATATATGAAATATATAATTCATTTGCGCACATATATACACATATATCTTACGACAGAAACACCACTATTATATCGAAAAGTTCTATTAATTTTAAATGTATGCACATTTTCGGAAAACGATTTTTTACACAATTCATCGAAAACTTTGATTTCTAAAAATTTTCTCGATTATCATTTATCAAACTAAGAAATCGTTATCAGGGCATTTATTTGAAATGTTCCATCATTTTCTCTCAACAATCTTTTGCAACAATTCGCTTGAAATATTATTACGAATTCGTTTTGCAAAACAGTGCTAATGTAATTTATTATTACAACTCATTTCCGCATGACGGAAATCATTCATTTCCCCAAACGTACTTTTCGTCTTTGTTATGCTTCCCTACACACACGTGTAAAGCAAAACAAAACACCCCAAGGAAGTAAAAGATGAAATGATTTTTCTTCTTCTGTGTTAGCGGAAAGAAATCAAAATAAACAAAAATTAAAGAAAATTACACGAATACACAATAGTTTGATGTTTGGAGTAATGATGCTTAGTTTAAAGAAGAACGTATACACATTGTGCCCTTTTGCTGATGTTAAGGAAAGTAGAATTTTTGGTAAAATTAAAGCTTATATATAAAATACTAAATTTATATTTATCGCATGTTACCAACGGTCTTTGCGATTACATTAAATGTTAATTACTTATTTTCTCAGAAAGTTTTTCTTTTGTTTTAAAGTCATTACTGAACGTCATGGTAACATTATCTATCATATTAAAAAGTTTTTTCCCTTTCCTTAAGGATATATTTTGAGTATTTTATATTTAATTAGAATCTCATTAGCGTCTCTAATCATATCCGATCCTTTCGAATGTTCAACATGTAAAAAGTAGAAAATTCCTTCTCGTAAATGTCTAAGCTATGACCGAAGCGTACATTAACTTTATTATGTAGTATATTAGATTTAATAACCAAAAACATTGTTGCGGTTACTTTTAAACGGCATAAACAATATTTTCAAAATTGTTATAGTCTAAGAAACTCGCAGGAGCATTACGAAGAATATTATTGCATTCCAAGAGAGTTATAGGACAAAATTAGCACTCTATCGTTCTAAATTAATATTTTCTTATTTTCGCTCGATATTTATAAATATCTCATAGATAAAATCAATGATATGAAGTAAATTTATAAATGCAAACCATAAATTCGGACAGCAGAAGTAAATACGTAGGCTGTTTTTCGACGCAACATTACTCGCAGTTTATAAACCTTTTATAGACAGAATCAATGTTATGAAGTAAACTTATAAATGCAAACCATAAATTCGGACAGGAGAAGTCAATAAGTAAGGTGATTTTCAAACACAGGCTGTGGAAAATTACTTGCAATTGACAAACCTTTGTTTTGAAAATGTTGAGGATTGATTTGTGAACTCGTTAGCATACAAAGTCAATGAAAAGGCGAAATTGGAACTACTATATCTACCAGCCAGGCATCTTTTTGTTTTTAAGAGAGATTGATATTAAGTTAATCAGGTATGAACTGCGTTCACTATTGAAAGAATATTTGACGCCTCTCATTTCAAAGGATTACATTAGAGTCATAAAAAAAGTTGTTAAATATGGGAGTTTAATCTAGTAGATCGTGACCAGACATTATTGGTTGTACTAGGAAACATAGATACTGTATACTATCGATCTACTGCTATGCATATTTATTTTATTGACTTCATGTATATGTTTGAAGGCACCGAGTAATTTAGACCGCATGTGGCTTTGTTGATATTTTTATCAGCTCTGCTGCAATGGGGTTTGAACCCATGTATGTTGACTTGCTAGTGGCACGCATACTTATAAACGGATCGTGCTGTTTTTGTATTATTGGTTGTAATTGTTTTAGTAAACTTTTATACCAACTTTTGCTATAAATGTAAGCCCTATTATAGGAGAACTACACCTGTGTGTGGCTATCACTAGTTAGAAATATATAAGATTTGTAAACTGATGAGTGGTTTGGCTATTATTGATATATAAATAAGGTTTACCCAGTCAGCGATGAGTATTACAGATTATCTTTTTTAAAAATATTTACTTAAGAAATCTAAGTTGTTGACTGGTTATGCTAAATACATATATTCCACTTAAAGTTAAAAAAGATTTAACTAACATTAAGTATAACGAGACATTAAGTCAATGTCATCTGCTTGTCCATATCTTCTGATCTCAACAAGTTATATAATTTAAAATTTTTTGAATTTACATGAAACTCTCCTTTTATAAATCAAATAAAATCCTTGCTAATCAGTTTTTAAACAATTTACCTGTTAAAAGTATCGACAGTTTCGAAGAAGCAGCTGTTCTTCTTAACATAATCTTGCCTTTTAATTTGCATATAAAGTCTTCTGTATGTTAAACTAATTAACAAACTAACTGCGATTATTAAAAGATGTTGTGTAGTTTCGCAATTTATGAAGAGGCTCTACATTTGTCTGGATTGGAAAATGTTTATGTAACTTGTTACAGCAATTAAAAATTCGTTCAAAAATATTTTCTAATATTTGCCATATAAGGACTATGTTGAGATTCATTCTACAACCCTCCTTTTTAAGAAAGCCACCTAATGTTAATTAATTTACGAATTCTTAAAAAGCTTTAATTGCTTGTAGATATTCATTTTATGTGTAAGTTTATTATTATTGAAAGAAGAGATACACAAGTCTTGCACGACGGGATTAGTACAAACATTTCAATTCGTATATAATGAATCTCCATTGCGTTGAAGTTAACCTACGCCATGAACGTTAGGTATGTAAACGCCTTTCGCCAATTAGAGAAAAATTTTAATGATGCTTATTATTGCTTGGAGTATAATGATTTATAAAGTAGTATATAACAAATTTTATATGTTGCAAATTTTTAATTTTTCAACTTTGTTTGCCAAAGTCGTCTCTAAACTTATGTACGATTATTTGCCTTCGTATTCACATTTAATCATAATATTTTATACTCTTTGATATTTCATGTCCTATTTTATGTCCTGGCACTAAACTATATGTACATACGATGTATTGTAATATCTTATAGACTTGGATGTTGTAGCATTTGCTTGGATACCCTTTAATGTTCTCTTTAGCTCAGATTATAAATGGCAGTAGCTTTCTATATATTCAACATGTATGGTTACATTCAACTGTTGGCTTAGATGCCTGCCTCTGAATGCTTAACTTATAATTCTTAAGTTTATAGTATATAAATAAGTTTATAAATCATAAACCAATAAATCGTAATAATTGAATTTGATTTTCTTTATGTTTAATCCTTTTCCCTTTATCTTTAGATAGGATTTAATTTCTATTCGTACTTTTCATAATTTTCTTGTCGTATGGAATATATTTGAAGGGTATAAAAGGAGTCGTTTAATTCTATCATTTTCTTTATTGCCTTTTTGTCGAGGCTGCTAGCGTTATTAGCTAAAATGTGTTAAAACATAATTTGCTTTAGTTTTTTCTTCTAATTTATTTTACAAATAAATTGCAGTCAACTGTCAGTGGGTGTGATGTGACTTGTGATATTAAATACAAAAACTAATAAAAACTATACATGTGTATATACTATAAATACATATATAATATAATATATTTATATATACATGTTTCCCATGTAGACAATACAGACGTATATATGCGGCATCATACATATAGACATGGATGCGCCCGGGTAAAAGAACAATAAGCTCTAATTAGTTAAAGCTAATGAGAAAAGTTTTTAATACTTTCTTGTGTGTGTTGTTGAGAATATTATGTATAATCTTTTTTCCGTGTTTTTTTTTCATTCATATGTAACACATTAAATCGGATTTTAATGTGAAAAGGTTTACAGGAAATTTTAAAAAAATTTAAAAAATAGCCAACAAAGTTTTATTGGTGCATTTTTAACATAATTGGAAGCCAGACACATAATTCATTATGGAACTTATTAAAGCATACTCCCACCTGGATAATTTTTAATTATAAAAATATATTACTCTTAGACATAAGTTAAACAATAATACCATTCGAAGGAAAGAAAATTATATTTGAGTTGAAACGAACATTGAATGCTTACCTCTAAAGTGAAAGAGTTCACAAAAGAAATCCCATTATTTTCCATGTTTGACCGCCGAATTAGAAACTTTAGTGCAATCAAACAACATCAAGTCGATATTTCTGAAATTGTTGCAATATTTAAGTATGGAATGTAACATTTTCAGTTATGGCTTTAAAGGCGATTTTATCGAAACTGCTTCTTTACTTATTTACATTTCGGATAAGGCTTTGATGTAGTAGTTTTAGTTAATATCACGACTTTGTTTTTTAAAAAATCCATTGTGCAAAAAGTTAATTTCATTGTTGAAATCAAATGTACAGAAAGCGTTCCTTTTTCAAATTTTGGAGATTGCGTTTCAATCTCCATTTGCCGAAGTATATAAGTCTCGAATTCTACTTATCTTAGCAGCTTCAACAAAGACAAAAAACTGCATTTGGATGATCTTGACAAATGGCACGAAAAACTTAACATGTTTCCTTTCTGTGATTATAAGGAATGGAAATATAAGGTGGGGAATTCAGTTTTTTCGGCCTTCAATATGGAATAAGTAAAATAAATGTTTTATCGACTAACAAACTTCAGTCAATTGAGACATTGTTTTTGAAAGCTATGCCTTATAATTAAAAGAAAAAAATATTTACAAATATAAATTCAGTTTATATGAACCTAATTCTAAAACATTTTTTTAAGGATTTAAACAATCGATCGAAATCGAAATTTGTTCCTAATTACTCGTTTCATCAATACTTTGTATTCATATCTGGCTGGCGGCATTTTCGATATTAAAGAATTCAATGACTGCCACGAAATTTCAGAATTCTGCTCTCATAGAATTTATGTTCCTTCTCCCAAAAAATTGACTTCAACTTTTATTCGCCTCAACTATTTCTTAAATTCTAAGGATTTCGTAAAAATTGAAATTAATGGCAATCAAATGGTAACCAGTTAATGTAAGATAAGAAATCGGTTCCTAATCGACTTTCCATAGTATAAAATAAATCAACGAAAATATATGAGTTAGTATGTTGAGATAATTCTAGTAGTGTTTTTGAGCTGCTTTGCCCAGTTTTGTCAGATGTTAAAATATAAACGCACAATGGATGCAACTTCGGAATTTACAATTGCACTGAACAGACAGAGTGATTCGTTTCCAGCATTACTTAGTTATCGTTATAGCCCATGCCGATCCATCGCTTGTTTTTGAATAATGATCCTATAAGTGAAAAATTTTTCCTTATCATTTATGAACGCTTTAAAAAAAACTGCTTGAATTAATTGTCACTGAGATGCAGACTGATTTGTTAAGCTTTACTATTCATCGATTATTCAAACATCGAGACTTGTACTCTGCTCAAGTCATTTTAAATTGTTTGGTGTTGTTGTTTGCACTTTTAAATGACGATCATTGAACCTTTGGTTGTTCAAACTTGAACAAGGAACTTCTAGAAGGCAATTTTTGCAAATAGACTCCGTTATCAATCAATCAATACCATGAGATTCAGCTATGTTTTCCCACAAGAATATTTAATATATTTTCCTTTAAAGAAATAAACAGTAAGATTTCGCGAAAACTTTGGTTTTTTTTTGCATTTCATTTTAAAATGTGTTCTAATGGACCAACTAACTTTTTGTATTCCATAGACGTTGCTGATGTCTAATATTACAAAAAAGAAATTAAGTTCAAAGTCAAACCGACGTTATTATGATCGACGAAAATATTATGACGCCAACCGAATATAATGGAGGCAAATAACACCTGGAAATGAGTATAAAAAAGGAAATTAAAATAAATAAAATCCAAACAAAATGTACGTAAATCGTTGACCATTAAATTGCAAGTGCATTCACATCTATATAAACAATCTGAAAAGAGCATTAAACCAACGACTGGTTATGCATTTATTCATATGCAGCGATATATATGTATATATAGTGTTTTCTGTACAATAATTCATTCCGATCATTTATTTTGTCGTTAATTCACAACCATAGTACGACTGCCAATATTACCATGAACTTGAACATGAGAAAATGTTTTTCAATTTACATAAATTTAAATTGAAAAATCTTTTAAGTATATCTCACTATTTATATATGATGCCGGTGTGGGCATATTAAATATCTTAATGGAAATGTCTGTCAGTGCTTATCTTATAAGAAATTAATTACCGTTATTGTCGAGATAGACTCGTAGACATTCAGAGATTGCTTTGAAGAACAATTCCGTTCCAAAGAATCGCTGAAATGGAGTTCACAGTTGTTAATCGTGGTTCATTTACTTTCGTAATTAAATTCATATTACTTGTCTTAGCTTTTTGTTTGAATTTAGAACTTATTTACTTAGCCTACGACTTCTTGTCAAGTATCTAGCTATAATCGTATGTATACGAAAATGTATTCCCTAATTATACCGATCTACGACTAGCATAACCTAGATCGTATTTAAATGATGCAATATAAACTTTATTTAAGTGTGAGGTCAAAATGCGATGTGGATCTGGCTCTTACAATGCGTGGTTTCTTATACCTCATTTTGAAGATTTTTTATAAAGGAATAGTAAAGTGCAATCCCATTGGTCTAAGGACGACGCGAATAGTTCGACAAAAGGAAATTTCCTTCCTAAACTTTTTTTTGGCCGACTCATCAATATTCAATATTTACTCCCTTTCTCTCTCAGTCTGTCTCTTTCTCTCTCCCCGTCTCTTTCTTTCTTTTTCTTTATTTCTCTCTAGAAAGAATGATCTTTATTTCTTCAAAATCTGTTATACATTTTATAAACGTTTTCAAGAAGACTCAAATATAATCTTAGTAGGTCATCTAATATTCTTCATTAACTTAAAAGATGATTTAGTCTGATAAATTACACTGTGCGATATACATATCGCCACGGAAGTAACAGATTCACTTGTCCAAGAAATATTGTAAATATACTTCCATGTGTGTATTGGTTTAACGGAAACAAGTATATATAATTCGTGCATTCAACATATGGTCATGTAAAATGAAGATAATCATACAACAACCGCATGACGTTCCTTATTTTGTGTAAAAAGTATTCGGAATAATTAAAGAAAATATAATTTATTCGTTAAAATTCATTTGTACGTCTTTAAAGTAAGTCACAGTAGCTAAAATACACCGACGTGTGTGATCCAATCTAGTTGTTGAAGTTGTTTCAGTGAATTTAACATTACTCTACAATACCTGAAAATGCTTTCCATGCAATGATAAGCATCAGAAAATATGATAATAGGGACTCAATTCGGTGCTTGCTTAATCGATTTGTTCTAAAATTAAAATTAATTCAGGTCTTTCGGGTGGAGTCTTCCTTAAAATTTCCATTTAGGACAACCTAACAAAAGTTAAATTCCCTTCACAGAATTTTTCTTCCACCAAATAGTTCGCTTAAACAAGAGCTTAATTAAAAAGAAAAGTTTTTTATATTTATTTATTTGCAATAATTTTTGTTTTCCTTTTTGTACTCTACCACCCTTTGGTAATCTGCCACTTATGGTGCAGGTTGTATTAAGTTTGTGCAGCTGTAAGCAGCATCTAGTGGGACTTTCTACAGATTCTCCTTTTATTTGACCGTTCATTTTACAATCATTTTTCTGAATTGATTTCAAATTTTCTATTTGTCTGCCCATCTGTCTGATATCTGGTCATGGATTTTTGTGTTCAGTCTACGTTTCGACTAAAAATAACGCTCTGAAGTCCCTTGGCGCAAAGACGAACGCTATTAGAAATTTATTGCATCGGATTACTTTTGCAACCAAAAGGCACATAACGTCTTAATTAAAAAAAATTCGCCTGACGTCGTCCTCTACGAATTCTAATTCTTTTTTTTTTATTTTTCTCTGTAATATGAACACATTTTTATATGCGAGAATAAATCTTTATAGTAGAAGTGCTCGCTCGTTTTCTTGGACTGCATTAAAGAACATCTCGAACAAAAAGCTTCCTTTAGAAAGCCTAAACTAATAGAAAAATGTTTGGAATAAAATGTAGTTTAATTTCCGGCCGTTTTTAGCGGACAGCGTCATACAAACGACGCTTAACACACTTAAATAATATTCCTTGTCAACAGTTTGAAGATTCGTGGTTCACGACCACACGAGAATCGAAAAATTTTTGGTTTCCTGTCTTTACTCACTTTTAGCCCGACATACGCTCAATTGATCAGTTGTTTCGAAGGTCATACACGATGATCCAATATGATGATGATCCGTTATAATGAGTTTTATGATCGATTGATAGTTAAAAATCATTTCGTCACAGGTTCTAACGCTTCTTTTTAAGAATCGGACAAAACCACATTTTATATCGTATAAAATCAAGTTCAGATGAGACACTAACGACATTTGGGACACCTCTTGTTGTGACTGGGCATTCGGGTATCGTATTATTGCAGGTAACCATTCATGATCTGTCTGCTAAATACGAACGTATAAGCTTCAATGCAATGAACAAAAAGTTATACATTTTTTCTACTTTGGCGGTTGGCGATCAACTGAACCAAACGTCTTTACGAAGTCTAATGGAACAAGAGAAATTGTAATTTTCCTATATTAATACTAGATCTGATATCACCGATTATTTTGGTTAAAGCAGTAACGCAACGCAGTAACGTTTAGTGCTAAATCCAGATTAGTATGTGTTTATTAAATCACGCTCTAGAAGGTATTTATGCACTTGATTATATAGTAATGTTCAAAAATATTTAAAATATAAGGAAGAATCGCTTCTTTGGGCACAGGTAAAAGTAATTGTGCATTTCATTAAAATTGAATTGAAATATAAGTAATGATTTTATAGAATAAAATAAAACAGAATGCTAAAACAAAAAGGAAACTAAGTATTGTTCTAAGAATAAACCACAAAAGAAGCCAGATTAAATGATAGATTTTCCAATAAAGGATACCAGTGCGTTTATAGGCAACAATCTTTTGAACTAAGAACAATGACAAATTGCTAATCATGCTATTTTGCTAGAAACCATTGAAATTCAGGCGTTCGCTTTTTTCTTTACTTTCGAATAAAACAAAACTTTATTTCACTTTTGTCTTTTTATTGTGTTTTGTGTTTTATAATTATGGCATTTACTTTATTATTATTTATCTCTTGATTAATTTGTTTCACTTTTATTTTTAAGTTTTAGTTTCCTTTAAATCTTATAGTAATTAAAATTAATCGCTTATAATTTAATATTAATACGATGATTAAAAGTCTGTTGTCTGTCAATCTATAGCTCTATTGTGCGTTCATTTTAGTTTTACTGCAGCCATAGGTATTTACGTATATATTATTGTTTTTCTTACATATACATATTGTGTGCTTGTATGTGTGTTTGTTTATGTATGTATATCCCAAAACATTATGTTTTTTTTTTAAATAATTGCGCTATAGATTATGAAAACCATAAAAGAGAAAAATTTACATTTTTCATATCTATATCATGACATATGTATCCGTGTAATTATAAACAAGTGTATTTACGTATATTTATATTGTAATTTTTATGTACACATATATGTTTTTAATTATTAAAATAATACGATTAAGCTAGACGACGCTTTTTTGTATGCCTTCTGATCTATTCATATTAAAATTTAATTCTTTTGCTTTACTTCGTTTTAATTAATTATAAATTGTGATTTGGTAGGAAAAAATCCGCACAACTTTAAAAGCCCTTAAAAAAATACGGATTTATTTATAATTCTTGAATACGTACAATACGAACAGTCTGTTCTAGTCAGCAACCCATTTAAAAAAAAAGGTCCTTTTAAACCCAAACAAATATTTATTTATAACTAATTTTTTATATCAAAAGTCATTTGATGTATTTATCTCGTTTTAGACGACTTACAGAGAGAGAGAGAGAGAGAGAGAGAGAGAGACATATGAATGTGAATTTTTTTAATCAACCTGTATTACACAAAGGGTTTTATTAGGTTATCAAAAGAAGTTTGAGATTTTTGAAGCTATTTCTGTGCCTTATATTTCAATCTCATTTAGTTAAAAAGAAACAATAATTGAATTATTAATATGACTCTATAAGCCTACTCTCAACTTGCGAACTGATTTGAGCAATCCTAAAATAGTTGGCTAAGCATATAGGAACAGCCAAATCGTAGATTAGCAAGAGACTGAAATCTCATTATCATCATTTTTTAAATTATATTTATAGCCAAATCACTCCAATTTTTAATCTCGACTGAAGTTTAAAATTTAACAAATATTTTGAAATTTCGAAATTATTTCTTTCCCGTAGCTCTCGTTTTTTTTTTTTTAAATAAAAATAAAAGGGAAGACGGACAGACAGACAGACAGACAGAGACAGACTTTAGAAATGAAGTATTAACGTGGACTATATATATATATAGGTTATCGAAAACATATTGAGTTTCAAGTTTAGAAAGAATGGATAGGCGAACATTATAAAATTGAATGTAAATTTTATATAATTTTTGATAAATCATAGGACATCTTGTTGTTTTCTTCCTTAGACATTTTAGAGGCTTTTGAGGGACAAACATTCTCATTTTTAATCTTAATTTAATTTGATGGAAAGAGAGCCAAAGGTATTTGTGCTCATGTGTTAGATCCTTCCACTCAACTCTTCAACTATTCAACTATTGTTATCCATGGATTATTGGCAAATATATATCTGATATTAGGGACAACAATAAAGCTAGAAATATGTCTAAATTATCTCATTCAACATCATTGAACAGTCTGTGCCGCCCTATAGGTGTAGTTTAATAATGTGAAAACAAAATAACATTTTCAATCGAATCGTCCGCAAAACAAACAATGCTGCGTAAAGATGCCATTTAACTGCATTGATTATTAATTCCTCGTTTTTTTCCACATACTTTCATTCGCTAGTTATTATGATAATGATTATGGTTTTTAATAATCCTTTTTCTTTTTTTTTTTTTTTGTAAATAATTTTTTAGATGATATAATGGTTTTTATTTAATTAATGGTGAACACACGCATATTACACTTGTTACAATTACTATATTTAATTTTTTTTTGTTTCTTTGTTTTTTTTTTTGCTTTTTTTTTTTATTTAACTAATATTTACACAAGTCGGTTTTTTTTACTTAATTTTCTATAATTTTGTTTTTCACATGAAATTTAAATATTTTTATTATTACTTAATATAACACTAAACATCACATCACATCTCACTGAACGTAGTTTAAATATTATTTTCTTATTTTTTTTTTTTTTTATATTTATTAACATTTAATATATTTACATGGAGCTAATCTAATTTATCTTAAAACTACAGAGACTCAGGAACAAATTGTTGTCGAAGAATGGCAACTATGAAGATTATTTTTTTATATACAGGCATATTAAGGAAGGTAAAGGGAAAAAACTCAAACAAAATTCATCGAAAGATGTTGTTTAACTGCCATATTGCTAATTATTAATTAATTAAAGAGTTCACATGTCGCTTAGACTTGGCAAGTTCACTTGTAACGACATACGTATAGGGACATAAACAGCATATTGTAAGTATACTTATAATATAATTTCGGGACTGTTGAAAAATTTCGCAAAGAAACCTTACTTAGGGATCCATTTTAGGGCATTCAATAAAGGACGGGAACCATTTTTCTATTTTAGAAAACTAAAGAGCTTCGACTTGAGTAAAGTAATGGAAAATACTTTTTTTTTAAAGCTGTATTTACTTTTAATGTTTTATGATTCCTTGAACTTTTTCTCATTGCTTCTTAACCGTTTTAGTACGTGCGAGTAAGAGCGAGCTGGCGTGACCCAAAAGAGAAAATACTCAAAATGAGAATTGAAATAAAATATGCGTAATAGACATAATGAGCAAACATTGTTCTATAAAAACAAAGGAATGCAGATATTCATGTGAACTTCTTTTTTGTGCGCAAACTTTTTACTTATTTTAGTTGAAGCCATTATAAGGTAATTACGTATAATGACTTGCACTTGCAGCTGTTTAAGGTTCAGTTAACTCAAGACCTAGTAAGACGTAGCGACTTATTCATCAACAGTGTTAAGATTTCCTGGTGAACGCTTTAATAAATTTAATTATGTCGGTGGGTAATAAGGATATATTTTTTTTTAATTTTATCTGGTATTCAATCGAAATCTGTCAATGAAATCTTTTATGAATACAGGAAATTTCCGCCTGAAAAATGCATATTGGAAGGTAGTTCGTAAATTTATATATAGTCTTGTCGATAAAATTAATAACTAAAATAAAAAAAATCAAAAAGAAAGTAAATAACTTTTAAATGTTTTCGGAAAATAAAAAATTTTTGTTTTAATTGTCTTATTATGAAGCTTTTTTCCTTTTTCCTCCACAGGAACTCTTCAAACTGGCAAAAAAAGAAAATTCATAAAATCACTCGATTCACTTAAATCTATTCAAATTTATCCAATGTTCCACTAGTGAAACGTTCACACCATTCTAATAATTCTTTAATCTCACGACCATAATAATCCTCTTGTGTGCGACATTTTATATCATCACAAATGTTTAAAACTCGCTCTAAAGGTCACACATTATGTGCGGAGGTAGAAGTGGTGGAAGAGGTAGTCGGCCCAGTCGTTGTTGAACTACCGGAATTACTTAATAGACTGCGTTCACTAGCCATACTACTGCTAGGTGCATAAATCATTTCAGAGTCACTGGCTTGCTGTTGATGCAACGGATGTAGAAGATGTATAGGTGAAGATGTCGTTGGTTGCAATGAATATTGTTGATTTTGTTGTTTTTGTTGTTGTTGAATTAATTGATGTTCCACATTATTGTCTATACATAGAGTATTGTTAGTAACTGTTACGGTAGGAGTGTTACGTTGTTGATATGAGCCACGCATTGATGCGTTGTTTTGTTGTGCACGCCAATTACAATAACTATTCAAAGAAATGGCGGACTGTTGGTTACTTTCATTTGTTAGAGTATTAGTGGCAACAGGCAACGGTTGTAATAATTGCTCTTGCTGTTGTTGTTGCGGCATTTCGTCAACTTTCATATACAGACGTTCCATATCACTTTCACGTTCACCGTCTGCGGTATGATACAAAGCGTGATCTTCAGCATTCGTTTCATCATCATCGTCATGAGACATCATTAACATAGCCATAGGCGAAGGTGAGCCGCCGCAACCCGAGTCGGCCATGCCATTATAACAGAATGAGGCGGCATCTAAGTCTAATAGATTTTTCGTCGTTAAATCCTGAGTATTGTAATTATTACCATTATTGCTGTTGTTACTGCTGTTGCTATTCAAAGAATTCAATTTTTGATGCTGTTGCTGTTGATGTTGTTGTTGTTGCTGTTGCTGTTTATCAACGTGATAACTTTGGCTTTGGGTGCTAACGACTTTGAAGCGGTTACTTTGTTGTCCATTATTGCTACGTTGCAAAGTACCGACATGAGCAAATGACGATTGTTGCGGCTGTTGCTGTTGTTGCAGTTGTTGTTCTTGGTTGGGGTCATACGTATGGCAATTACTTAGCTTATTCTCGGTTATGTGTATTTTTTCCTTTGGATAATAATATTGATCAGAATATACTGATCTGCTACCATTTGCCTGCGAGGGATAGATTTCACTTGTTGTCGACATTTGTTGATATATATTATTAGCAGACTGTTGATGTAATTGTTGTTGTTGCTGCGACTGCATTTGCGAATGGTAATGAGGATGCATGGGTCTAGATGATTGCTGTTGCTGCTGTTGTTGCTGCTGCTGCTGCTGTAAGGCATTGAAACCTGGTCGTAACTGATAACGTGGCTGTTGGTTATTATTGTTTTGCTGTTGCATTATTGTCGATGTAGCATACGGGGCCGGTGAAGAGTTACTCTTGCGACCACCTACACCATATTCACTGCCCGTTTTACCAAAGCTTGATACCTCAGCATAGTCTGTAGGTATGTTCGAATATTCGCCTACATATCTGAAATTGTTGAGATAAGGTTTTAAAAATAAATTATGAATAATTTTTGTCAATTGTTTGGTTTATTTTAATAATGCAAACGAAATATAAGGTGAAAGAGAGAAAGGAAGAGGGGAGAGAGCGAGTGAGAGAGAGAGAGAAAAAAAAGGGAGAGAGAGAGAGAGAAAGAGAAAGAGTGAGAGAGGCAGATATAAAGAGCCGGCGGAAGTCGACTTAGAGTGTCTACCATTTTTACAAAAAAAAAAAAAAAGATTCATTTGCAACATTTTTGTCTTTTCAACACTTTACAATTTATGACCAGGAAAAATAGCGACAATTAAAATTCGAAATAAAACGTTAATTACGCAATAAATGCTTTTAAACAATCATTTGTATGCAGAATTGTTTGTTAAGCTTATTATTTATGCCTGATTGTTGTACTAATATTTGTTGTTGCCGTTGTCAGAGTTGGTTAAAGAACATAATACAGCGAAAAAAAAATAAACTATTGTTTTAATTACATCGAACAATAATTGCCAATTGTTTCAATATATGGTAATAAATTATGCATTTTCTGGCTAATGCAACAAACTTTTTTATATTGATATGGATTTGTATGCGAAAACTCATCTAGTATGGTAGCAAATGTTATTACATCGACCGGCAAATAGTTTAATGAGAACAATAATAATGAAAAACAAAAACCACACACTTGATTTTCATAACTGCAAAATAAATGTAAATTTTTCATTATTTTTTGTTTTTTTATTTTTTCTTCTTTTTTTATTAAAAACTTTCAATGCAATGTAATCCTTATTGATGATTACAGCTTATATGTCCTTCGCGTAAAGCAAGTAACTAAGCTAAGGTATCTGGTAGACCCGAGTGAAGCCAGTTGACATCAGACGAAATTCTTTTTCTTCTTACATATACTCTATGTACTTTGATTCGCATGAAAATGTGAAAAAATAAAACGATAACTGGTTTGCCTGGGTTGACAATGCACTCTTAAGAAGAATTTTGTTTTTATAGTTAGTTGTGCGCTACATGAATTTAATATTAGATAGCATAAGATCTAAGACATCAACTTATTGTTACTCCCATGAAAACAAACCGTAACTATTAAAAAAAAAAAGCAAAGCAATTAAATTTTTGCTCAAATGAAGCTCAAATGCACTTTGCGTTACTTACTCTCAAGCTATTTAAAATATAGGAATCTAGTGTGCACTTAGAATCTGGTGCTTTCCAGGTTAAATTCAGATAGAGATATAAATAAAAAAGCATAACCAAGAAAAAAAAATAAGGAAAACAGAGGTTGGCTAGATGCGTTTCCAAATTTTGCGGACATTCTAAACGATATGTCAAATCATGTACAAAGAATGTAAGCATAGACTTAAGAAAAAAAATAATTTTGGTTTAAATTATATTTTCAAAATTTTAAAAAATAATTCGAAACTGTTCAGCTTTTCTCGAATTTCAACGTTTCTTTGATACATTATGCATAAGAGTATTAATTCAATGTTTGTCATATGAAAACTTTTTTCAAATATGTCGTTATATGGAGAGTGGTCGTAAAAGTAGCCCGATCAAATCCATTTTCAATAGGCTTCGTTAGTATATCAAACTTGGTCAAAATATTTCAAAAATTGTAGTTTGAAAGTAAAAATATATACGAACAAATATCAGACGGACAAACGGATGGACAGCCTTAAATAATCAATAAATTTAGAAAATGATTTTGATAAAAGCAAGGTTTGTATGTTAAGACTTTCTGGTTGTTACATACGTACGCAACAACTTATATTGCCCTGTGCAACAAGTGGCTTAGGGTATAAAAGGAAAATTGAACACTCGAGTAGAGCTTTAAGTTATTCAAACCTACTCTTTTATGCGACGCAAACATCCGGAAAGTATTACAACAAAAATCTAATCATTTCTTTTATATTTCTGTGTCAGTAGCCCGAGTTCAAGTTAATTTGTGCCCTAAATATAAATTTTACAACAATATGATATTCATTTTTAAACTCTACACCACTTGACGTAGAGAATATATGAAGTGTGTAAAAATGCATGTAATCCAAAGAAGGGCTCAATATAAACCCATATTTTATTATATCGACCTATTCAGAATCATTGTCTGAAATATAGTACATTTTTTATAAGCTAAGAGAGAAAAAACCTGATTCCATGATAAAGACTAGATCGTTTATTACTAAACAGGAAAAATTAAAACAGCATAAATATACGATATTTAAAGACATGGTTTTATAGAAACCTCGAAACGTTGCCAAGAACAAATTTTTAATTTTTTCTTACTGTTTTCTCCCAGAAAAGTTCAAAAAATATGCTAAATTGGACAATAAATAATAAAGCTTTCTTTTAATTGTATACGACAAAAGTTTTACTCTTAAAATTATCATATATGGTTTTTATGACAATCTGTTAGGTCTGTCCAGATTATTCTCCAGAGAAAATTAATATAAAAATGACAAAATATATAATTTGCTATGAAATATTGTATTAAAAAGACCGATTCAACTCGAATAAGAATTTCTTTCTGGTTTACACATGATTTTATGCTTATTTTATATATAGTCGGGTCTGTGGGGGATTTGACCAACTTATGAAACTAATATTTATGGCAAGATTTTTTCATCTTATAAATTTTTGAAATTGCAATTGAAATGTTATCTGATCAAGATCTGACAAGATTTGAAAAAAGATTTCAATATGTATCACCTTCATCATAAATATATACACTTGACAATCTCCAATGTGTACTTCTTCTTCATTACAAATCCCGTACACTCCCTATAAAGAGTAAAAATTAAAAAAAAGATTTTAGAGCGATAACCTATACATAGAATGAGTGAATTCGAATAAAAATGAATTTGCTGGAGCGTCTACAGATAAGAGTTTAGCTTACTTGTAGAAAGTCTTACATCCATTTGCAGTGAATCTGATATCGTAATTTCGTATCGGTAATAAAAGTTTTCGAAAAATTCGGAATTAATTCAACTTACAAAGTTATAATAATTGAAAAGATATGGTATAAACTTTGTTGTTTATTGCCAGTAAAACGATATTGGTATTGTATTCCTATCCTTTGATGTTATTATAAGTAACTAGCTATAAAAATCTGAAATGGTTGACAATTTCCCAAAAGAAAAAAACGGAAAAGTATAAAAATTTTTTTAAGCTAGACAACCATGCAAGCTTGCGTACCTTCACATCTCTGTCTCTCTCTCTCTATCTCTCCATCTCTCTCTCTCTCTCATATTCTACATATTTTATAACTTCAAAAATAAACAAAACATTATTGTTTGCTTCTAATTAAAGTTTTAACGATTTTTAGTGCTTTTCCTCGGCAATTTTTCCATTTATTGCATTTTGTTCATAACAACAATTTTCACGTTTATGTATATATCGGTATTCTAACTCAATGTACAATTTTTATGAATGACTTTTTGTTTTTGTATTTTTGGTATTTTACACATTTCCATAACAAGAGAAAGAATGGTAGTGAGAGCGGGATTTTAAACGTACCTTTGCTGGCCACGTTCGTTTGTGTTGTTTGAGCCATCAGCGCTATTGTTCGTTAGACATACTGGTGCATAGTCATCAATTTGATCTTTTTGCATATCTATTGTGTCACCACTTGGAGTTTGTCGCCATACCATGCCTCCAGTAGAAGCATCCAACCAATAACCGTTCCCAGTACCACGTGTTAAACTTGGCATTTTTAAAACATCACTGGGATGAGTTCCTGAAAAATAAAAGCGCATCGAAGAAAAAATGTGTGAGCACAAATTTTTGCTACCAAGGCAATAACGAAACCAATAAGTACGTTTTGTTCGCTTTAAGACGAATATGGATTGAGGTACTTTTAATCTCAATTTTGTAACTAAATGTGCATAGTCCTGCTGCCAATTCCAAGATTTTTGTTACGCTTAAGGTAGCACAACTTATATGATTGAAAATTCCTATCCTTCTAATCATCATCTTCGATACATATTTTCAAATGTTGCAAATGCAATGATAAAATAGTTATTCTCTTAATCTTCAAACAGTGATTATACAAAAAAAAGGACAACAGCAATAATTGACAAAATCGTAAAACACTCTACTACAATTTTTTTCTTTTTCTTTTTTTAATGAAATGTTCATGGATATGTAGATGAAATAAAAAAATTAAATGACTGTTAATTTTTTTGTTATAACCATTGGTTTAGGGTCACGTTAACTATTTAGTTAATTAACATGACATGACAACAAAAAAGCTAAAAAAAAGAGAGTGAAAAAAGACAAAAAACATAATAATTGAATGACATCGAAACCGAAATGCGAAATAAAGATTTATAGGGAAATAAATGGAAAATGAGAAAAAACATTTGAAGAATTTAAATGTTTAATATAACTATGAAACAAAATGTGTTTGCCGGACTCTCTAATACAAGTTTAATGGAAATTTAACAATTTTAACTCCTCGAATGCCTTAAGAAGACATGAATTTTTATTATCCTATAGCGTTCAGTTTCCAAAGGACTAATGAATAAAGTTGAATAAAACCCCTACATCATTTTTAGCTAAAGAAAACTCTACGTTTGTTTTTGTATTTGATCATATCTGCTGGATTTTTAACGCCCACGAGATTATTCAGTTAAATTTATATGATCCTTTCAACTGATGTCTAAATTCCTAAATAATTTTTTCTACGCGTCGCTGGAGGGTAAAATTTAAAAAGTCCTTAGTAGGCCGTTAGCAACATGGCGTATGTATTTCACGTTCATAGTTGGGCAATTTCTAAATCTAACTTTTTAAATTTTTATTCACTGTAACATAATAGTCTAGTTTCGTATTCTCAATTATGCTTTTGTTCTGAAGATTCCCAGTACTTAGTAATCCATTTTCATGGCGATAATTATACCAAATTTGTGTCGTAGCTTCCCTTTTTTGAATTCCTGTGTTTCGGTCGCTCTCAATCTCATGTAAAATTTTTGTTTGACCTACTTAAAGGAATAATTTTATGCCTCTTTCTTATACGATGTAAGTCTCTGAGTAGCGTTAATTCCGTCTTTACACCACAAGTATAAACAGAATAAATTATTGACGAATAAAGTCACATGCGAGAAATTAAACTTGAGGGTTGATATCAGCTATCGCGCCTTAATTGGAATATAAATGCAAACGCACTTAGTAACTGATAGTTGTGTAACTAAAAAATTGTCATAACTGAGAAGAGGATTCGTTTTAAAATTTGCCCTGCAATGTAAACTAAGCGTTTTTCTATTTTCTACTTCAACTTTCAAAAAACACGTGAATGACTTATGTGGATGACTAAAGCATATCAAAATAAATCGATTAAAGCAACATAAACTCTTGGTTTGCCAGTTTCTAAGACCTATCGGTGAAATGACAATGTTAGTACACCTCCGCACTTTTAATGGTAGACGTAAAAGTAATGAAGAGAAAAAATTTTATGAAAGTATTGACTAACCTCTGATGGTAGTTAATGCTGATTGCTTCATCATCATATGTTTACGTTTAACAAAGACCATAGCTCCAAGCGATAACATCATTATAGCTAATATAGTGCCTAATAATATAATAAACCATGGCTGAGTTAAGACATCATCGACATGATCCTGATTTATGGGATATCTAACGAATAAAACATAAAAAAGAAAACAAAGAAATATAAATAAGAAACAAACTCTTGAAACCTTTTCAACTCTTAAAGAAGAAGAAATAAGCACAAGCATTATTTACCTTTGATTTATAAAGGGATCTAAACGTTTAGTGGCCGGATCTAATCTTAATGTCGCTGGTATACAATAAGGACCAATGCCAGCGTTATTACCACCAGCTACACTAACTGTATACATAACACCTTCAGTTAGATTCGCTAAAACTAAAGTCGGTGACGCGGCATCAATGGTAACATTTGTTAAAATGCGTGAATAATTATGAGCGGTATCAATGCCACGCACTATAATGTGATAGAATAGTAATATACCTGAAAAGATTAAAAAAAAAAGATATATTATAATCAAAATCTCATTAAAAATTAACCAAAAAGAAAAAATCGCAAGATGTTCTCGCGCAATGTAACGTAACAAAAATATTTCTTAATTGCAAGTAAAGCAAAAAAGAAACTAAATGAAAATAAAGGAAACCTTTACCATGTTGTGCTTTAATATTCGGTGCTTTCCATTTGAGGAACACAGCTGATGAGTTAAGTAATATGGCTTCCATACCAAACGGTGCCTCATTAGGTACTGCAAAAAAGTAAAAGCAAAAACAAAAAAGAATTAATTCAACAATAATTAGAGGTCTTGCATATAAATTATGCTTTACTTTTCTAAAAATTATGAAAAAGGATGAGCTTTTTTTCTATTCCACTTAAAAATCAAATCTTTTAATATGTAAAACTCTTGTTCTTGTTCTCTTGTTAAAAAAAAATATATATAAAAAAATAAACTCAATTCAAATCTAAGGAAAGTAAATTTTTGCGACGCTATATATTACATATATGTATGTACAACAATAGCAGTTAAATTCGCAAGCACGCGGCAGTTGTAAAACCAATTGCTATAGCACACCCCACAGTATTATATTATAAATACATGTACATATTATACATAAAAACACATAAGTGCAATGACGACATGTACATCTAATCAATGAACAATGAAATCGATGTATTGTCTGTCCGTCCGTCTGTCTGTATAATAAACTTGATTTCATTCAGTATTATTTTTTCATGTTCGTCAGCTTAAATTAAAATGTCAAAGTAATCGTTTCATGCATGTAAATTTAGTTAGGAAAGACCGAAAATTTTTGGAGTCTGCTTTAGACTATGACCACTATCACACACTTTATTGCGCTGTGTACTTTACCTTGCCCCTGTAAATACTGTATAAGCACAGTGATGGTCAGATAGAAAGAAGAGTGGAAAAGGAGACTGGATGTAGGCGAAGTTTGGGTGATATGTGACCGATAAATAAATGCTGCGGCTTTACCGATTGGCCATTCACTGCAATTGTGGCCATAAGTCAATCATAACAAAAATATGATCTATCATATTGGAAATTGATCCTTGACGACATTTATGCGCTTCCTCTTTAGTATGTACAATAGGGGTTTGATTACCTTAGATTCTACCTCCGATATGTTCACTTTTTTCCAAATATGTTATAACATCGCAAAGTTTTCGTTCTTTTTGATTACGTTGGTATGCATAACCGATGAGAAGACATAGTCCAATCGCTTAGGCATTCGGAGGATAATGATAGTGTAATGTTTCAAAAGCTGGCAGTATTGTACTTAATTGACCATCATATTTGCGTTCTTCTTAAAATACATCAATTCCATCATTTGTCTCGCCTTGTGCCCGAGTTTGTATTAAATAGTTTTTTAAAACTGGAAAATATAATATACGTTGGTGATCTTACGGAATCGACTGCACATAATTTGGTTGCCGAAGGTACTTCTGATAATATAAGAGATGAAATAGTCGTGTACGGTTACGGCATTTTTTCATCTTACCAAGCATGTGACATTCATAACAATATACATCGTATGATGAAAGACGTACATCCTCAATTAAAGGCAATCGAAGACGTTCTTAGTTCTTCGTTTCATTCCATGACCAAAAATTAAAACGCATCATTTATGACGTCTGTATCTATGGCGAGATTACTGGAATATTCACGAACATTAGCTAAAACCTCTGCCAATTCTTTTAACACACCTGTGTCTTCAGTAGAAAAACAGCTGGGATATGCGTTACTGACCGCGAAAGCAAGGACCGTATTAGAAATATTATAATTTTCCATGCGCTTATGATCATACTTATCCCTGTGAATTTTGTGTGAAAATAACGATCTTTTAAAACTTAAAAATTTATCTAAAATATACCAAAATTGATCAAATTCCGTTTTATAACTTTGTTAACGTTACGATGAAAATTTCAACTTAGACGATCCGTAGATCCGCTAGTAATCATAATTTAAAATTAAGAGACTTTAAATTTGCGGTACTTTTAGATTAAAGCTAAATGTTTCGTTCTAAATTTTTACAATTTCAAATTCCCTTGCCCAGCTCAAAAAAACTTGAATCGGTAGAACGTGCGAAAAAACCGTACACAAGGCGACGAATGTAAACATTGTTTTTTACTACAGTATTGTATAAGAAAAATTGTTAAATACACTTAGATGGATTGGCGATCTATCGTCGTCTTACAAACAGGTATGATTCATATCTTAGTATTCAACGATGCCTGGATGCTCAGCATCTGACTATACCCAGTGAATGTTTATTCAAGAATTATGGAGCCCCCTTGTGAGGATTATTCCACTACTTGGGGAACCTCGATTATTGTTCATTGAAAATAGTTCTGTGATTAGGTGCACCATCGGGTTGTGCTTACAATGCAGGTACCCACTTTAAACCCTTGTCTTATATGTAAATTTCTTGTTTTTATGATGAAATGATAACATACACTAAATATATTAATACATATATATGTGTTTAATATTTTTTTGTTTTTTTAGTCAATTTTAAGTAAACAAAATCTTTGGTTATTTTATGGCTTTTGTTAACATAAATAAACCATATTAAATCCATAAACATAAAATATAGTTTGTGTGATTGTTTTTATTCCATTTACATAAAAATAAAAATATGACTTAATAATCCTAAAGAACTCTAGTCAGTCCAACGCCTGAAGAGTTTAACTGTGTTTTTCGATCTTATATAGAAGTTTCGGTTTTGTAGAATTTTTAAAAGAATTTTTAAATTTAATTCTTTAAGCAAGCATCGAATTTATATTAATGAACTCATTTCTTCATTTTTTAAAAGAGAATAAATTTTAATTAGTTTTTCAGTGCTTTGTTTCCTATGCTATCATGTCTTTTCACTCTATGACTTTTTAATTTAAAGCTAAAATCGCAGCATGTGACGAGAATAGTTTTGATAAAATACTTTTATTTTAATGCAAAAATTCCAATATTTTTCGAAAAACGTTAGGCATGCAGATTCACAGTGAAAGGGGCAACCACATAAAATAATAAGCAAATCACAGAAAAGGCTTCCTTTGATTGTACTCCAAAATCAATGTTATTGTCTTTATCACTGTCACTCCTATCAATAATAATATAAGATTGTAAAACAATCAAGATTTGTTATTTAATGAACCGCAAATTTTCAAGTACTTCTTTCTTTCTTTTTTTTTTTTTTTCTTTTTTTTGTATTGTTAGGGTATATAGTAAAAACCACAATTCATACGGAAATGATTCAAAAACATTGTACGAAAACAAAAGTTTTTTATACACCAGCACCCAGACAATGTAAACAATTTAGAGATAGAGATGAAATGAGAGAAAATAAAATATGCACTTAACTTAACTTAAATATATATATATATGTATGTATGTATATATATTACAGATGCACACAGATATACTTTGTTGCATATACACCACATAGATATGTGACATGTACTTGAGTATAACTTCAAACCTATAACAGACTTCTAGCAATTACTGAAATCTTCTATTTAGTCAAGTAAATGTATGCAAGCACACTAGTGCGTTTCAAGTCATTGTATGCACGTTTGTATATAAAAGTGTGCGAAAGAGAGTTTTTTTTTTCTTTTAGCTTCATGTGTTAACATTAGGAAAACTGGTATTTAGAAAAAGTTTAGCTTCATTTGTTTATTTAGAAGCTGCAACGACAGCAATAATAATAATGACAACAACAATACTGTAAATGATGAGGCTGATGATGTTGCTAATGTTAACAGTATCTATATGTTGTTGTTGTTATTATTGTTGTTGTTTTTTGCTTTATTACTTTTATAAGTTGTTACAAAGCAAAGTAATTTCTACTCAAACATTTATGATACACACACACACATACACACCTGTGTATACATATATACGTATATAAGTACTGTATATAGATATTCTTGTGCATTTAAAGTGAAAACAGAGAAATAATCATATATTTTTTTTACTTATATGTTATATTTCATTTTTGTATATAAGTGTGTGTATGATATGTGGGTGAACAATGTGTTGTTTTGTGTGCACGATGGTTTTATTTTGATTGCTTTGTTACCCTCCTTCAAAAGGCAACGTGCTAAAGTGTTTTTCACATTTATACAGCAAATGATTTGCTTGATGCTATTGCTGCTGCTGCTGCTGTTGATGCTGCTTCTGCTAGTCTTACTATCGCTATTAAACTGAGTAGAATTTTAGAGTAAAACAAAGTTTCTTTCCTTTCTCTAGTCTCCATTCTCATATATTTTACTCACAATTGCATCTCAATCAACGCGCTGAGTTTTGCGAAATATATATATATATATATTTTTTCCCTTGTGCAAGAAGTTGTTACGTTGTTGTGTTGTTGTGTTGCTATTTAAATTGCATACAAATTGCAGCACGTAACAACAGTTGACAGTAAATGCTGTCTCGAGAAATGAACAGAACTTATGCTGAAGTACACCTCCGAAGTTGAACAAATACTATAGAATGTGAATAAGAACAACACGTCAAAGCAAAGTAAGCATAATAAACTTTTCACAGATAAATTTGAGCATTCGTATGCAGTTAAAATTCTTCTAGAAGGGTAGATAGATAGCTTTATACATATATACATATATATTCGTATGTATATAATTTTATATGGGTGCGTGTCTGTGTGTTCGTATGTATGTTTATATTCTTTCTGTGGTTGCCTAGTGTTTATCTAACCGTTTTAATTCAAAACGAATTGCAAAGTCTGCACATTTCAACTTACTTTACATACATACGTATATATATATATACATACTCTGCATCTATTTACGGTTGCATTTGTATGAGAGCACATCTATGTTACATACCTATAGCGGCATAATTGTTGTTTATCTTTTGTTTTAATACAAAAATACAAAAATCCTTGACAATTTTTGTTCTTAATGCTGCATTTTGAAGAAAATAACGAAAAAGAAAAAAACAAAAGCAACAACAACTGAAGACAGGAAAGCAAAAACTCATTTTCAAGCTCATAAAGATAAACAAAAGCTTTCACATACACTTACAATCAAAACGTATGTTTATTTTCTTTTTTTGTTTTTCAATGAAAACAAAAACAATGTGAAAAATATGAAATTTTATGGTAATATACTGCATTTTGTGCACACATACACAAGCAAACATGCTTAAGTAAACACATATAGAAAAGAGTAAAATAAAGTACGAAAGCATTGCATAATATTAGCCTGTTTTTCTATTTACAGGTACACCTTGTATGTTTTATGTTGTATGTGTGCATCTCTAGGTATCCTTATGTACACATGGCCACGTGTTTGTGTTTGTATTTATGTATGTGTGTATTTATTTTTACTATTGTGTATGCTGTTATGTGGTATCTACTTTATTGCCTTGACTTTATGCACAAGTTTTCCTTTTACATTTTATCTCTGAGTGTGAGTGCATTTTTAATTATTCTTATGCTTAACTTTTTAACATAGAAATTTTATTTCATGTCACATACTCTGAATGTGAGCGAGTGTCTGGAAAGTTGTTTTGAAAGATTTTGCAAAAACAAAAAAAAACAAAAATAATTTTTTTCTTCTTTTTACTCATTCTTATTACCTTCATTCTTTGTTTTCGTTTCGTTTGCTTGATTATATTCCCGATTTACAAAACTATACGTATTCGTGTTGATATATACTCACGCGATATTTTGTTTTTTTTTTTTTTATAGCTACTACTGTAAAGTAATAGTTTACTGGTTTTAACATTTGATTTGTAATATCAGAGAAACTAAAAAACAGAAAATGGCAGCACGATGCTAATGTATACCAAAAAGAAAATTTATCTGTAGTTTAAGCTGAAAACAATGAATTTATTCAGATTCCTAATAAGAAGAATTAGAATATGAAACAGATTAATTTATTATTACGGATACGTTTTTTTTAAGCATCATCATTTATCATCATTTTATTGAATTATTGTGAGAACAATCACGACCCTCGATTACTACCGCTTAACCTACTGAAATATTTGCACTTGCGAAACATGCGTATCAACTTAAGCAATAAGTGTACGGACAGCTCACAGCATGTTCGTTTATTTTTAAAATTTTTGAGAATCCCAAACATCGAGATAGAAACTTCTATTTGTGGAATTTTTTTAAACAAGAATATCTTTGCTGAATTGCGGCCGTGATCGGTTTACAAAAGAATCTATAAACAACACAAAAATAGAAGTTTCGAAATACGATGTATTTGGGTCTTCATTTTGTATTAACCAATTGAAATCGAAATGGATAATTCCTTTGTACAACCTGTATTTCACTCATGCTTTGCTTTGAATTTTTTTCTCTACGATTGAAAAAATTATTAATTTAGTCTTATTTACGGTGATCTTACGTTGCTCTTTTTAGACAGTTCCATTTTTAGACATTTGTCCCATTTTGGGAAAGAGAAAACTTTATGTAAGGCACTCGCCATTCTTATATTCTTTTCATCGAAATATTTCGTTTTTTATCGCAATCGATATAAATCGCTTAGAAATTAATAAATGTCCCACTTCGATTAAAAAATAAGTGATCGAAATATTTAGCCTCTAACATCAAGAAATGTCATTACAATAAATAACCTACAATACCTACCTATATTAGTCTAAGTTCGGAGAAAATTCATTTCAGTTGACATTTTAACACGTAATTGGCAAAAAAAAACTTTTTTTTTTTTGCATGAGTTAAAAAGGAATGTTCTTTTTAGGACTACGCTAACTTTGTTCATTTCTTATATGAAAAGAATCGGCAAAAGAGGATTTAAGTTGAATGCAAAGCTTCAGCTTTTTGATTGATTTCTACAAGAAAATCGCAAATTCCAAATGTGTTCCTTTCTCGTCAAGAAATTTTGGTATATCTTCAGCTCATTCATTCATTCATTGAATCCCGGCTTTAAATTAATTGCGCAGCTTCTGCCACGATCAAACATTGATCACTGAAAGAAGATCGCAAATGTCACGCGAGTTCTTTTCTCATCAAGAAATTTTGATTATCTTAATAGTCTTTTTATTTATTGTCGAAAAATTATTGCTTCTTCATAGAACAAAAATTTATATATTCAGGTCATTCATTCCTTTCCTACTAGGGGCGGCTTCAAATTGATTGCATAGCTTTCGCCCCCATCAAAAATTGATCTCTTCGAAAAGATGCCACGTGTGTCCTTTATGGTCAGGAAATTTTAGTTATCTTAACTAAACTAGTCTTCTTATTTATCGTAGAACCAAAATTTATATGTTCATGATCATTCATTCATTCCATTCCTATTCAATTTCATTTCATTTGTAGTGCTTCATGCTTTCTACCTTATGTATTAATCGCTTATGGAGTGGATATCCGAAATTCGAGCAACTTACACTTAATATTATTTGCTACTCTTAAGTGTACATTTTGTAATTTTCCCTGGGTTCTGAGAAAATATTGATAATATCTTTTGCTAGTAGAAAGTTTCAAAACGAGTTTTCTTTTTGCCAAAATACACAAAACTACCAGCAATTAATTTTGCAAACGTCCAAATCAAAGAAATTATTTTTTTTTCTTTTTTGTTTATCATTCTCTTCTTGTTTGTTTATTTAATAAAACATATAATAATTTATACGAAAATCAAGTAAATTTTCAGGAAAACTTTGCTTGGGTAAAAAAACATGCTTTTATAATAAGGAAATAATAAGACTTTACTATATTCATTCTCTTTTATGAACACAAAAAATTTGTATTCGAATTTTATAACCTTCTTGAATAACGTCATAAAAGTAAAGTATTGCGTAATTAATATGGGGCTGGCAAGAGTATTAAAAATATACTGAAGGACCAAAATGCAGTCATCTCTTTTTTTGTTTTTTTTTTTTTTTTTTGAAAAAAATTTGGAGCGAGGCCTTCGACTTTTGAGACTTATTCTTTAGTAGCTTGCAAAAAGATCGTTCAATTCAATAATATATCGTAGTTGAAGTTGATTTCGGATATCCACTCCATAAGCATTTGATAAATAGTCTAAAACGCTTTAGGCTCTACAATAGAAATTAAACAGAATAGGAATTAAATACAATAGAAAGACAGTGCAATAGAGTTCTGCACTGATTAGGCAAATGAGGAAATATATTTTGGTTTACTTAAAGGTACTTTAATTTCATCAAATTTTTTTACTAACGATGATGTAGAAGACATATGATATGACCTATCGATGATGTGGAGGAGTCAAAATATGGATGAAAACACTAATATGAATCTCAGTTTTTATTTGTTTTTAGTTTTCTTTTTCCCAAGAAAATAAGTTTTGAAAAATTATATTTATTTTATATAAGGACTGACGGACTTCCTCGCTTCTTTTAAATTGCAACTTTCGCCTTTCTATTCGAAAGAGAAATCTTGTTCTTTGCATTAAGCAGTTATTGAAATTTTTATATCATCCTCTCATTTGAATTAAATTTGCCATTCTTGCCTATGAGTCTTTGGTCTACCTTTAAAACATTCGCAAATATAAAAGCTGAAATCGAAAAGTAAAATTCGATATTCGTCCACGCGACTACAATTAACGCTACAACTTATGATTTTTTATATGTTGGCAGGAAATAATGGATATCAAAGTCTTGCCTTAACGCGAAGTAGAAGTCAACGATGGATGTTATTTATTATAACAATAGTTACGAATATCTTTTATTTAATAATTATATAATAACTCTCTTTTTAAGCCGACCCTCTCGCATAAAGTGCACTTGCTTTAAGTCAAATTACCGTTCAGTTGTTCCAAGTTGTTATAAATTGCGCAAATATGAAAGATCGAGCGTGGTTAATAACTTCAGAGAATGCAAAAATCTCTTCGTAAAAAGTACAATTATTCATTCATCAGGTCGACTATAAACGCGATCGAAAAAGAATTATGAAAGAAATTAGCCCGTCTGAGTTCTTTTATATTTTTTATCATTTATTTTGATTTTTCAAAACCAAAATCCAAATTGTAAAAATGTACATTTCTTTATACATGTTCTTCAGATTAAATATATATAAAAAAATATAATTTTTTTCGCTTTGGAATACAGGAATACTTTAAATTTTTCTTTTCTGAAATTTTAATTAGTTGCCATTTTTAATGGAACCTGTGTATGTGTAGAATTTATCAATGTGTAATTTCATATCTAAGATGTGTAATGTAAGAGTTTATTTAATGCATCTGGCGAGTATTAGTTTGGATAAAATCAAAGTCTTTCTTAACAGGTATATCCCAAGGAAGATTGAAATATTCTGGAGGTAACCATGTACAATGTGTTGACTTAAAATCACGTAAATGTCTACGTAATAAGAAATCAGCCACTCGGTCACGTTGTTCCTCGGAATACTCCCGTCCGACAGTCAAAGGAAACTTTTTACCACGAGCCGATGCATAATTAATTAAACGTGACATGCATAAATTATCCTCCGCATTTGTAAAATTTCTATTTAATAAAGGCTTTGAGAGTTGTTTCACACAACGATTTATCTGACGTGTTTGAAATATACATGGGTAACGGTATTTTAATATATTTAAAGCCAAGAAGTTGACACGGTTTGTTTTGATTTTTTTTTTATCTGTAGCTATCATCTCATCTTCGGTACGTCGGATAAGACTGATAGGGCCGTGATATTTTTGTGCTAGTTCAGCATTATATAGATTGCAATAATTACGTATAGCTATGCGTACCGTACCTGACAAGCATTGCGGTAAACGTGATTGCGCTAATTGTAAAATATCATCAAAAGTTGCATCCAGTACGACTCCTTTAACATCTGGATGACATGCGGCAGCCCACAGTGAACTGAAACCGCCAATACTAAAGCCATAAAGTATGATATCTTTCACAGGAAAACCTAAGCGGCAAATAGCAAATTGTACGACAGCTTCAATGGCATTTTTTTCTTGGTCTGGAAAAGGTCTGCCAGTGCTAGACCCAAAACCAGGATGATTCCAACCCAAAACTGAATATTTTAGCAATAAAGGCGTTCCCATTATACCAATTTCGTAAAAACTGACGTTACCTTCGGAACAAATAACTAAGGTATCGCCATTCACACTTTTGCCACGATTATTTACGAAAATTGTATCGATATCATTAGAATCTAAAGTTCGGACTTTGAAACGTTGAGCATTTGTTTGCGTCATTAATTTGGCACGACCGGTTATTAAAATAGGTTTCATGGTATTCTGTAGCAATTTTAAGCATCCTGGATATACCATACGAATGCCAAAAGTTTGTATTGCTAGGTAAGCAATGATATAACAAGGAAACTTGATCCATCTATAATGGCGACGGGTTTTTTTTATAAGAATATCTCTTTCCGTCCTCTCTTTCCTTTCTATGGTTTTCACATCAAAGTCGACTTTCCAATAGCTAAATTCAAAATCGAATAAACGTAAGGCACGTTTTCCATCTTCTTCGGTTTCCGGTGATTTCGTTAGCTCTATGGCTTTAATCATTTTTATATATGATGGGGATTGCATTCGACCCCATCCACGCATTATTATCAAAATTGTGACAATCAAACTAAGGCACGCGCTAATTGTAGCTATTGCCGCAATTGCTTTCATATCAAAATAATCGTAAGCAAATAGCAAAGCAACCGGCAGGGATAATGTAAAAAGACCAATCTTCCACATCCGATGTAGCGTTGATAATATTTGATCACTTATATATTCGAATCCATTGGGTTTGTACATTTTCTTATTATTACCCCTTGTATACTCTATATAAAGTTTTGGTCCAAAAATATACTGAAAGAAGCCCATTATTTCAATGCTTAAAGCTACTTAATCTTTACTGCAGATTTTCAAAAAAAAAAGCTAAAATTCGCTTTAATTACTTTGTTCTAAGAATGCAAATAAAAAACAAAAAAATAAAAACAAATCAAAAAAAAAAGAATGATGAATGATAACTGCCAAACTTTGACAAAACTAAGGAAACAGGTGGCAACTATTATAAAGCGAAAACTTTTGCAATAAGTTGCCAACAGAGCTTTATCTGGAGTTGATAGGAAACGTGTGCCTAGTTGATCCATTTGATCAGGCCCGTCTGGACTTACACAAGAATAAAAACTTAAAAGTTAACATATATTTCTTAATGAGAATATTTGTCATCCTTCTATAATCAAAATACATTTGAATCGAATTTCGCGCGAATTTCTGCTGCGTATCATAAAGTATTCGACAAAATGTATTGAAATATTTACGCGTATCTGTTTGCGACTGTTAGTTATGGTGTTACAAAATTACGATACAGTCAATCCTTTTGTTCTAAGATGGACTTGTGCCAATAAATCGTTCCCCGTGTGCAATGACAAGATGTGAAAGGGAAAGTTGCACCAAACACTTAGAAATAAAGTAACATTTGGAAACTTTGCCTATCATTTCTGCATTCATATGCCTTTAATGCTTTAGCTTTTAATTAATAACTTCTTCATATTCGAAGCAAAAGTGAATGGATTCTTCTTATTTATTTTGATTCGAATTTATCGGAAATTCAACAATATCCACAATTTATTCATTTGAATACATACATTCTCTCATAGGGTCACGTATACTAAACTAATCCTGATTAGGTTTCTAGCATTTGCTTTTTTTTTTTGTTATCATATTTGTTTTTTAATAGGATATTAATTTTTAATTTCCTATTTAAATATTTAAAAAAGATTTCTGCTTTCCTTTTATAAAAGCAATATTATGATATCGGTTTGCCATCATCTGTTTATTTAGAAGTGCTTACTCAAGCGTATAAAATATTTTCTTTAATAAATTTTTCTATGATTAAATTAATAAATGAAAACTCATATATGCCAAAGAATTTCATTTTTATTAATAAAAATCATATGAAGGTCGAAAAAAAGCTACGTATTATGGAAAAACGTCCACATGGGGACTCTAGCAAAAGTAAAGTAAATTTTGCTAAAGAAAAAAGAAAAAACTGTTTAATAAAAAAAAAAGGAACTTTAGAACAAGATTTAAATTAAAATTCTATTCTGTAAGTGGAATGAATATTTCTGCCGTTTGTTTGTGAATAAAACCCAATGTCCCATTTCCCATTTCGTTGATTTCCCTTTTTTATTTTAACTCTCATAAATGTAACATGTAAAGTCATAAAAGTTACGAGAATCGTACACGCACATATAACAAGTACTCAATGAAAATAAAAACTCTCTCATATTTATATGTATACTTACCATCTTCAAGTGTACGAGCGACACGTGAATTTGATGGTTTACCCTCGACCGATTTGTAAAAGGGTACAATGAAAAATTCATACAACGTATATTGTAATAGGCCAGTCATGGTGCACGATGAAGCACCTCCACCATTCAGTATGGTCAGCATACGGTATATAGAACTACCGACATATGATGTCGTTTTCGTTGTCGACAATTGCAATGCGTCTGGCTTTAGGGGTTGAGTAGTTGGTGTTACTATGGCAGTGCCATCACGTCTGGCAATGTTTGGTTTTAAGGCTGAAATCAATGCTGCCGACGAAGAATAAGCGGCTGATGTCGAACTGGAACTACGTGCAGCGGCTATCAATGGATTAGTATTTGCTGTTATGCCATTGCCACCAGTATCCAAAAGTTGCCGAGCATAAATATAAAATCCTTCAACATATTTGCCATTGATGATCTGATAGAAACAGCAAACAAAAATAAAAAGAATGTATACAGCAAGAGGATTAAAATCTGTTTTTTTAAATTATTACTATTTTTTGTGTTGTTGTTTTAACTTACCTGCCACGATAATTTCATACTAGTAGAATCTATGACACTGGCATTGATTAATTCCACTACATCACCGGACAATAAACTAGCCCTGGCTTCGCTTAAATCCAAACCGCTATTGAAATATTTCTAAAAAAAAGTATTTAATAGAATAAAATAATAAATAATAATAATAAATAATAATAATAAATAATAAGACGTTGTTTTTTTATTTATAATAATAAATTTTGTAAAACTTACTGTGCCTACGGTAATGGGTTCCGACATCGGTGAAGGTAATGACAGACCATGTGAATTTTCAGCACGTATTAGAAAAAAATAATTAGTGCCAGGCAACAGACCCATTTGCGTATACGTAGTATTCTGTATACGAGTAGCAACTGGAATCCACCCGTCAGTTTCGTTTTTAGCAAACATTTCTACTACATAACCAATAAGGCTTGAACCGCCTACTTTGTTACTACGCGACCAAGAAAGTGAAACAGATTCTTCGTTTTTTTCTACAATTTGAGGTTTTCCTGGTGGTCCCGGATAGGTGGACAATTCAGGGGCTCGAAAGAATTTTATATTAGGATTAGTAGGTGTATCCAAACGTAGATAACCACTCCACGATGATTTGCCATTTCTATTACTTGCTACACAGGTGTATAGACCTTCATCTTCATTCTTTTGCAAATCTACTACAGTTAGAGAGCCGGTTTCAGTTAAATTTCTGCGTTCGTGATCGTTTACATCGATAGGTATGCCATTCAGATACCATTGTACCTGAGGCATCGGAGAACCCAGTGTGCGACAAGGTAAGATAACAACTGATTTTATAGGTAAAGTTTGATTAATCGGTCCCTGCTCTATAATAGGAGGAGGTAGTTCAAATTGTGTATCAACCGTAACTACGGTGCGGCTGCTTACACTACCCACTGCGTTTAAAGCATTACAAACAACAACTTTTCCCGAATCTTCTCGAGCGAATCTTAGTAGCGATAAAACTGTACGTCCTTCAGGTGTAAGAGAGACTTCTATGCGACCATCTTTATAGCCAGGAAATAAGAGGGAACTGTTACCTTCTAAAGACCAGTAAACTGTAGGTTTAGGATACCCATTAGCCTGACATTCAAATAAAACTTCGTCGCCTACTTCGACTAATTGATTTTTTGGTCTTAAAATAAATTTAGGAGGGGCTATAAAGGCAAAGAAAAGAAATAGATCATAGAGATTATAATTCATAATTCATTGTATATTGGAAGATATAAACATGACCTACCGTGTACTGTTAAAATGCCCGTAGCTGCTATAGAACCTACAGCATTGTCAGCTTCGCAAGTGTATTCACCCATATCATCCAAGATGATATCATCCAATTTTAGGCTACGATCCTCCAAAACTGTAACACGACCTAAAAAAACGTCAAAAAAATTTATAATTAATGATTAAGCCAATGAGAGGACTATTTCAATCTCTGAAGTACATAAGTATGAAGCAAGCTAATATAAACAGCGAGCTTATGGATGGATTGACAACGAATTCTCAACTTTTCATGAATATAAAAATTTAGGAGTGACACACATCTAGCTTAGTTCCATTAATGAAAATATTTTGTATTGTTCAACATCTCTTCAGTCTTTCAGTTAAGTAAGTGGATTAGAGATAAAAAAACGTTTTCAAAACTTACATGTAAAACCTAAATATTTCATAGATTTCTTTCTAATGCACTAAGTCTAGGGTTTCTCTAATTCTACGATTGGCTTATACAAAAAGCCATTTTAGACGAGCTTTCTGCGCCAATATCAATCAAGAGATTACTAAGTTAACGAGAACAATTTCATATTTTTTTTTGATCAAAATTCAGATTCCTACACTCAAAAAAAAAAAAAAATATTTTAAATTGCGATAGTCCTACTGCAGGAAAAATAAGCTTTTTTAACAGAATCCAGGCAACATTTTTAAAGCTCTCAATTTTACAGCTAAAGAAGTATAAGTTTACTATTCCCTATTATTTTTCATTAAAAAATTTAGAATAAATATTTTTTTTTTTTTTTGAAATATGAATGAAAGATTTGAGCATCAGAATATCTAGACAGGTATTGTTAGCCGCTTACTGAGCTTGTGTGGTTTATGACTAATTGACAAAGTGTTTTAGGGTTAAATTCAAAAAAAATAAAACCATAAACAAAGGAATAACCGCAAAAAGTTTCATAGTTAGACCGAAATAACAAAGCATACACAAATTGACTTGTAAATTAAGTAACTAAGGACATACAAGGGAAAGGGAAGCATTACAAAATGAATGTATACATGTGTTTAAATACATTTGAAGATTGTTTTGCAAACTTACGTAACGGCATGTTTCCACCAGATGCAGTACGACGCCACAGGACATCCGGTAATGGATCACCACCAATGCGACATTGAAATATCACCGATGAGCCGACCACAGCTGTTTGATTTTGCGGACCACGTATTAAAAAAGGACGCACTAGAGGCAAAATAGATTAAGAATGAATAAAAAGAATTAATTTAAATGTTAATATGTATAAAATTATTAATATATTTCTTCTTTTTTTTTCTTTGCCTTACTTACTATGAACTTTGAGAAAAGCTGTAGCCGATTCGCGGGTTCCCACTATGTTTTTAACTACACACTGATAGCGACCGTCATCAGAGGTTCGAGCATCTTGTATAGCTAGATTACCACCATCAACAATGCGTATTCGTTTGTTACCACTTAAATTCATTGTTTGTCCATTTTTACGCCACAATATTTGTGGTTCCGGAGAACCACGCGGGGAACCACACTCCATTAAAGCTACCTCACCTTGGGCAACACGTGTATTTTGTGGTTCCAGGCGAAACTCATCTCGCAGAACTAAAAAAAGGTTTAAGAAATTCATTTATATTAAATTCTTGAAACATAACTAAGAAAGTTTCAGCTAATTTCGTGAAAATCTTTTTAAATATTAAAAAAAATTGCAAAAACTTTTTGAAATTGACCGACAAAGTCTATTCTTGAGTTGAACTTTTAATTCAAGCTTTTAGCAAATTTTAAATCGAGAGAATGTAATTTGTTATCTACCGGGAAAAATGGTCGTATCTAGAAGCCTTTCCTTTTTTTTCAAATTTTAAATTTATTTATAAGCGAAACATTATTATTTAATTAATTATTAATTATTAAATTTTATTAGTGAAACCAGATCACGATAATAACAGGCGGGCTGAAAAGTTCGTAGGCAGACACATAGATGGCGCTACTAGTATTAAATCCATATGATTTGTAGTTAGCCCTAAGAAGACATATGTATAAATTTGACAGCCGTTTCACTATTAGTATGTGAGTTATAGCATTTTTAGTGAATCAACTTTTGCTAGTTTCAAAAAATGAATAAAAAGTAATTTCGTGTGTTGATAAAGCATTGCTTTTTGGCGAAAAAAAATACTATTGAAGCCAAGGCTTGGCTTGATAAATATTACTCGGACTTTGCACCAGGAAAATCAACCGTAGAGAAGTGGTTTGCTAAGTTTAAACGACGTGAAATGAGCACCGAAGACGATGCACGCAGTGGACGCCCCAAAGAGGCTGTTACCGACGAAAACATTAAAAAAGTCCACAAAATAATTTAGGATAACCGTAAAGTGAAGTTGATTGAAATAGCTGAGACACAAAAGAAATCAGACGAACGCGTTGGACATATGGTGAATGAATATCTGGATATGCGAAAGCTCTGTTCAAAGTGGCTGCCGCAGCGAGCTCACAATTGACCAAAAACAACAACGAATTGATAATTCTAAGCAGTGTTTGAAGCTGTTCAATCGTAATAGACCCGTATGTTTGCGTCGATATATGACAATGGATGAAACACGGCTTCATAATTTCACAGCGAAGTCCAATCGACAGTCAGCCGAGTGGACTGCACGCCTAGTTTGAGGTAAATGACAAATCGTACTATAAAAATGATATCGAAAAATTGTATGATCGCAACTATATTGAATAATAAAATTAAATTCTAGCGAAAAGAATAATTTTTCTATGTTAGCCTACGAAATTTTCCGCCGACCTGGTATATATTATATCACGTTTCAACTTTCTATAGTGATTTTTTTCGATTTTGAAAATTTTCAAAAGCAAGTGGACTCACGGAGAGATATGAAGAGACCAACTAGGATATAGATCTACGCTTTTTTGGATATAATAAATAGGCTGAGAAACCTTGCATGTTCACAAACTTCTAGTTATAGTTCATAGTTATAGTAACTATACAAAGTATCTTTAAATATCTCAAAAAAGTTGGTTAATTAATATTGTATGATCGCGTACGAATCTCTATGGTGTTCAAATGGCATTTGAAGTGAATTAAAATTTTGAGTTAATGCTCTTATGCAATGGCCGACTGTAGCTAGATGCATCTTCAAAATTAGAAACCCCGCAAACAAATTTGCAAACCATTCCTACTACGCTGTATTGTATCTTGCCTTTTCTTATATAGTATACTGTTGGTATATATATTTTAAATTTACACAAAACATTTTTATACTTTTGTGAAAAAGGCATTTTTTCTTTCATGTTCAAAATATAAATAAACTTCGCATACGCTAAGGATGGGCACAAAGACGTTCTTGAAATATCAGCAAAAATTTAACGCATACAACGCTATACATAAATGGAAAAACACCTTCATGTATTATCAAAAGGAAATTTTCGCAAGGATCTACGCATAAAACAATTATGTGCAAATTTTTGAATACGTTTTTAAATGATTAATAAAAACTCAAAATTGATGCAAAGATAGTAGATAGAGATAAGCATATATTTGTACGTAGTTTTAAAGTCGAATCTAAATTGATTCCTTTGTAGTGTTTTGGCTAAATGCGAGAGAAATACATGATGCGGTTTTTATAAAACATAACTTTTCTCTTCATTAAGCGAATGTTTGCAATTTTATGGCAGATAAAAAAAAAATAAGTAAAATTAATTTTTTTAATTCTATCTGAATTTTTATTAGTTTTCTAGACTTTATAGTCTAGTCACACAATTGTGCTTAGTTGTTTTTTTTTTTAACTTACACGCAACTTGTAATGTGGCATTTCTAGAACGCGCTACCCCGAATTCATTTTTAGCCTGACACCAGTATGTCCCGGCATCACTTTCGCGACGTGAATGAATGACCTGTAATATAAAAATAAATGTAAAAATAAGATAACGAAAGCATCAACAAATTGGTTGCAGCACATTAAAGCAGCTCATTAAAAAAAAAAAGAAACTTTTTTTTTAAACATTCGGCTAAACCGATTTTATTTTTGCACTCCACCGATATTTGCTCAATTAAAGAGATTTCTTTATATTACTACAATTATTTCGGGTTATATTTCAAAACAATTTTTTATTAGATTTTAATAAATATTTATTTTATTTCTCACGTGATGTTGTCACGATTTTGATGGACGGACGAAAAAATTGAATTCTTATACTGATACAGATTTTAAATATCATGCGTCTCTTAAGTTGTATAACTAAGTAAATTTACATATCGAATGAACAATTAGTATACTTTTCTGTTGGTAGATATAAAAAGAATTTAATTTAATGTAAATCATTCCATCACAGTTTAATGTTCGTGCGTCTGTCTGGCTGTCTCTGACATTCATTTACTTATTTTATTACTCTTAATAGCAGAGTTCTACAAACCGTCATTCTATTATCGTCTCTAAATTTTTCTCGAAATGTAAACAATAGGAAAGTTTTTACGAAACTATTTAAAAAAAAAAACAAATTTTATAAATACTTTTCGATAAAGTGTACGCAAAATCAGCAAATAAGTTATGTATAAAGTTTGGGAATTTTACATTAATTAAGAATATGTATCACGAATGGCGGATACAATGCTTTTTTCGAATTTAGTATTAAAAAACACCCTTCAGCTCAACCTAAAGATATGGCAAGAGTGCTAATATTTAATATCCAAATATATATTCATCTCAATTTAAATATATGGCACAAGGCTTCCAATATATAAAATATCCAAATATATGTTGATCTTAATCTAAATAGAGATATGAAATTCTTATGCGGTTTCGATTGACTTAATCTCTGCATATCACTGAGATTTATTTCCACATATTTCAGAGGGGCCAATGGAGCTAGTTGGCTCAGTGTTAAATATAGAAATGTCATGCGTACAAGTTCCTGTAAAATCGTACTGAGTATAAGTTAATATGGTCATTTTTAGTAATCTATCAACCTATGTGTCGATTGGCCTATTCTTAGCTGCCGCTTGGAATTTTCGCATTGCGAAATCTCCTACTTTTTATCTGAACCTTTTCTATTCGAAATTCCAAACAAACAATTAATATTACAAGAAAAAAAAAACAGACAAAAAAACAACGAAGTTAACAGTCGAATTTTTTAGTTCCGAGATTTTAAAAAAGATATTGAGAAACACTGCTTTGAAAATTGAAGTAGTTTCTGCTAGTTTTTTATGGCAAAAGTAGAATCTTTTATTTTTAACAAAACATTTGTGACATTTTTGTAACAAACCCAGACAAAAGCTTTTGGAAACTGCAATTAAAAAAAAAAGTCGAACATTTGATAACGCAACAAAAAGGTTTACAAAATAATTTATGTTCTCCATCACTTAACAAACCTTGATTAATTTACATGGAAATATGATAACGTTTAACAGGTAGCTTTAATGCTTAATGGATGTATAAAATTCTTTTCCAATCGGCTTTCATAGTAAAATAATGTATATATCTTTACATAAAATTTATGTTTGTATTCTTATCATATAAAAATGCAAGTAAATTAATTTTATTGTTCATATGAAACATTCGAAAATACGCATTAAGAATATTTATCTTTAATTAAAGTGAAATTCAGAAGCTCTATAGTAAAGTTCTGACGTTTGTCGTCTACCGTGGGAACGGTTAGCGTTCTAATGTAGACCTACAGATCAAGTTTAAAAATGTGAAATGTTGAAAATCATTCGATTTTTTTTTTCTTTCTGACTTTCAGCATTACCAAGACGCCACGTATCGACAATAACAAAGATCGAAATTATCGGAAATTAAATCGGATTATTTATTGGGACTGTATTTCAAATTCGTAATTATTTTTCTTTAGTTCTTAACTCATTAACCTGGAAAACTGTGTGATGTTAGTTCCTTATAATTATAGAAGTCTTGTTTTTTTCAGCTGTCAGAGTTTTCGTTTCCATCGACAGTAGAACTCCTACTCGAAATTCATAAATCTGTCATACTTTTTATTCACATTTTTTCACTCATAACCACTTACTCAAAAAATAATCGAGATACTGGAGACATAGGTCTGAAACTAAAGGCTTCTTCCATCCAAAAAAAAAAAAAAAAAAAATCTTAAGGCACTCAACTATTAATAGAAATTTTAAGGGAAATATGTATTTAATAAAATCGATGATGGAAGTAGGATGCGAGAGAAGGGACGTAGTCTGAATGCAGACGAAGTGATCATTAAGCGAAGGTAAGGTAAGGTGTTGACGTGAATGTTTTTATTGACGGACATTCCAATATCTGATATCTGAAAAGATTGATCAGAGGTGAGAAAACGAAAGCGGGAAAGAGATCAAAAGACATAAGAAGAGAAAAATTGATGCTGTTGATTATATGAAAGGTTGCTCAAATACGCGGCAATCGGTAAACGGTTAAGTTTACTAGATTTGGGAAATAACACTTCACGTACGCAAATCTTGGTATCCTACTTGATATGGCTTATGTTGAGAATACTTAAATTGTGGTCACAATATATTGGAAATGTATGAAGAATTATAATTGATTGTGACTTAGTTGTTATCCAGCCCTAGATAATAAATACCTTCTCAGGGACTCGGAAAGAGGACGAAGAGATTGGCATATATACTGTAAAACTCAAATCATCATGTTTAATACGGATATTTTTCAATATCTTCTATTGATGGGAAGTAATGTTATTTACTGTGAAATCTGATAAATCATAAACAAGAGACCGTGAGAAGAAGATCTTTGAGGAAGCTTAATGAACGGTACAAAAAAGTTTAAATTTTCAGTGTACGTTAGGTTGGAAGCAATACTCTATTTGCAGGTAAGTTGAGTAGAGTTTGAGTAATATGAGATTGATCCAGAGATTCGCATAGAGTATCTGCAAAATAAAACAGACATAGTTCCTCAAACAACGTTTTGGAAAACAAATTAAAACTGACTTACGATATTGGGTTCCATTGTTTACAAAAAATATGTTGACAGCAAAACATTGCAAGTTTAAAGGATAAATAATAACAAAGAATAATAATTGAGAGCTCAGTCAGGTCAATTAGTCAGGTCAGTTAGTCAGATCAGTTAGTTTGCCACAATAATAAAGTATCAAAAATAATTAGGATTTAGCATCAGTTAAAGTGAAACACATAATCAGAAAAAGGAAAAGTTCGAATAGTCCGATCATTTATTTCGAAAATTTTCAAGTGTGGATAATTCGAATATAACGAAGTACGATACAAGCAGACTATTTAATAACAGTAGTGTCGAAATTTCTTCAAAAATGTTCAATATTGATAACAAAATTATACGATGAAATAATATCATGCAATCTTAATGATAAATATTTCTGATAAATGCTAGATCTGTATAATATAGAAACCATGTTATTATACATTTTAGTTATTAAAATAAACTAGTAGTAGCTAACTGAAGTGAACCCAATGAAATACTTCATTACTAAATGCACCTGTAATATTGATCAAAAGTAAAAAAAAAAAGAAATAAAAATAAAAAAAAGTATTTTTCTAAACGAATTTAAGCCAATATTATGATTGGAATAACATAAATTAAAATATATGAATAAAAATTAAAGTATTGCAGAACGAGCAGAATATCCCGCAAACCAAAATCCTTTATAAAAGCGATTTAAAATAAAAAAAAAAAACATTTCCTTTTTTTGCATATGCTTAACCAGCCATGTGTTAACAATAAGCGGTTCAGCATTACAAAATTGTAAAAAAGTTGAATATATTCAATTTAAAATTTTATTTAAAAAAAATTAAAAAAACATTACCTTTAAAAAAAACAAATCACCAGAAGGCATTAATATGCGATGTGAACCGGAATCGGTTTTCAGTTCATGGCCATCTTTAAACCATTGTATTGAAGGTGTGGGAATGCCTTCAGCTTTACAATTAAATGTAAAGGGATCATTTTTCGGTACTACCATATCCATGGGATGTTCAATGATACGAGGATTTTGTGCTGTAGATAGAATGGAAGACAAAAACAAAACAAAAAAAGTATGAAATGAAATGCATATCATTATCAGGCTTTCTTGAAAAAAAAAATAGTTAAAAAGTATCTTATCAATTGTATTGAAACTTTATGACATCAATAACAATATAAGGCTGCAGATGGTTTTCTAGAGGAAAAGTTAAATGTTAAACACTCTAAATTCCTAAACTCATTTTCAATTAATTTTTCTTCTTTTTTCTTTTTTTATTATGATCTCCTTTTAACACAAGCGCACCACCACCACTCAATGTTTATATAAGTTTTTTTTTTTTTCTTTTTCTATTTGAAATTCTTTTCATGCTTAGATAAGACCTTTTGTGCTGCCTTTAGCGGCTGCCTTATGCTCTTGTTTAACATATATATATGTATATATACACATATATATATATACATAAAAATATATATATAGATGTGTGTGTGTCTTCATATATATATATGTACACATAAAGTTTTCTTTTTCTTCGTATAACATTTATTCAAGCAAGACTAGCACTTTTTAGGCTTATCCATGGCGCGCTATACTCTCTTCTTACCATTAAAATGTGCACACAACAATAATAGCAACAACAATGAAAAATTGTAACAGCCGACAAAAGGTATTAATGCTATTATTTTCGATTTAAAAACCATAACTGAGCTGCTGTTAAACACTGTTCAAGCATCTGAATGCAAAGTCATTATTTACTCTATGCTCTATGCCATCATCATGGTTAACAATGTCCTTTTGTTTTCTTTTTCGTCTTTTCGTTTGTTCCATCATCGGCCATATTTTGTTACATTAAGCACCTATTCAAACTAACTTTTGGGTAAAATGAAAATTATTGCATTATTTTTTGATATTTATGATAATTTATTTTAGATTACGTTCTCTCTACCCGACCCCGTTTAATGTTTAACCAAACTTTCATGGAAAACTTTTCAAAGCCGTTTTTATTGCTTAGAAAATAGTAAATTCTTTAAAAAATGTTTAATACATGAGTTTTCATTCTATGAAAAGAATTATTAGTAAATCTTTCGGACAGAAAAAAAAGAAAAAAAAAGGAAAAAAAAACCCGCTTTGTTAAACGAACATGTTTGCGTCCATTTAAATAACCATTAAATGCTATGAAAATCTAATTATCACCCTCAAGGGTGTGATTTTAAAGTAGGAGATAGATATGTTGTGCTTGCTACAGATTTTTTTTTTTTTTTTTTTTTTTGCTAAGCTTTTGTACCCGTTTGTCGGTAGATTAAACGTTTTCAAGTAAAGGACGGAAATTAAATTTCTGCAAAATTTATTGCAAACGGATGAAACTATTATTGTTTTTTTGTTTTTTGTTATAGCCTTTGTTCAAATGCAAGTGTACTTCTTGAAAGATGATGTCGACATAACGGAAAAATGATATTTATATAATAAGAAGGTGGTAAATGCTTCGTTTTTCATTTATTTCTCTTTTTTATTTAATGTCTTGATTTATATACAATCATTTCCAGTTTTCTTAAATAAATATTGTTTTACTGAAAGAATTTCGTTTTCTAAATCCACTATCATAGTAGTAATGCTGTAGTAATGCATAGTAAATCAAGATGAAAATGAAACTTGTTATGTAGGCTTTATGAAGTTTGTTTATACTTAGAAGCCCTGATTTCTTTAGACAGACTATTCCATGTAGTCTTTAATAGTCTTTGTAATTTCAGAATTTTATACAAAATTTCAAGAGTCTTTTACTTTTTTTTTTTTGCTTTTTTGTGCTTTTTTCACTATGAATTCGAAAAGAAGTAAATTCTTGGCCGGCAAATAGCAAAAAGCTTATCATTTAAAGTCATTAGGTTGTTTTCTACGTCCGCATATTTACAATACATACATGTATACGGAGCATAGTGTTTGCAGGAGAATATTCCAGCCCATTATGGGGATGTAAGCATTTTTTTTTTTTCGGAACATTCTAAAAATTTATATTATATTGATAATGTTTGCCAGTTTATTTTGTATAAGAATTTTTAAATAAATTGTTTTTCTCGTTTTTTTTTTTTTTTTTTTTTTTTTTTTGATTACTTCTTTTTAACAACATAAAACCACACACAAAACTCTTTACCGCAATCCTATTATAATAATACTTCACTAGTCTTATTAACTTTGTTAGTTGTTAGTTATATATAAAACACGTACTTTTCAGTTTGCGTACGCGTTTGTGTGTGCATGAGTGTGTGTGTGTGTGTGTGTGTGTGTGTATGTTTGTACTCAGAAACTAATATATTTTTATGAAGTTTTAATGCAACTTATGTACTCATATATGGAAACAAAAATCATAGAGAAAAAGAAGAAGAAGAAGAACTGAAAACTATTTCAGAAAAAACTTAGTATCTAACTTACTATCTATTAGAGTTTGCGGTAAAAAGAATATTTCGAAAAATTAAGCGTAATTATGTTGTCAGTTATTTGCTTAGTTGCACAGCACTTTTCTCAAAAACTTATAGTGAACGTAATTAAATGAAAATATGAGTATAAGTAAACAAGGATGGTATGCATTACGGTTTGATAAAAATAATTTTTAATTAACTAAACAAAAAGAAGCAGAATAATTGAAATTTTTGTTTTTCTTTTTTCCTTTTTTTTTTATCAAAAAAAATTTTGAATTCACTCGAATTTTCTTTAACTAGATTTAACAGGCCTTTGTTGAGATGACTTCAATCGAAGTTATATTATAATACCAACTCACACTCAATTTAATATTATTATTAATATTATTTTTCATAAGAAACATTAAAACTGATATCATAAAAATAGAAAATTTTGTAGCTATTCTTGGACGACAAAAAAAAAGCACAAAACAAAATTATTTAGAAAAACTATCTTATATAGAGCATAAGAAAACTGTTATCTTTTGTTTAAGAAGCAGAAACAAATTTAAATCACTTTAAGTTTAATAAATTTTTTTTTAAGCGACTATGTGGTTTATTTCTTTTTACTTCGAGCCATTTGCTTCATTAGTTGTTCATTTAGTATTGCTTGTTGGGAATTCAAGTAACAAACTGCCGAAGGGTTGACATTTGTTTCCTTTGTTACAAGACATGGAAAATATGCAGTAAAAAAAAAAGAAAACAAAAAAAGCGTTAATATTAAGATAAATATTTTCCCTAAGGTTAAGGAGGAGAATAACTAAATAAATTGGATTAGCTCAAGCAACATATTTCATAAAATTAAGGGCATATTGTTTAGACAAAGTATAATAAAAATAAAATTCCCTTTGGATTATATCAGAACGGTATTATGCCTGTCGCCCGAAATTATAGCTTAGTTTTCAAAAGAAAAATATATTTTTTTTTTTTTTTATTAACAAAAATAGCTCTATTTTATTACTAAGAATGTAATTAATGAACTTCTCAAGTGTTACTTGCATCAAGAGAAGCACTTTCAAAAATAAAAACAACTAATATTAAACGCGACTCTAAATAACCATGAGAGCCCGCAGTAATAATTGTCATGTAAGAATGAAAAAAAATTTGCAATGTGATGGTCAGACTTGTAACTGTTTCAAAAAGTTGTCGCCAATCATATTAAAAGGAGCAAATACAGATGAATTTAATACAATAAAAAAAGAAACCCGATAATAAAAGATAAAAAAGACTGACAGACGCAGAAAAGGTTAATAAATTTAGTTTCCCGTTGCATAATTTATATTAAGAATATTACGTTTTTCAGTTATTTTTCTTTGATATCAAATAATACCATCAATAAAAATTCTAAACCCAAAGCATATTGTGATCATTATCATTCGCCTATACATTTCGGTTCGCAGTATTATGTCCACATATATGTATCACATCTACTTGTTATCAATTTATATTATATACGCATGTGTATACATCAATCATATATTCATTTATTCAGTTTCACTCAAAAAGACCTTTTCAATGAAATATAATCATGTCGCATACAACGCACGTATGATTAAATACAAAAGACCGTTTGCTAAAATCGCATATGTTAACACAAAGCGTAGCAAAAATTCAATTAACTACGTAAAGAAATTATGAATTTCAAATTATTGCTAGATACATAGAAACGATAAACTGGAAAACAAAAAAAAAAACAAGTAAGAAAATTATATTCGGGTACACCGAATCTTTTATGCCCACCACCTATATATCATAAAACAAAAGTTAATAAAATTAAACATCAATAATCTATAATATTAAGTAGGCGTGGCAGGTTTATTTGTTAAATATGATGTCGATATCTTAATGTTTGTGACCAGAAAGTTGTAGACATATAGAGGGACAAATGGACGGACATGTCTATGTAGATTCCCGATTTTAATACTAATGAGGAATACTTATACCTGGTAGGTGTCTGGAGCTTCTTTCTTGATGTCGCAAACATTTTGACAAGAAAATTAAATTCTAAAATTCTAATATATCGAATGGGCCTAGTCGATCCTTTCCATTTTTCTATCGATACTAAATGATAGCAAGATTAATAAATGTAGAAATTTGTATAGATCCTCCTATGGTTTATGAGCAATAGAAAAAAAAATTAGGTTTTTCCCCCCAAAAACCAGATATGATGTCAGTTTCCACCGTACTGTGGGCATGCCCATTTTCAATAGCAATTTACGTGCAAGAACTTCCAATGCTGATGCCTTCATTTTTGAGGCCAGAAGAATTTCACCACAAACATTACACAGACGGGCAGACGGACATCCTTAAATCGATCCTAAATTTGATGCTGATCGACACTATGTGAACTTTGCGGAATCTCTGAAGTGTCCTTCCGGACATTACAAACAAAATGACAAAATTAATATACCTTTCAACATCGGTGATAGGTACAAAAATAGATAGGAGTGGAAAAATGAAATTAAATAGAAATGTCGGGTTAACCATCATTTATATTTATGTATTGTTCCATTATTTGTTACAAATCAAACAAAAATTGCAAATTTAACGGCTTCTCTTCAAGAAAAGGTTTTCTTTTAGAAGAATGTAAGTCAGCGCAACTGGCTATGTAAATATAAGCGCCTTAGTGCAAATCTATAACACACGCGACTAGTGAATAATTATAATCAAATTTTGCTTAATCCCGTTGAGAATCGGAATCCTTTAACAATTAAAGGAAACTTATGCTTCTTCTTCTTATAAATATTACTGCATTATTAGAGAACTTTCTATGAGTACTTTAGGAAATCGGCTTAGATTTGTTCTTTGTTTATGTCTTTATGATCTTAATAGATTTCATTTGCTTTTAAGAAGCTGGTAATAAATTCTGGAGAAGAGCAATATCGAATTTCAAGGAATCATTGTGCTTAGACTAAGACATGAAAGAATTTTTTTAGCCGACATAGTACTCAAGTTTATGACTCGTTGAAGAGAAATTAATTTATCCGAAATACCGAACTCGAACCGCGATATTTGTTCTGTATTCCAAAATTTCAAACAAAATTCAACATTCTAGCATTTATAATCATTAAACCCATTTTGTTTTCCAACTTCACAGTTTCGACTTTGACCGCGTTCCTCTAAGATCAGGAAACTGAAGAAAATCCTTAACAAAATGATGGCTTTACTTGAACAAATATGATCTTTGAATAAATATGACCTTGATCTATAGAAATATCCTTACCGTGGGTTTTTCAAAACACGCTACAGAATTGTTTGCGTAATAATTTTCATAGAATTTGACAAATTTATTCTGTTCGATATTTTTATTTATGTAGATACAAGTGAAAAATAAATTTTCGTGAAATCTCTTCCTCAATATGCACTGATTAAGAGCATCAAGCAGTTGCAGATCTACAAAGGCTTCTTCTTTATTTATGCAGGCATAAGTGACAAATAAATATTTTCGTAAAAGCTATTTCTGTATTTACTAATCAAGACCTTTATCACCTACAAATCTTCAAAGGTTTCTTGACGGATCTCAACTTACAAAACCGCTAGAGTTTGCGGATTGTGTTCGCAATAAATTCGATACATAACCCTATAAAAAAGTCATATTTTTTGGTGACCAATTCACACCATCAAAACGTGAAAATACACAACTGGGAGATTTCTCGCATAAAAGTCAAAACGGAACGTGTTGTATGGCTTGTGGCCTCATCCTTTTGAATCGACATATTTTTTATCGTCCATTACAGGTCGAAAGCAATTAGTAATCATGTGGCTGCAGCGATTGGCTGCATGTTGTGAGTGCCGTGTAATGGATAAATTTGGATCTTCTTCTACAATTTCAATAATAGTACCAACATTTTTGGTCCAACATGCATTTAGATAATGGATGGGTCGTAACAAATATACTACAGACGTAGTTATTTCAAATTTTCTCACAATTTTGCGCTCAGATGGAGCATTATTTCGACCATAATCTGCTCAGTAAACATACCTTCTGCAGAATCTTCATTTTTATAGTAAGTTCTTATTATTTTAAAACGGTCAGCGCTTATTAAACGGCAGAAACAATTCTACAACTTTTATTTAAACGAAAAGTTTTGAAATTTATGTTAAATAAATATTAGTCGAATATATAATACGTTTTTGATCTTTTCTTTCGTCGGTAGCATTTCAATAAAAAAACTTGTGTGAAGAGCAACGTATAACGCAGCCAAAGATAAAACATAAATAAATTTTTGTTAACATCAAACTTTTCGCTTAATTTTGTTCAACATTCCCCCATAGGGGTATTGTTTTCCTTAAGCAAAATGATTGATTTCATGCCAAAGTGATTTCAATCAAAAAATCCTGAGAATTTATGTGAGTGAATCAAAAGGTATATAAAAGTGCAGGCAATAGCAGGGTCCGTTTCGTATCGAGGCTATTGTGATATGACATGTGAAGAATTATGACTTTGTTGTTAAAAACTAACAAAGTTTCATTTTAATGAGGGTTTCTTATTGTTTTTATAAGCATCCGAGTTTTTTTTTTTGGTTAGGGTTGTTTTATGGTGATTACAATTCTTCTATTTTCTCGAAAAAAAAAATTTTTTTTTTCTTTTTGCGTGTTTAGAAATATAGTAAATATTAATAAAAAAAAATTGAAACGTTTACTTAACAAATTTTAATTGATAATGCTATGAATTTTTCTTACAAATATGTAATAAATGATAAAAATGTTGGAAATTAGTTTTTTGATTATATTAATCAAAAAAAATAAAATTATTTAATTAATCTATATTTTTATTAAATTATAAATATTTTTAGTCCATATATCTCGTTGATTTTGCCGACGATACCAAAATTCAAAATGGATAAAAATTCATAAAATATTCTTACTATCTATTAAAAGTTTAAATAAACAATTAAGCGAAAGAAAAAAAAAGTATGTATTTGATTTGTTATAATTGCTACTACTTCATTGAAGACGAAAAAACGGTCAAAGAGAAAAAGACATATTTGCTTTCTTCATCGTTGAACAGTGAATTTTTATGAATATTTTCGCGAAAAATTTGTTACTTCATATTACTCTTACGTTGAGCTTTTAGGACAACAGCACCTAATTTCTTTTTTATAACAAATCTCTGCCAAAACTGCATTTGATTTATAGTAATTGCTACCACTTTATTGGAGACGCAATAAATGCCGACAATAAAGAGACATATATGCCTTCTACATCGTTGAGCGGTGAATTTTTTGAATATGGTCGCGAAAAATCTGTTACTTTGCGATACTCTATATTACGATACGATAATTATTGATGCGATTTTTAATTAAAGAAACATTTAAGCTTTAAAAATAATTAAATGTTGAATAAAAATATTACTTTCACAAAAGTAATTTAAAATAATTAAACTCTCGTGAAAGAGGGGACAAAATATTTACTTTAATTCGCGTTCTAGCTGAATAAAAATCCACTCATAACATCTGTTTTATGAATTTAACAGATGTCTCAAAGCTTGACGAATTCTAATTATCCTTAGAGCTGTCATAAACATCAGTGAATTAAATGCTTTTCCGCAAATAAATGAGAAAATCCATGATTCCCTATGCTTTGTTTCTCTGTGGGTTCCTTAAGCGTTTGCAACACAAAAAAACTTCTGATAAGTAGTTCTTTTCAAGATTCTCATCTGATATTATTGTTTGTAAAGAGTACGATTATTGTACATTCCAAATAATCAGCAGTAAGTAGTCTTACCAGTGTCAAGTATATTTTATCTTAACTATATATATATATATGGTTATCCATTTTGTGTATCGGATTTGGCAGCCTTGTTTCAGTAACACATGTAAAAAATAAATGTCATCCAGGCCATCATATCTTTAGTATTATGCTTGCCATTTTACAATATGGGTCGTTTAATAACCGCTCAAGGTGTTAAACTCATAAAAGCTTACTACAAAAATACTAATTCTGCAGTATGTACGTCTCGTAAGCAGATTATTATCGACTTAATCTTCCAAAGAAACTTGATCTGTAATAGATTTTTTAAAGCCTGTACATCATCGAAACCGCTGTCGACCAAAAATATTGGTGCTGTTAGTGAAAGCGTTGAAGTAGATCCTAAAAGCCTATTACGGTTAGGACTTTCTCTGCACTGGACAATCGAATGCATTTGGAAAAGATTTTCTTTGAAAGATTGCTGTTAGACAATTAACTTAATCAGCAGCTTGCTTCTAACCACATATCTTTGAGATGTGGGGAACCGCACCAATGAAATCCATTAGACGGTATGAGAAATAAAATATACGCTATGTTGTCTGTCGCCGACACGTTTGAAACAGCAAATCTAATTTAAACAAGGGAAGAAGGATGGTTGAATCGGCTTTTGGGTTAAGTTCTAATGATAATGTCGTCATTGTCCGAAGTGTAATAATTTAAAACTACCTGCAAATTAGACGCCGCAATTCCTAACTCCAGTGGGACTTTCCAAAAAAAATTGGAATTTGTAATGCTAGTCAGGCACTTGCCTTGTCACTCATTCTAGCAGATATTCGATGCTCGAGTCAGAATTACAACTTCAGAAAAGACATATTAAAGCCAGAAATAAGGCCACCCTTGCGTAGAATTATAGAACGAAATAATGCAAATACCTTATAATGGCATTAAGCACAATTATAGAAGGGTGTAAAATTGAACTTAAATTGAACTAGCAAAGTTACAAACCAAAAAAGTTTAACAGAGGTCTTTTACGCGCTTAACAGAGTCCTACTAACCAAAGTCTTGGATAGATACATGCTATACAGTGTTGGAAAGGGCACGGATCGGAGAATCAGTTAATATCAATTTCACTTTTCCGCACGACCTGCTTTCACCACTATGGCCAATTGAACTTTCGCTTTTGGAATGTAATATTTGTCATAGCAGAAAACTTTTTCATATCAAATTTGACCTAATGAACAAAAATTAATGTTTTATTTATCATATTTGTTCAAAATAATTCCAAATTAGTTCTATATTTAATAATTTAATAATTATTAAAGATAAGTTATGAACTAATCCGACTTAAACTAGCTTTTGATATGAGAACACTACACACATTTAAAAACATGCAATGAATGAGCAGAATTTCCTAATTTCTAATATTGTATCTAAGGTTTTTTTTTTCGTTAGAAAAATAATTTTTTTTTTTTTTAGATATTTGAACTTAAATTTAATTTCTAAAAGAAACAACAGCAAAAGACCGCATTACTGGTACTTGCTCTACTATTCATGCTGAAAATATTGAAGGCTTAGTGATTTCCAGTGAATTTAAATCTTCTATAAAACTTTCTTTAAGGAGCGAGGGTTTTACTCATCATTTCTAGCAAATTAGCAACATAACGCCGTCATTTTGTTTTGTTGTTGAAGCTTCATAAGTCCCTCATTTGCTTCCTAATAAGCTCTTTACTCTTGTTAAAGCTTCTTTGTTATATTCTTATGATTCTCATGTACAAATCGAACAATGCAAACGGAATCAATGGTTATGAAAACAACAAATACCTTTGAGCTACAGTTTTGAATAGCAATCAATATCTATCGATATACGCATACAATGCCTGCATAGTTCACTTCAACCGCATATATATAATTACAATAAAAATCAATGCCATTTAAGTTTTTTCTTGTCTTTTTTTTTTTTGCTAAACAATGCTTTAAAAGAAAGACTGAAGTTATTTATCATAAAAAATCGAATAGATAAAGAATTGAAACCGAATTGTAACCCTGTTGCACTTGCTCTTATATTCTTTAAAACAGTAACGCATAAGTAAGCAAAAGCAAAGCAAAACAAAGCAAACCAACAATATACAATAATAACAAGAGAAAAGAAACAAAAGATTTCAAAAATGTATACCTAGTACACGTCAAGGTATGCATTGTAAATTCATATAAATATAAAGATGCCCTCAAAACTTCTGAATATAATAATTGTTTGTATGTGTGTTGTGTGTTGATAGTTTTTGTTTTTGCAACCAACCACAAAACCAAAAAAAAACAAGAAAAAAAGCAAAAGCGTTGGTTATGTGCATAAAAACCTTCATCATACATAAGTAACTTTAAATACCACCAGTCAATATGAAATTCGTAAATGTTTAGAAAACTGCAACAAGCAACAGCAGCACAAAAAGAATGGTAGCTTCAAGAACATATCATAGTTATGTTTTCAATATAACTCTCCCGGTATGTATGGTGTCGTATATTGTATTGTGTATTTCAATGCCTGTGTGTGTGTGTGTGTGTGAATATATTTTTTTTTTCTGTGTTTTTTTTTCTACTACATACTTTAACTTCCTCGAGTTGTTGGTTGTTGGTTATTGTTGTTTTATGTTCTTTTGGCTGCTGTTGGTTTTCTTTTAGTTAAAACTTGAAATTATCAGACCACCTTTGAGCAGTTGTTATTAATGTGAAGGATTTTCTTGTACGGCTCTATGTATTCCGAAAACAAAAATAAATAATAATATTTGTATAGAAGAAGAAGACGAAGAAGAAGAAGAAGAATACATTACTTCCCTAAGCAAATCTATGTGTGCATGCATACGAATTTATTTATTTATATTCTTCCATAAGTTTGACTTTTGAAAATTTTTTAAATCAATACAACAATAGCTCTTTCATTTATTTATTTATATAATGCACTCTATACGTATGTGTATGTGTGTGTGTGCATGTATTTTGTGAAAATGTGTGGCGTCCAGTGTTTGGTTTTACTTTTTTTTTTTAATGTTACGGTTACTTTGCATCAAAACTACTATTCTTCGAGGCTGTGCATTTGCATTTCGTTATTGTGTTTGCTTACACTGCACTATATGCGTTGTAAGTAACTTCAAAGTCTTTCCACGCTTTACTGACTTTCGCCTTTAAAAGTGTGAAATCGTTGCTTATTTTGCTTTGTTTATCAATTTACTTAAAAGTGTTGTACACAATCTTACAGTACTTTTCGCTTAAATAATGCCAGCACCTATCTGAGGAACTTATTATTATTACAAAGTTTCGTTTATAAACTTAAGAATTATCATAACTTCTTCATTTATTGAAAGAAATTTTATTCGTTTTAGTACGAATAGTGTAAAGTATAAGAGCTTTTGGAATAAATATTTGTTTCAAATATTTTTTCTAGATTTTATCTAGGTTTCTGCTCGAAGTGCAAAAAATTTCAATATTTTCAAAATTATAACGACTTTCATTTGAAGTGAATGCATCGGGGTATGAATTATCAACATTTTCAAAATTGGTTTTCTGCTTGATACTATAGTTACCTAACGATCAATTTATGCGGCTTTCATATTTTCTCGCAAACGAAGACAACTTTTAATAAATGGGAGGTATACTGATAAAATCATCGAGAAAGTAACATTAGTGGACTCAAATACTGGTATGTACGAGTCTCAGCAAACTATTAGCTCAATTATTATTTCATAATTGTTCTAGGCAGCTAACAGAAGTGCCAGAAATGTGAAAATCTTATGTTCGAACTTTAAATGTGGCGCGTAGCGAACTATTGCCGAAATTTCGCAAAACGCTCGAAACTTCATTTCAAATTTTTTTTTTTTTTTTGAAGAAAATTAAATTTTACGCAAGGAGTATCATCAATATATCATCAATATATATTAAATCGCTTTATTTAAGTGGCACCTAAGCTAAGTAGAAATAAATTTATTCTATTGAGACTTGAGTCTACGAATGGTGAACTTGAACCAATTCGAACGAAACGTCTTCTTGTTGAAATGAGGAAAAGCTTTGAGAGCTTTTATATATTGGCGTCCAAAAATATTGTACTGCGCATTTGATAAGATTCGAGGCACACCGGACCAGACTAATAGCTGCCGACATCCTATAAATTTAGATTAAGCTAATAATGATAGATCGCATTTTCAATGTGCCTGTTAAGTGCAAGTAAAAACGTTACAGTCACATAAGATCAACCACGCGTTCACTTCTCCTGATACAATTTTTCATTCATTTACGTGACAAAAGAATACGAATTATACTGTGTTTCCATTCGCAAGAGCATACTCTACATTGCAATCTATGCATGGGAGTGGAGTCAAAACGTTAGCTGATATAGTCAAATTTAATTTTCTTGTCTAAGATCTTATTATTCCTTACCTAGTTTCATCATTAGCTCATCATTACACTTGTTGCTGTAAAAATTTTCTTAAGAATCCTAATATGAAGCTGAGTCTAAAAAAATAGATCTGCTTACTTTAAATTTAGCGCACTAAGTTTTTACCAATTTTCTTAAAAAAATATTAAAATGCAATCCTTCTTTGTCATAAAAAGATGAAGGATATATTTCACTTTGTCATTTGGTTATTAATCTCATTTTCAAAGTATTTTATAGTACTTTAAATAGTATGAACGGGTGTATACCGTCAAAAAATTAATTTAAAAAACACGTAAAAAAGAAAAAAACATAGAAACTGACAATTAAAAAAGTGCCCAAATAAAATATATTTTCCTTCTTTTTTTTTTTTTGTTAAGGTTTCCTGACCAAACAATAAAATTAAATCAACCCTAGAAAGACACCTTTCAAGAATAGTGGTCTGAGCCTGAATAATGTCTTGAATGGACATTTTACAAACATTGCAATAAAAGTATACTACGAAAAATTTTTTCAAAATTAATGCAATCTTCGATTCAAATGGATTGGCAAAAAAAGGAAGATCTTCACCTTGGTGAAAATAATCGTGGACAATAAACTATTCCTGAAAAGTGATTTTTAAATTCAAATAATCTTTAAAACTTTTTAAAAAAAAATAAAATTCCATGAAATTCGGAGATACCTATTTCGTCATGAAAATCTAATGTGAAAAGTTTGGAAACACTGCAATAAAACAAAATCTTTTATTTTATATAAATCCCCAATAGAAACATACTTATCAAAACTTGCTCCGAACTAATTTAAATGATTCCAATATTTTATACATAATTGATACCCTATGGGGTTTTCTGTGCAGAAAAAAATAGCCATAATTTTATTTCATCTTCTTTTCACCACCAGCCAAAACGTTTTCTTAAATAATTCAATTACATTCATTTAGTATACATTTGGAAAACTATAAAGCAATAATTTGATTAAAAAAAAAAATACAATAAGCGGCATAACCATAAGCAACAAAGTCTAAGAAAATGCAATGCTATGCCAAACCACAACAACATAAACCTAACATGTATACAACATGCAAAGAGACAGACAACATGCATAAATGAAATGCATGTTCAGTTCACCGAAGCTTTTACTCTACTCTATATCCAGTGCACAATAATATACATTCAACACACACAATGGGAAAAATTGGAAACAAAAAAACATAACTTGATAGCAAAGAATAAATGCATTGTTTTAATGCTAATACATGTGCACAATACATGAGTAGCATGTAGTTCTCAAAAGCGACGAGTAGGAATATAAAATCTATATATATATGTATATATATGTATATTGTAACTTTCGGTATAAGAGAAGGCTGTTTGTTGTTCTTGTTAAGTTGATAACCATGTACAAATAAATCACATTTTCGCTTCCTTTTTGTGGCGGTATGCGTATGAGCTTTCAGTAGAGTCAATATTGGCAATCGATGTTGAGTGTGTGTGTGTGTGTGTGTAAAGTCAAACAATGCAAACTCGAACATACAGTTGCATTTTATACCATACAAGTAACTTAAATATTAAGACTAAAACTTAAAATGTAAAATCACAAATAGGAACCAACAAAATCTAAGAATCTTTCTACTAAAGTACCAAACATATTGGCAAACCTGTGCGTTTACTTCAATGGAAAAGGAGGTGAAGAGTTTCATACTACTATTAAGAGTTAGCCAACGTACAGTGTAGATATTTCTAAACAAAAAAAAACAAAAAAGCGCAAAAGAAAAAATTGATAGCCCACCATGCATGCGAGCTGCCTACTCGTGAAAGCCGTGTATTAGGTATTCATGCATACATTCAATTAGTGTTATTTGCTGTGCCACAGAGAGTCCACCTACAGGCTATATAACATATACGGATTCCTTATACGGACAATGGACATTGTATTACTTGCTGCGCTGTTTACTCTATGTATGTGCACCGTTTTTGTACTGTTCAATAACAGCTTTTAAGTCAATTGTAATGTGCGTACCACAATCGGACTCCTCTATATTTCGCAGCCTTTTACCCGGTACGGCCAAGTTGCACCAACGCGACTAACTCTCAATGTTGTTGATTTTTGTAATATTTCTTTACGTTCGCATCTACATATGTTTGATTGCATAAATATCTATGCAAGTGTGCTGTCTGTCCATACCGTATACACATCCATACCATATACGTAATGTATATATGTGAATGCCAACCATACATGCATGTATATATATATATATATATATATATATATATATATATATGCAGGTAGTGATTTTGTTTTCGGGTACATTTTTTTGTTAGCATTTTCGTGATTATTTTGCCTACCGGCTAATAATTTTAGTATTAACAAAAAAAAAAAAAACCGCAAATGTTCATTATGTTCGTTTGCATTAATTTTTATCATATTTCGGGGCATATATATGTACGTATAAAATATAATTTCGATTTTTTTTTTTCTCAATTTTTTATGCATTTTTTTTTAGATGATTCTAGAAAAAATTCTTTTGAAAAACAAATGTTTGCATATCTGTGCTCAAATTCATTAATTATGCATAAATGCTGATGTAAAAATATTAAAAAAAAAAAAAAACAAAAACCAAACGACAAAATATAGGGGTCATGAATGAATATGTTTCATAATAAATCCTATCTCTCGCTACTGTCAGTCATCTCCAAGAGAGTATGCAGATATGTTGTGTGCTTCATATTTGCATACATTAAAAGCAACAAGTTCGAAAACTACTTATGTATAATAATGTCTTAAGGCGAATTTTAGATTACCTATATATCGTCAAAGGTAAACATATAAATGTATCTCACAAATTTCTGCAAATTATGCATTCATCGACGATCATGTTTACAGCAATCATCTTAAAAGTAGCTTTACATAGTTATCGTAGATATGCTCTTATAATTTATTTTAGTTCGTATTGCCGAGTTTTATTGGTTTTGATATTAACAACAATAAAATGATACAAAATCTCTTTAAGAATTTAAATCAGGAGTTTTTCGTGTACATGCTTTTATGCCCTTATCCCACCATCGTGTCATTTTTGTAATTGATTAGTTTACGACGAACTTCCAAGTTTCCATACCTTTGCCTATTCTCAGCCACATATACTATTACTACTACTGCTGCTACTAGTACTAGTTTACCACTGTTCTTCCAATTCAGCATCATGCCTGCTTGCTTTTAATTTCCCGTCTAGCTATAGGTTGCTATTAATCTTCTAACTATTTCACTAGAATTCAATCGATACTTTTTTAAATCCATTTTTCTATTTATAAATGATTTTATTAAAACGGGCATTAGTGCTTATTTGGCATATACTGATTGGCAAGCGAAAAATTTTAGAGTTAATAGAGTTCCCGTTGTTAAATATTATTTTTGTGTGAGTTGTTTGAAAATTAATATATATTATGTGATCATATCAGTGGACATCAGTAGATCAACTCTAAGTGACGGAAACTAACTAAGTGACGGAAACTGTAAAAAACAGATTTTTATAAATTTTCGCAAAATTAAAAAAAAAAAACGTTTGAAAATAGCTGAAAAAAACTCATATTTTATAGAATCATTGTATACCGTACGTGATTAGCTAAAGTTCTTTTTCGATATAACAAATAGAACGATAAAATGAATGTATTTCCTTCCTTTACAAGCGAACATAAAATATTGATGTGAGCACTACGGACGACGTATTTGAACAAATGTGTTTTTGACACTTAATAAAAAACGAAAAAAAAAAAAAATTCAAAAAATAAAATATATACATATGTTATATCAATGTAAACTTGTATGTATAAACTAATAAAAACTAAATCGATAGATTTGTTGAGATACGTTTTACAACATTTATTCTAAAATTTTTTTATCGCTTGTTTGATATGTGGGATGTTTTAAAGTTCGACAACTACAACAACAATAACAATGAAATTGGAACTAAAATTTTCTAAAATTTAATTGATTGCCATATATTATACAAATGCTTTTATCAATGAAACACGTTTCCCTTATTATTAAGTCTTTAAATAGGCTAATAATGTTGTTCCATTTTCTAAAAGAAATCAATTAAAAAAATTTGTTTGCATTGATGTTAAATTAGTTCCATCTTCCGCAACCGTAGCTGGGTTGTTAAGAAGCTCCACTAACAAGTTAGCATACGTGGTAAGCATACGCCACTAACAAGTTAGCATATCGGGGTAGAGTTGGTAAAAATACCAGCACAGGCGGATATGGTTCAAATTTTTAGTTTAAGTCTTCAAACATATGCTGTAAATTTATTTACATTTATATGAAATAAGTAAGTAAATAAATAAATAAATAAATTAATTAATTCTTTCTTTTAGAGCTTGAGCGAAACAACATTAATGCGTTTAGCTAGTCCCCTTTGATTGAAGGTATCTGCAAAAGCAATCATTAGAGGCCAACCAAAGCGCACATATTAATAATTCATGTAAAATTTTGGAGATTAATTTAGCTAAACATCTCCCTTTGTCATCGCAAAACTGAAACAGAAAACTGTGGCATTAAATACAGATTAGTTGAAAACAAAGCCGTTATCCGCCATATAATGCATGTGCTACGATTCAATAAATAGTAGCAAAATTAAATAATAATGAAATATTAAAAATAATTAAAAATTCATAAAATTAAATAAATAAAAGATTAAATAATTAAATAAAAATATTATTATTGTCAACATATACGCGGGTGTAACTATAACTCTTTCAAAACTCTGCACATCAATAGTGTAAGAGAAACCCAATGGCGATAATAGTAATAAAGAGATATAGACATCATCGCGATGCCCGCCAGGCATGTGACGCCAAAGAAAGTTCTTTTCTCACTCACCAGTTGAGGATCTAGTAGAGGTACTTGCCGGTGTCTCACGGCTGACAAGTAAGATTTGAAACACCGACGCCTAGCGAAAGGTTTTTGGGGAGGAAAACTCGAGAGTTGTGCTTCTATTTAAAGGACTTTTAGATAATAATAACATAGAAAAGCTCATTAGTTATCCATAATATGCTTTAAGTAATAGTTGAACTGGGTGCACTATGACGTAGGTAAGTAACATCGATATCCTTCAAAGTACACAATAAACCTTAAAATTAGGTAGAGGAAGTTTCGCTTAGGAGATGTATAGAAAATCTAGAGACGTAAAATAGAAAATCACGGGGATCTGGTTGCTCAAATAAGAAAACTCTCTGTGCTACGTTGACAGCGTTAACAACATTAGAGAATGCCTTGTTGCCTGACCGCTAGTGCGGTCCTATGGAAAGTATCGTGGTGGTTGTGAGTGTAACTAGAAAGGAACATGCTCTGACCAAAAAGAAACTCTGGACTATACCCAGTGAATGTTTGTTCTCGAATCTCGAAAATGTCGGGGTTCCCTTTTGGAGATTGTTCCAAAGCCTAAGGGCCACTGACTATAGTTTGTTCAAAAATAGTTCTGTGCTTAGGTGGGATTAAGATACATTGCAGGTGCTCACGTTAAACCAATGAGAGCAATTTGTCGTTAGCATAAAGGCCGTACCAGAAGCACAATGTGGAAGTGATCAGCCTACTTCCACAAACATGAGTTTTTATATTTACATGTACCACATATCTACTAAATCTTTGAAAACCTTGGAAAACGCACAAACGTTTTATTAATTATCAAAGGAAATATGGGAAGCACATTCGAATAAGCAGTGAGGAGCGAATATTAAATATATAAACGTAACTGTGCTGAACTGTTAAGAAGCGCCTCTAGCAAGTCAGTACGCGTGGGTTCAAATCTCAACGAGCCGATAGTCTAAGCTGCTAGTGCTCTCATCTCTTTAGTCTAAGAATTAATTTCATTTGTCTAGAGTATAATAATAATAATAATAATAAATTAATAAATTAATAATAACAATTAATTATTAACACAGTAAAGAGTTCTCGACGGAGGTCGAAGGAAACTATAAGACAACGATGAAGAAGTTTGAATGTATGTATATGCTAAAGGGGGCGAAAATCCTCTTATCTTTTTTTTACCTTTACTACTCGCGATTACATGCTTCATGGCACTTGCCGCCCAATTATAATTATAATAAACATAAGCATCAACAATATCTACCAGAGGTAATGGGTCAACAACTATACTAATTTTATCAAAAACTTATCACACGATATCCATGAGTTCAATAATGTGAGAGTAAGAGAGTAAGACAAGAAACTTTCCCTTTCTAATCTATTCAGATAGAATTATCGTAATTACTAACCAACTTTAAATAAAAATAAATAAATCCACGAAAAAAAAATTTTTAATTTCAACACCTACGCCACAACATGGGCTTTAATATCGTATGGTAACTTTCTTAGGAATACAATTTTTTCACCTTATTCTGCAATTAAATGTCTGGAGTATATATAAATAAGGATATATATGCTTATATTATTTTTACCCATAGATAATAAAGTGGTAATCTATTGAACAGGTTCGCGAACCAAGTTATTAGCACATATAAAGAAATAGAATATATCCTCTAATTATTTCAATATATTTTGCTATGTTTTAACCCTGGTAGACTCGCATGAAAAGAAGAACATAAACAGCGCTTCTTTACTACTTCAGACTTCAGGCCTTCCATAGCCTTTGTAAGGTTTGAATTTTCAATTAGATAACCCAAGCACAGAAGCTCGCCTGTTGTTGAATGTAATAAAAAATTTGTATCCTCTCTTCAGGTAGTTTTCTTTTAAACTTAAATATTAAAAATTATAATAGCTTAGGGAACAAACAATTATGAATCTTTGCTGATGAGTAATATAATTAAAAAAACCCGTAAGAAGGAATATTTTTTTAAATAACATGCTTTCATATCAATAGATAAGTTTCGGTTTTTTGTTATGCTAATATGAAGATGAGAAAATTATTCAAAGGCAACTTTAATCAACAAAGACTTGCAATGATTAACATCTTTTCAATCTTCTTTAAAGTAGAGAGCAAAATGTTCGTCGTAATCGATACTTTTTTGTATGTATGACTTTTCCTTATTTGATATTCAATTTTTACTAAATGCAAAAAAATTACCTCAAAAATAAAAGATTATTTTATTATGTAAAATACCTCATTAGTGTGACTATTTATCTCTCTGTCTCTATCTCTCTCTCTCTCTCTCTCTCTCTTTCTCTTTCTCGACCTTTTAAAGATTACATTTAACCATTTGCATTGACCAAAACAATGAAAATGTTTTAAAATTCAATATCATACAAAAAAAAGACGAGAAAAAAATAATGCAAAAAAATGTAAAATGTTGCTTGTTGCTCTTCTGTTGTTGGTATTCTTTATAATATCAAAAATAACAACTTTTAAAATCAATGGTGCGTAACAAAGGTAGAGAGTTTAAATAAAGGCACATACTATATAACGTACAAAGGAGATGATCAGGCAGGCGGTATGTTAAAGTATGCTAAACAAGCCATATTATGCAGACAATGACAAGAAACAAAATCTGTTAAGCAAAAAAAGAAAAAACAAAAAAAAAATACAAAAACACAAAGTCCCAAAGTAGTAACAGAGATGCTTAAACAATGTTTCTTGTATTCTGTCTTTTTTCTTTTTTTTTTTTTGTCTCAAGAAAATGCAGCCATTCTGCTGAAAGACTACAGAAAAGGTATTTGATCAATATAGAAGAAAAGCAGATGCATTCTTAATGTTTATTAAGAAAAACCAATAAGAAAGTCAGCCTTTAAACGAATCACGGATACGCATCGCTTTTAACCAATTTTTAGATATTTCAAAGCTTTTGTCTATTTGTGGCAACATATGATTAAGTTTGAAGCGTATATTTCCGGTATTTCCACGAATATGATTAAATAAACTGGGAAGGCATGGAACCAAAATATTATGCTGACCTCAGGTTTACATACGCTTGATCAGATAAACAAGCTTTAATGTCGTTTAGTCTGGGCAGGATTAGGATTATGGGAAATTTATAGGATTCCTAAAGCGAAAACTATATGAAATTCAAATTTTATCTTGATTAAAAAGCATATTTATTTTCATAAGCTCTCTAAATCTGATCTCTAATCAAGACTGAATTGAACTGAATTGAACTGAATTAAACTAAATTAAGCTAAATTGAACTGAGTTACATTGAATTGAATTGAACTGAATTGAACTGAGTTGAACCGAATTGACATGCATTGAGCTGAATTGATCTGAAGTGAATTGAATTGAGCTGAATTGAATTGAGTTGAACCGAATTGACCTAAATTGAACTGAATTGAATTGAGATGAATTGAACTGAAGTGAATTGACTTCAACTGAATTGAGTTGAATTGAACTGAATTAAGTTGAATTGAACTGAATTGAATTAGAGTTGAGCTGAACTGATCTGAACTGGGCTGAAGTAAATTGAACTGAACTTAATTGAATTGAACTGACTTCAACTGAATTGAGTTGAACTGAATTGAACTGAATTGACTTAACTTAAACTGAATTGAACAGAATTGAATTGAATTTGTAAGTTTTCTGTTCTTACCAATGGAACAATGAAATTAATATACTTTCATCCATCGATTATATGGATAAGAAATGATGCAAAATTATCACCAAAGATAAAATAGTTCGTGTGGAACAGATTCGAAAAAAATTATTTCCAAAAGTAACCAATTAAACTATTTTTGCTTCTTTTTCTTTTTTCTTTTTTTTCTCTTACTATGTAAATGTTATTACGGTAATCATTTATGTTCTTTCTTTTATATTGAAAGATATACATATTTTAAGTTTATAACTTTTTGTATCAAGAAGCAATTTATTATAAAGAGTTCTTGGTTCTTTAAATGAAAAAAAAAAAAATGAAAAATAAAATCCTGTGTAAATAAAGTAATATAACTCTCTTTTTTAACAGATCCAGTGCTTAGAGTTAATGTTGTAATATTATCTAACATATATGCAAAAGCTCATAATTTATAAATGCATATATGTATATGTATGTATGCATGTATGTATGTAAACGTTAAAGAAAAAGAAAACGTAAAACAACTTTAGATGTTGTGTCTTCTTTAAATCTATATGCTGAGACCCCTTTCAGGCAATTCGTTATATATGAACGCTATAAATTTTTATACAAAAAGGGAAAAGTTTACATGCCAGTAAAACATATGAGTAGAAGTAAGAATAACATATATAATAACAACAAACAAACAAATTGTGTTTTGATAAGCTTACAAAATCATACAAAGCGCGCAAATAGTGTCTTGGCATAAAAAGTAAAATTAAAATAAAAAGGAAAAAGAAGAAGAAGAAGAAAAACAACCAAACCAAAAGAAGCAGAATATTATTTAATGTTCGACCAAAACGAGAATAAAACTAACATCATCATACATACATATATGCTTTTAGTGGTGTAAGTAGTGACTTATATTGTAAAAATTTCAAAGGCGGTTTGTTATTTTTCTTCTTTTTTCTTTTTTTTTTTTGGTTTGGTGGCCACAGACATCGCGTAGCAGTATTAAGTGCAGCAATATTTTAAATTGAATTTCTCTGTGCTGCAAATTGCGGTTGTTTAGCACACAATGCTGCACATCCAAATGCGTGTGTGCAAATATCTTTACGTTTTGTATGTTTTTAAACATAAATCCTATATGAATGCAATATTCGGAGTGTATATGGAGTGACTTAAGTAACGCCTTTTCTCATAATTTCTTGGCATTGCTGCCTACAACTACATTTTCCAGCATACACTCAAAGATGTTTACATATGAGCTACGGTCTGTAAAATTAATCTGTAAACTAATAATCCTCCGTATATGTACATCGTTTTAATATCATTGTTTATTCATTTTTGTCTTATTTTTAAATTTTTATGTTTTTCAATGTTTATTTTTTATCTTTTTAATTTTTTTTTTCTCATATTCATCTACAATATCAACGGAAACTGAACATATATTATATTAAGTTTCACATTCCTTTTGCACTATCAGAGACTTTATGCTCCTCTGCTCTAGCGTGAGATTCAAAATAAATTTTTCAGTTCAATTTTTTTTAATGATATTTTCAAAACCGCAAAGTTTCAGCATTTGCTCTCTCAAGGCCAAACTTAAGAATTTACTTTCAAAAATCATGATAAACTGAAAAAAGATTTTTTCTTTTTTTAATATTTTTATTAATAAAATATTTTCTTTAATAAAATATTTCCTTCAATAAATTATTAATTTATTAATAAAATATTTCCTTCAATAAATTATTAATTTATTAATAAAATATTTTCGTTAATAAACTATTCATCTCATATTATTCATAATCATAACGAATTTCTCTAGTCTCCAGAGCGATAGTTGACTTTTTAAGGAATTACCGACTTTTTCGTGTAACAATAGTTCTTACAAATTTGAAAGGATACTTCATATTCATTAGTGTTCGAAACTGTACCATCCTGCTTTAAAATCAGTCTCGTTCTACTTATTTATAGGAAATTTCTCGCGTATAGACCTTTCCTCTTAAACGTAGGAGAAAAGTACCAGTGGATCACCGAGTTGATGGTGAATCAATTAGTAATAGCTTATGAAGCTAATTTTAGCTGATTACACAACGATTATACATCAATCGTGTTGAAGGAAAGACGGACAAATCCCCAATAAATCCAACGCGAGGACTCTTTTGATCAATCTTGGCCGTCAGAAGAAATGTTTCATTCAAGAAATGAAATGGAAGAGAACCTTAATAAAATAGACATTTCGCACCGGTCATCGGCCAACGACCATACGGCGGAAGTGAGTATATAATAAGCTCCTTAGTAAAACGATATTCCTATATGAGGTTAACATTAGGTTAATGATAAAAAGAATTTCCCAATATTATGATAATTTTATGGATTATATTGGCTCTCTCAAGTTCATTTAGACAGCAAAAGCTTTACTTGTCTATTGAGTTTTTATCGCCAGTTTTCGATGGCTACCTGTATGATAAGGCCAATCAAAGCTTTCCCTAAGCCAAATTTATTAATTTTAAGAATGAAGAGAATATACAAATATCATCATATATATATTAGTAGGCCCTTTACTTAAAGACTATACATAGCAGCAGCAAATTAATTTGCTTGATTCGCTTTGCAAATTTGCTGCGAATTTACAAATATTCGCTTCATTAACTTGAATCATTTTCCGCATTTTTTTAAATCTCTCCATGTTTACGAACATACTCCACCTTCTTGCTGAAAAAAAAACAAATCTCAAGTGATTTAATCACATTTTTTTTTTATTATTTCATACCAAGTATAGTAAATTTTCCCAAACCCAACTCTCTCGTAACGTTTATTGAAAACATAATTCCCACTTTTAACTCTTGATGTCTAAATAAGCGTCATTAACCGTTGTGTCTTCCAGTTGAACATTTGTACGTTCAAATTATTTTCTATGGAATTTTATGGTGAAAATTTTGCATAAAAAATGATTTCGAAATAAATTATGAAAGTTAATATAATTACTGCAGATATATTTGAATGCTTGTACATAATATGAGTTTGTACATGTAAGCAAGAGTTCACTCTTTGATTACACACACATATACGAAATTATTTAGGTTGCAATTAAAATTGTTGAAAGCGCATGCAAATTTTCGATAGTGTATAATTAAAAAAATTAAAAAAAAAACATTTGAAATTTAAATTTAACATGAAAATCTATTCAGGTAATTGGAAATATTAAGAAGAAAAACGTGAATAAACTCGGCTTTTCATGGAATTGTTTTTAAATTGAGAGAAAAAAAAAAGAAAAAAAAAAAAATATATATATAAGCCTAATACGATAATGCATGAGAAATATGAATTCATATAATTTTTTTTTTTTTTGGTTTCTAAAAAATTGGGTTGGAGGAAGCCTTTAATTTCAGACTTATATCTTCGGTATCTTGATTATTTTTATTATTTTAATTGGTTATGTGACTTTCTTCTTGAACATTCGCGAAGAAAGTGAATTAAGACATTTAATGTAAAAATTCTGTCTAAGTACTTCCAATATGATGGAAATCAACCTCTACATTTCTAAGAGAATGCCGGTGGAGTGAAGCCAAGGCAGATTATAAATCATTTTTAAAATTGTTGTAATATGACACAGTACTCTGTTAGACAAAAGTGAGGCTGCATAAAAATAATTGCGTAAAGAATTTTAAAACTAATCCCTTATTGGCTAGGCTTAAGGAAGACTTTCCATTAATAAGGGAATATAAAATCCGAATCAATATTTATTGATTTTATTGGCTATGAAAGGGATATGATATTTAATGTTTAATCTAGAATCGAGTATAGAATCCAAATATACAACTTTCTCTTCTCCTTGAATAGGATGGTTATTGATAATTATAAGATCTTAAGGAATAAAACGTTATCTTCTGATACGAGTTACACGAGCATATTATTAGAAAATTATCTTCATAAAAAATGTAAGCTGGAAGCACATGCTTTTAAAGCACATGTTCGTTTAAGACAATCAGGTGAGTGTTGCCAGATATATATAGGCATCAACACCATCTAGCGGCAAAAAAGCGAGGAAACATAACATATCACTCAACTCTATTAGAAATATTATTATTTACAGTACATAAAAGCAGGCATTCGAAGTCCTTTAGGAAAAGTTTATACTTCATAAGTTGATTAGCGTAATAACCAGATTTGATTTAGCCACGTCTATCTATCAGTTTATCTCATGAAATGATGTCATCAAAATTTGTTGCCATTGACTTCTATTCAATTTCAAAACTCATGAGTTCGCTTACAACTATCAAGAAGTTTTATAATTTTTGAAGTAAAGATCTCAAAAGATCTCGCGCTTTGTTTGTAAAATCAGCTAGATCAGCCTTTTTTAATGTTCAAAAGCAAATAATAAAAAGCATCGAAATTACCTAGAATTAATTGCGTACACTATTGATATTACTATTAATGCACTCGATAAAAACACGCAGGGATTTTAAAATTTTTCGTTACTTTTTGATAAAATCACCTAACTTTCCTTTCTTTCCTTTTATTAATTTTAATTATTTTTTTAAACACTTGCGTATGATCCGCAACTTACATTTTTCCATTTAGCTTAGATGTTGAGAAATAAAAAGAATTACATCCAATTGTATAAGATTTCATTTGTTGTTTTTTCTTTTTTGCTTTTTGTTTTTGAATAATAACATAGGTGAGAGGCATAAATAATATTATTTTGTTTTTTTTTGTAACCCAGCAGCTGCCAAGTGAAGAGTTCTTTTTTATATTCACCGCTAAAGTTCGAGGGTTTGCTCATTTTATCACAACGTTTGCAACACCTAATCCAAAGTCTCAAAGATCTTATAAAGTACGTATTATCTTTATTAGCCTCAAATTCTGAATCAATCTACCCATTGACATTCGTCTGTCTGTCTGTCTGTCTCTCTGGGTGTATATCTTTGTGTACATGCGTTTTTGACACTCCCCTGGTTGCAAACATTAGGCAGAAACATTGAAAGTTCTTGCCCACAGGTTGGTACTAAAAATTTGCCAATTGGGTCAAAGGACACGCCCCCAATAAAGCGTAAATTAAAAAGATATCTCTTTCTCTAACGAAAATCTACAAATTTTTGCTTATTACGCATAAATTAAATTAAAGATAGAAGACTGAAATTTTCGAATTCTATTTTAATGGATGACCCTACTACCCATGTTCAAAAGCGGGAAAATCGACCACGCTCGCTCGTAGTTATAAGATATCAAATTTTCATTTCTTTTCACTCTTTCGACATTTTCTACTTATTACTCTTAAGGTAAACAAGACCAAAACATTTGACATTAATATAATAAAATGAATGGTGGTGAGTATACAAGATTCGGCCTAAGCTGAATATCATTTTCTTATTTGTTTAATTCTCTATGTAATCTATACCTAGATGAATACACACAAGCAGACATTGCAATATGAAACAAACACGATTATCCTCGGCTTAATATACAAAAAATAAAAAAAATAAAAATAAAAATGTAACTCATAAACATATATTTTTTTATACATTGTTTGCCAAAAACGCAAAAAGTTTTTGTTTTTATATCTTTTTGTGAGTGCAGAAGCATTTAACCGTAAAAAAATACATTTGCAAATGTTGAAGATTTACTAGTTCAACTGGCACATTTCAAACTGCATGTGGTCCTTTTCCCATTTTCATACTAAATTTATAAAAAAAAAAAAAAAAAAATCCATTACAGGGATGTATAGCAATTTTATGTAATATTCTGTTTTTATAACATTTTCAGTCTATTTAGTTTTATTTGTTTCGTTCATTCGCTTCTTAGTCTACTGATTACGCAAAATTATGAGTCATATTAGAAAACAATCGATCGAAATATAACTTCACTGAATTTCAGATCAGATGAGATCAAAATGAACAGATCAGGTAACACTGCTGAGCTAAGACAACTTTCGAAAAAGAACAGAAAAATATTTTTACTTTACATGAAGAAGTAAAGAATACAAGAAATCTGCTTTTTATTTATATAAGATGTCGACTTTCTTCTTGTGAAACTTAATTAATGTAGTGGTCCTAAGTTTCATACGTCTATATGAGATGAACTCTCAATTCTTAGTTCAGAAATTTAAATTTATTGAACATTATAGGATTAAGGATCGGATGCTCCCTATGTATTATATATTTACAATAAGCTCTGACTGCGGACAGAATATAATAAAATTACCCTAAATCCAGTAGCTAATCTGCTAATAAAACTGTAGCTAAACCATAGTTAAGCACAAATCATATTGAATTACATTTTCGTTTAATACAAAAATAATAAATGCGTTGATTGTAATATCGATCGATTAATTAGTCTGTCTGGAAAAAAAATATTGCGATAAACCCTGAACATACGTTAGATGTTCCTTTGCTGCGTACGATGCTACAATGCTATTACACAAAAAGTAAGACCCAGTTGTTATTATTAGACTTGACACATTACAACATTCACAGGTAATTAGTCATCTCACTTCAGATATTGCAAATTGGCTTTGACTAGAAGAGAGAGCAAGTTTTGGCTTACATAGTCTCATGAGTCCGTATTTACAGTAAATATAAATTTCTTATAAATCTCTATAAGAAAGACAATGTTTTGAAATGTATCTACCGATATATAGAAAACTTCATCGTGGTCCTTACTGTTGGAAAATTCCTGCCTTCAAGCCTCTCGAATGTAGTACGAAAGCCCCAATTCGCCTTAGAGGTTTGTGCTTTGTCATATTGCTTCTAAAAATTTTTTATGGTTTTTTTATGTAGTTTTTAAACAATACTCATAGTTGATGAATAACAAAAAATTTAATGTAAACTGAATATTTTTTTTTTTTTTTCAATAAAAGAATACATATGTATATGAGTATTTGAGTATTTAAATCTTTCTTGTTTTTTTTATTAAACAAAGAACATGATTCAGCTCCATTGAAAGAAATGTCTAAGTAATTCTGTAAAAAAAAAAAAAAAAAAAAAAAACAAGAGAAAATTTAATAAAAAAGAAGATCGGTTTATAACAAGCAAGCATTTCCTTTGACCACACATAATAAGAAATAATGCACCAGCATATCAATGTTTGATTTGCATATTTCCTATTGAAAAATAATACAACTCGAACGATAACGAGCACACTCCTCCATTCATATTCTAATCACTAAAGGAACAAATAAAAAAATGATTCAAATGAATATAAAAAGAAGACGAAAATAAAAAGCTTAAAAAACAAACTTAAACAACACTATATACATATACATATATACACATATATGTTTATATAGATGAAGTGTAATGTTGATCTTTAATGATCGCCGTTGATAATGAAATGATGAGAATGAGTGACGCGTCACACAGTATGAAATGAAAAGATGACCAGACAAGATATACAAGCGGGCATATAAAGGCGAAATGAAAGCCAGACTTTGAGTGTTTATGAAAAAAATGCATTTTTTATGCCTTTTGTCTTCCAAGAGGGATAAATAACGCGATCATTTATAACTCGATGGGAGCTGTCAATAATAATTATATAAAAAATTACGCAGTATTTTCAATTACAAAAAAAAAAAGAGAAAAGATAAGAAAATATTTTTTTTTTAAATTAAGAACAAAATTAATCAAAATCAATTTTTCTAAAAAAAAAAAAAATTATGATTTTTTTATAATGAAATTATGTATAGACAAACAATAAAACTTTTATTGGATTTGAGCAAAGGGGGAAAAATACAATGGCTTTAGAATGAACCTTCAAACCCAACATATTAGGCAAGTGGGTGTTTTCTTTCCAAAGTCTCTAACAAACTTTAGGAATTTTTCAGATATTTCAACTTAACGCTACTCCAAAATATTACGGTTTCTAAGGCCTATTTTAGGTGGTCTGGTGTTGTATCGGAAGACAGAGACCGCCTCAGAGTACCAGAATATCTAAGGAAGCGTGAACAGTTAATTACAGACGGAAGATTATTTATGAACAGAACTAATACCCGATGACATAATTATTTCTCTAGAAGAAACCTGATGAGTGACACGTTGAAGATGACCGTTTAGATAAGATGCGAACCATTTAAGCAAGATGCCCGGAAAGCCGTATAAAGTAAATTTAGAAATAAGCAAGTCATGATTTACTTTATCAAAAGCATGGCTAAAGTCTGTAAAAATAATATCAGTTTCCGAACCATTGGAAAACCTCTTGAAGATGTAACACGACTGTTCTAACAGATTTGTTAATGTGAGGCAACTGGTAGTAAAATTATGTATGATATGGTGAGATAATAGCATTAGTTAAGCGCACTAAATGTCTAGTTCTCAAGCTCTCAAAGAGCTTGGCTAGCACGTTCAGCTTGGCTATAGGCTTGTAGTTTTCGATACCATTCCTACTGGCTTTTTCAAATGGAAACAATGAGACCACTTTTCCACACCTCTGTGAATATACCTCTACCTAGCGATAGATTGCATATATCAGCCAGAGGACAAGCAATGCCCTAACAGCAATTAATGAGGATGCCATCCGAAATGAGGGTATGAGAATACTTTAGTGATAGTAACCCATCTCTAATTTCTAAATCCTATAAAACCATATTAGAGAAAATGTTATATGTTGGAAAAGAATAGCAATGAATCAAAGTTTATTTTATTATTATATGAATAATAATATGATATAAAATAAATATAAATATAAATATAATAATAAATTAAAATATTGCAAAATTCACAAGATTATTAGAATTTCTTTTGGATGTAGAGTTTTTGCGAAGAGATCAAGGCCGCCTTTGCCACTTACTTTCTAAATCAAACTAAGACGTTATATACCAAAATTCAAGTTTCTATTATATTTTTTGCCTTAAGACACTTAAGGCATGCAAATCGATTAAAAATCTCTTAACGTACCCCAAGAACCAACTTCCATTCTATAAGAATAACGAAGTTGATCTCATCATGAAGCTTGGGAGTAGCAATACCTTGACTGCCATTTGGCGGCAGACGAATAGGTTTCAGATTACAAATATATAAGCGTTTTGTCATCTCTTCAGCATGCCTGTGCAGAAAGAGTGGAAATATTGAACGATATTCTTTAAAATAAATACTCACTAATATCCTTTTTCAGTATAAAACTATTTGAAATTGTTCCCTTAAAGTATTTTTGTGAAAAATACCTCTTTGTTATGCCATTATGCCTATATATACACATACACATATATTGTACTCTTCTGAATTTGAAAATGCTCCGTCGTCAATACCTAAATAACACTAACACTAACACTCCTTACATACACACAAACATTTTTGCTATGTCACATATTTCAATGTTGTTTATTTTCTTAGTGAGAAGAGAAACAACGTACGCCTCAAACATATTAATTAAAGGCATTACATAGCAATAGCTTCCAGTCTTAAATGCACATGCAACGCACATGATTGTGCGGTTGTCGCTTACTTGATTGCAACTTTTTGCAACTTGCAAAAAGCTTAGTGATGAGAACATGAAAAACCTGTTGTAACCATTTAATGAATTGTCATTTTTAAATATACCAGAGACCAGACCAAGATAAAACACCTTTTAAAGATTTGCAAAAAAAGAAAAAAAAAAATAAATAAATAAATAAATAAATAAAAAGAAAAAAAAACAGAAAAATGACAAAAACGAAAACAAAATACAAGCAACTATTAAAAAGGACAAAAAAAAACTTCCCCCCTTTTATATTTTTTGAGCAAATATGAAAACCAAAAACAAACGTAAATAAGATTTTAATATGACTTTTTCTTTCGCAAGCATAAAACATAAGGAAAACAACAACAACACAAACAAAAGTAAATATTTGTCTCTTTATGGCAAAAAAAAAAAAAACAGACAAACATGAACAATAATAACACTGCAAAAATACAAAAAAAAAAAGCATCATCAACTTCAACGCCAATCTCCTACCCAAAGAAAACAAAAAAGAAGAAAAAAAAGAAAAAACATTCATAGACGGCAGTGTCATCATCGCTTTCATCAACGTTACTATCAACCTTAACAGCATCCTTAACCTCATCCTCAATGTTGTAAAGAGAAATTTTTACATTATTACGTTTATGCATTTGGCTTAAAAAAGGCTCTATTTTTTGCTACACATACACACACATGCATTAATATTTTTATTTTGACATTTTTTTGACTTTTTTTTTTAAATTTCCATATTCCCTGGGTTCGCATATATTTATATATATACATATGTGTGTGTGTGTGAAACTCAGTTCACTGTTCTGCAAATACTGTAAATATGCTGATGTATTACAACATTCTCGAGACTTACATACATAGATATGAGATGATGTTGCTCAAAGTGTATCCACAATATCTATCAAATAAAATAAACTCTTAAATCGAAACCTATATATTTGTGATGCTTTCAACTTATATAAAACCATTATTACATATATAGATACATAAAGAAATATAAAAACAAAAAAAGACATAAATATAAAACTCCAAACATATGAGAACACTTTGTGTGAAAATAGTCTCATTTAAATAATTTATGATTTTTATACATTCACACATTCAAGGTAGCAAATATCCGATATTGAACTGGAAGCAAAGATCATTTCGTTATATTTTTCATATTCTAAAAGTATATAAGAAGTATATTTTGATTTAAATAAAAACAAAGGTAAGTTGAAATGAATGACTGAGGAAAAGTTAAGAGAGATATTGTGAAATTTATTCTGTTTGGAGATAGTTTTATTTCTCGCGTATATCAGATGATGATGTAAAACACAAAATGATTATATTCCAAAACATAACGTATTTCTTCAGATATTTCACTCATTTTCAAATCAATATATTTTTTTACAGGAGCAAAGAATTACAAAACTATTTTAAGAAAAAAAATGTAAACTGAAATGTCACCTTTTATCGGGTGAGTGCCAGATATAAAGGCATCGACACCATCTAATAGCAAAAAAACCGCGGAGACAACATATCCACATAATATAATGATTATTATTATATTTATTTGAAAGTTCTTCTTATATTTTTCTTTTGATGTCATGCCGGTTTTATTGTGACAATAGCTTCCTTCAGATATTATATGCGGAGGAGGAGAAAGCACATTGCCATCAAGATAAACCTTTGACTTAAATTGGGTATAAGCGTATTATTATTTTTTATTTATATATTATTTATTACTCATTCTCTTGTTGGAAGTTTCGAAATACGTATTCAATATTAACTTGGATCGTCACTCACGAGATGTGTAAACACGTTAACGATCAGAAGAAAATGCAAGTGAGAGAGATAGAAACATTTTGTTAAGGGTTTAAGGTTTAAGGAGTTTTTCTTGAAAAGATTGAATATGATGATGATTGAACGTATCGACCTAAGGTATGTTTAAGACAAGGAAAACCAAGTGGTGCCAGAGGGTCACAATGCACTGTGTACTTTGCAGATATCTGCATTTAATATATATGACAAAGAAAAGGAGCGGAAATAGATATCACCTTCTGAAGTTCCCTACACATACCCACGTAACATATCTTTTTTTATATTCCTTCATTCCTTATTTAGGATAAATAAGGATTTCAATAACTTGCGAATGAAAAATGTCTCATTCTTCATTTGTGTCTCAATATCTCAATAGGCGACAGATAAAATCGGCTTTAAGTTACAGACATCAGTTCCAAGTCCAAAGTGCTCAAACTTCTTAATACTTATATTAATATTCGCTTAGATCTATTATATGTTCGTCCCGCGTGAGCATACACTAAATGAACATTTGTCTCAAGAAGAGGGCACTCTATTCATTTGAAAATAAAAACAAATATTTTTTAATTGAGTTGTGATATTTTTGTTAGTGAAAGTGGAGTTTTTCGTCAAAAGTTGCTGTGTGGTGCTTGTGAAATTTGAGTTTGTTTTGTGTTTTCAAACGATCGACGGGTATGTCCGCGCAAAGAGCCTGCTAAGACACCGATATGTCGATGCAAAGGAGACTTACTATATATAGTAGCTACAGCTTTTTGGAATTTCTTAACCACTCTACGAATTGTTGACACATTAGATGCACCTGCGCGACTGTAAACTCCGCAAAGTTTGCGAACAGTCTGAGCTTATTGGGTTTCCACAATTACGACGCGTTCTTCTTTTGTGTAATACTTCATTTTTAATAATCGGAACAGTAATAGGTGACAACTGTTAAATTTCAGACTTACCACTTGCATGAGAAAGAAACGACAACATATTTAAATAGAGATTCCTGTTGAGACATCCTTTAAATTTTTAGTTAATTCTTTATTATATGACAAAAAAGTGATTACGTATTATTTGGAAGAATTTTGATGAATAATTGCACAGTTTTACATATGAACTGATTACTAATTTCAGAACGTAATTGTGTTATAAATTAAAAAAAAAAATAATTGTTTTTTAAAAAAGATTTTGAGTTTTTTTTTTGCTACTCGCTTAAGCCAACGAATTGTTTTCATTACTTAATCTGTATGCTTACATTTTTTTTACTTACAAATACATATATTTATTGATCCGGTTACATGATTTTTAATTATTACAATTGCTTATGTTATGACATAAAATTTTAATCGAATTTTGTTATGTTTCTCCTTTCATTTGTTTGTCCTTTCTAGCCAGTCGGACGTTTCAAGGCAGAAATCATTTTACTTGAAGTTTCCTTTTGTTTTTTTGTTTTTTTTTTGTTTTAACGCTTTTGCGTTGAAGTTATCTCAAAAAAGAAAAAGACACGAGATATGTGAATTTATATTGCTACCGCGTTGCACTGTGAGATGTTGTTGCTGCCTTTTCTTTACAAAAACCCTTTGTGTTATAGAATGTATGCTGTAAGTAGTCTTACCATTCTTTTTTTATAGCTCCTTCGTGTGTGTGCACGTGTTTTTTTTTATTTGTTAAAATCACGCTTAGCATTTTCGAAACGAATATAAAAACGGATATATACTTGACCATTACTTCTTATGTAACACCCAGAAAAAGATTATAACGATTTTAATCGCATAAATCACATTTGAATATAATAGATCGGCTTGAATCAATGGCTATGTTTCGAATCCCCTATAACAAATCATTGAAAATAGTAGGGAGGCTTATGTGTAATACAAACTCGGAGTAGATAGAAGTTTTAATGAACTAAAATATAAAGCCCCTTCGATTATTCCACTTCTTGAAGCCGACTATCGTTCAGTGGAAAACAGTCCTCTGCTCAGCAGTGCACCCTGAGGTTAAACTATTAGACTACGAACTCATGTTAAATCAATGATAGGATTCTAATCTAAAAGATGAAGATTTAAAGTAATACACTATTCGGTGAAGTAGTCAATAACAGGAGTATAGTTGTATATAATACGGATAACGACCTTATTATCTTTGGAAAATCTTTGTTCGTTTAATTACACATTATTTGTGGGCTCTTAAAAATATTTAAACAGAATGCATAGAGTCATTATCATTACATTACGGTAAGGAAAGCAATCTCACCTATTCGTTATATGTCACACAAACGGAACGGAGGTCGAATTAATAAATTATCTTCACGATGGTCACTCGGTGAAGAAGAAGGAAAATTGTTTCGAAAAGTTAGTCAAATTGAGTGAAGCTTTAAAAAAATCGATGATAACAAAAGAGAGATAAGGATACAGGGAACTGTAAACAGGAGCACTGCTGAGTTGAAGAAGACTGTAAATCAATAACAACAATTTATAGAATATCTTGCCGACAGCTATTTGCTAAAATGTGATGTAAAATTTCTTTGAAAATTAAGTCACTAACGAAGAATGATATCCCCCTTATAAGTCAAAAATTCAATACTGGGATATTGAAGAAAGATTATAAAATAAGGGAACAATGGTCATGATTACTTATTGGCAAGAAGAATAAAACTTTTTAAAGAATTATTTGAACTTGATGCTACATTTTTCGAAGAACAATCATAAGTCAAGCTAAGTTGTCGCAACGTTAGCTGAACTGTTAAGAAGCGCCTGTTGCAAGTCAGAACACGTGGGTTCAAATCTAATTCCGCTAGAGTTTTTTCATAAAAATGAAAAAACCCCAACGAAGCCGATAGCCTAAACTGCTAGTGCTCTCATCTCTATTCTAAGAATTAATTTCATTGCTCTAGAATTAGAATATAATAATAAATATATAATAAACTAAGCTACAGGTATCGTCTTAGCAAGCGCAAAATAGAAATTTTCATAAAGAATCAATTAAATTCGCGGCGTTAAATCTTTCAAGATTGTAATGATAAACCTAATAGATTGAGTGTAAGCAAAAGTACTATTGATTTTAAAGATGGTAGAGCAAACTAATAACTTTCTCTAATCTTAGCCACGATTATCTAATAAAGATTCAACTAAGTTCGCAGAGTTGAAAAAAGCATTCTGAAGGGTAATGACAATTAATAAAGCTAAAGAAAAAACCAACTATGTGGAGGCAGGAGGATCACTGAATTAAAAAATATTGTTTCAAACTAAAAAATTTCACAGGCAAAGTAGTAGTAGATGGTGGCAGACATATTAGTATATTTGAGAAAATCAAATTCGCTGAAAGCTTCTTTATTTAATTATTAGGTGCTTGCAAAAATTTTGGTCAGCAACTTGTCCAGGTAAAAATGATAAACTAGCGGGAGACACTCATTCGATCACTTTGACCTTCATCTATCTAAAATAACAATTTTTCATTAAGTATTATTGAGTTATTCTGTATATACAGACGTTAAGGGCGGAACGCTCAAAATGATGGCGATGCTACTCTATCATATCCAAATTGTGGGTTTTAGTTTCAACGGCTTAAAAATGATGACTTCCGATGTCAATGAGAAAGAACAGCCTGGAAAAGCAAAAAAAAAAAATTCGAAGCCCGTAAATAGCAAGACTTATTTGGACAAAAACTCAGCTTAAATTCTCAAAGAATTTTGGAGCAGCTTAGCAGTTAGGAATTACTGTATATTGTACCAATTTTTCTCAAGTGAAGAAATGATTAAAATTAACGCAACCACCTATTATATATATATATCTATATATATGTATATATATATATATTAAAACTAGTTGACAGAATCAATTAAATTTTAATTAATATAAATTGCATTTAAAAAAAGAAAATAATCAAAAATTAATTAAAAATATTTTCAAATCATACATAAGTTTTTCCTGTAAAGGGTATTAAAATATTCGTCTTAAGTCTGTTACATTAATAAAATAATTCTTTTTTTTTTCTCTTGCATTTATTATTGCAATTCCTTTCTTCTATTCTTTTGCAGGCGTAACGAATCTATATTCTGATCTTATGAGTAAATTATGACGGCTGTAGTATAAGGGCGGTGTTATTTTCTTGCAGATACATTAAAATTGTTTAAAAAAACTTATATGAAAAAAAACAATAAAAAAAAAATGTAGAAATAAATAAATCACAAATATATAGAAAAACATGTGAAAATTTTTCCCTTTAAAATGTTAACTGCGTTTTCAACTTCTAACCAAGTAACTCTACATTAACATGAAGCATACAAATTTGTTTAAACTTCACCTACACACAGTTTATGCTTAAGCATAACATGCAAATTTTTGCCTTTAACAAATTATTACATTTAAGTTCGCAACACCAACATCAACAACAATAACAATAATAACAACAACAAGAACAACATGTTAGTGAAAAACCTTAAGGTTTCAGAGATTGCGGCGGCATATTTTACAAGATTTTTGTAAAAAAGTATACTGTAAGCCTACGCTTTAAAAGCGTAAAACATTTGTTACACCTTTTAGAAGAAATTTAAGCAAAAAAAAGAAAAAAAAACAGAAAAGAAAGAAAAAAAACTATGCAAACAAAAAACAAAAAAAAAAAAAGAAAGAGGAAAAGAAAACATCTAACAACTCTAACTAAATGGCACGCAATTTTTACTTAACAAGTACACACTTGTGTATGCATTCGCTAAAAGTAGTAAATTATAGCGACACACAACACTACACAGTTGGCCTGTTTGTAATGTTTAGAGAACTTTCATGAAAAAGTGGTATAAATGTGGCATAAGGTGAAAATATCGCACAATCTTTAGTTTATAGCAAAAGTAAGTTTGCTTCTCATCTCAACTGCACTCTATATATAAAATTAAACTAAAGACATGCGTACGTTTGTTAAACGCAAAAAATTGTTGCACATGTAGTTATCAGACACTTGACATCTAATGTCACGCACAAGTATTAAATTTAAATATGGGCAAGAGAACAATAAACAGGATCTATAAACAAGCGAAACAATCACCTGAGCTGGTGAAAATAAAATCATAAAAAAAAAAGGAAACAAGACACTATAGACAACAAACAAACACACAAACAAACAAGCAAACAAACAGAAAAAAAGAAATGTTGAAATCACAACAGGTTGCAGCGTGTGTTTGTGTGTATGTTGTGTGTATGCAAAGTGATATTATGATGATGACGATGATAGCTGTAAATGTTGTCATCAGTATCGTGTTTGTTTTTAGTAAGTATGAACAGTAAATTGTTTGCTATAAAAATGATATAAATCATTTGCGAACATATCATGAAAAAGTAGTCGAACCGTAAATACAAATAAATGTCAATATCAAGCAAATACGTTGAATATATCATTTATGCTTAATGCAGAATATCTTATAGTATGATCTCCTTTTAAGCGCATTATTGTGCTGATCACTCGTTCTCCTTTTTAATAACTGATAAGCTTTAAAGAAGAAAGAAAGCAAACTGAGAGTTTCATAAAAAAATAATATCATTTTAGCTTTAAACTCGACACTATTCTATACTTAACGTTTATATCTTTTATTATTGTATCGTTATAGCTGATGAACCGAAAGGAATATTGTGTTCTTAGTTTGGGGCAAACAAGCAAGCAAGTAAGCAAGCAAGCAAGCAAACAGTGTGAATAACCAGTTATTTCGTTTTCACATAATTTGTGTTAAGTGCATTTGCTGGAAGAAAAAAAGACACAAACGCAACATCGGCAACGACAAAAAGAAAAGAACTCTTGAAGAATTGTGTGATATGAGAGAATACTTGTGATGGCGAACTATCTAAAATCTTCATTACCTTTAAAAGGTTTTTTTTTTGTTTTTATTTTTTATTTTTTTTTTTCTTTTTTTTTTGGTTATTTAAAGATATGCTTAAGTGTTGCTGAATAAAAAAAAAAGTGGTGTTAGAGGAAAGTCACAAATATACAGATATAAAGAACAGTAAAGGAGATGAAATTCTAAATTTTATTTATTTTTTTAAAATTTAAGATATAAATTCGTTCAAAAAGTCCGAAAAGAATTTTGAAAGACGTTTGAATTAAGTGCATGATTTACTGATAGAGAGTAAAAAAAAAATTCTTATCTCTTTTTATTTAAAAAATTTGTCAATTTTTGAGTCAAAGCTTTAAACAAATTCTAACTATAAGCTAAGTAGAATCGAAAAATTTTAATTAATTTCGTGACTGAAGAGATTTGAGACAAATCTTCTTTTGTCCTCTCTATAACAGATAAGCCTTGAAGAAAAATAAACCATAAAGAATCTTTACCTATGGTCAGTCAAAGCTTTTAAAAGTCGATAAGAGAGACATATAGCGGCATATGTCAAAAAGTTCTCTTCATTTACATTTAAATCAGAAAATTGTTTTAATTTTTTTTCTATTTATAAAAAAAAAGAAAGAAAAAAAATGAGAACATTTTAGGAATTTTCAAAAAATGCAAATTGAGAACGATAGTACATTCAAACAAAACCGCAAAAAAAAAGGTTTTGTGAAATGTGTAAGAAAAAAAATTAGAAAATTTTAGGAATTTTCAAAAAATGCAAATTGAGAACGATAACACATTCAAGGTATAGTAAAGCGAAGAAAAAGCTCCAACTCACTTAGTAGATTTCTAACATTTTCATTAAGTAGTTGGGTCAAAAACTAATATAGCGGTCAAGAAGTTCCGGAACCAAGAAATGAAAAAAAATTCTTTTTCAAAATACGATTTTTTTTCATTATCTTGATTTACTTCAAAATTGGTGCAGGCAGTGCGCAACTATTCCCTATCATCTTGATGTCTTTGTTTTTTCGTTAAAAATCTTTTATTTGGCTCTGACTATAAGAATACTTAGTAGTTATTTATGCCGAAAAATTAATACTTAATTCCATCAGGATCTGCAGTTGTCTAGAACAATTTTGAAAGAAATCATTGAGACTACATATGCAAACGGACCTGTGTTAGATTAAAAATTGAAAATCGTGAATGAAAATGTTAATAAATTGAAAAAGCTATTACACACAATTATTAATTTTATTTTTTTCTATCTACTAAGTATAAAATACATGTTTAAAAAATGATTTTTATTTAATTTCATCAGGGCCGGCTGTTATCTAGAACAATTTTGGCAGAAATCGTGCTCTTTGGTCGACTAATTCACGGTACTTTTTTATTAAAGATATTGAGCAAGAATACGTGCGTATTCGTATTACTGGTTTGTTAAGGAATATTCAGTTTAGTCATACTAAGTAGCCAAACAAACGTTCGCTTTTTCAATCTCATATAGTTGACATAGTGGCAAGACTCTTTCATATCAAATTTGAATGAAGGTCCTTCTTTTAAAAACGCAGCTTTCTATCTGAATGATACTTCAAGTGTTTTATTTATATCCTTCAAAATCCTTAACACCCAGATGTACTCTTTACATGGAAACTGATCTTCTCTACATATTGAGGATAAAGTAGATATGTTGCAAATCCATCTGAATACTAAATTATGAAATAGTTTTCAATATAATTATATTCGAATGACAATTGTAATGATAAAATAAGGAAAGGATATTAATCAAAGTTGAATTCTTTGATTTTTTCACAAGAGGAGAGCAACAAACAATATTTTATACTGAAAACACCGGAATGCTTAAGAAAAGAAGCCGAAGCAGAATCCCGGAAATGAAATCGCGGAAATTTAATCGCGAAAACGAAATCGCGGAAGTGAAAGTTCAATTGAGTGTATTTTTGATAAGTGCGACTAATTTAACTGTTATACACTATTTGTGCAAATCAGAAGTTCTTGAAATTTAACCCTGTGTATACTGCTTACAATACAATGGAATTACTGGCCAAAGCGTTCACTATTAAATGCAACTTTATATGTACGTTTGATGTTGTGGGCATTAAAAATTTCTTTAACATGCTTTTCAATAACTATGTATCTCTGTAATTGCAAAGACTTGCATAACGTTTCTTTTAAAGCATAATTTTGAACGGTCTTTAAAAACCTGAAGATAAAACGAAACGAATGCATTGAATGGCAACACGTTTTACTAGATAATTACTTTTTGAAATAAAAACTGAAAATGAACGAAAAAGAATATAGAAATGATTTAAAACTTGAGAATTTAACGCACGTGAAAGCATTTAAGCATATTTAACGCCACCACATGCAATCTTAACAACACACGACGACATGCAAGCATTACCGCCGAAAAGAGAAAAAAAGAAAAAAAAATATCACCAAAGAAATCATGAGAATCTTAGTAATATGATCAACAAAAACAAAAAAGATAAAAGGTCGATGGAAGGAGAACGATTTGCAGCCTTATAATCTTTAGAAGGGTTGTTACATGAAACGTTGAGGGTGACCGCTGTTTCTGTTTCTTTTTGACAAACGTTACAAATGTTACCCAAAATGCGGATGGAGAGCAGGGTGAGGGGATGAGGATGAGGAGAGGAGGGTGAGAAGAGGTGTGCGTGTTTTATAATTGTTACTGTGTCTTTGTAAGGATATAAGCAATCAGAATAAAGGGTAATGTCACCCTAGAGACCGTTTATGTTTTGCTTCAACGTTGGTCTGGTTAACGTATGAAGGATTTTTAAAGAGCCAATAAATCATTTTACAAAATATACAGTTTCGTTATGGCAATAATGTTAGGTTATGAAATATATTTTAAATAAAAATCTGGGCAATTTTTGATATGATTTCAAGTGTGTTTCTTTTTTTTTTTTTTTTTGTTTCTACTTAATGAACAGTCTTTCGCACAATGAATGCAATTTCTTTGTAGCATTCTTTTATTTATGTATTCTGTATACATACGTGTGTGTGATTTATTTGTGTATATATTTCTACGTCCATTTGCCTTAACAGCAACAATGGTCTTTTTCTTATTATAGGTCACCAGACAGCCTCCGGTTTTTTGTATATTTTTTTTTCTTTGCTGCCGAGTAGCAAGTACTTGAAATTTTTGTTGTTTTTTTTTTTGTATTTGAAATTTTATTGAAACAATTTTTTTGTTCTTTGTTTTCCTTTTTTGCCAAGTTAGTTGTACTCTACTTCGTGTTAACTGCTGTTGGAAGCTTTGGGTTTAGTTGTTTCTTAGAAGCAAAAACCATATACAGTTACAATAGGAAACCATTTGCCTGCCATTCACACATTTATGCTTACGCTTAGGTGTGACGCTTAGATTTCAAGTCCATATTGCAAACAATAGCCATAAGTTACTATTTGAATTTTTCTTCGTGGTTTTCTTTTTCAAACACTATATGGTTTTAGGAGTTTTTACATGAATATTATTTCAATTATAGTGGTTTGTATGTAGATACATACGTGTTCATAGAAAATATTCGAAAGAATCAGGTCAATGGTTTTTAAGAAGAAAAAAAAACCGAAAAGAATGCAGTGATATAAAACACATTGTTGAGAGAAATTTAACCGAAACCACAACAAATATTTCAAAGCACTTTCTTAAATCTATTGTAATCGGAGAAGAAATGTAATTAATTTTTCTATGAAACCGAATAAAATAACCGGAAACTGCATTTCTCAATCATAATATCATAATATCGTAGCATCCAAGGGTTCTATGCCGTCCCGAAATCTGAGATTGTAAAGCTAAAGCTAAGTTAAGACAATAAAATTAAAATTGTGTAGAATTTCTTGTTCTTTCACTATTTCCTACAAAGAAAGACTCTCCCATTTAAAGTCCATAAGCTTATCGACACAATTGTATATTTTATTTTTAAGATTGTTAACTGACCTCTGTACGACATTTCATGCGAGTATTTATTCTTAGTGATATACACCTGCTAATTTACTCATTGATAAAAAAGCAAACTGATTTTACTATTTGTAGGAAGAATGAAAAAGTTCAGCAAAGAAATTGCATCAAACTTTGCTTCAAAAATGGAATTTCTTTTCTTGAACTGTTGAAAAAATTTTTTATGACAAAATCGAATCATTTCAATCAAATGTTATATTAAACTTCTATTCGCCGTATCAATCTTACTGCTTAATGGAACCATTGATAAGCTGCAAGAACTAGCACTCATTGCTTAATTATCTTACCACGTAAACAATATAAATAAATATTAACATTGTGATGAAGTACAATCAATCACTCATATTCTTTGTTACCACCAGGTATATGAATAAATATATAAATTAAATTAATAAACTTATACATCCAATTAAGTAGAATGATTCCGCGCAATGGTTTAGATTTTTGGTATAAAATCATTTCATGCATTAGATAAGGAAAAACCTTTTTGCATTTACATCTTTACATCTTGCTTCCTTCTTACCCTATAAAATATATACAAAATATTATTTGATAATACGAAGCAATAATAAAAAAACAATAAACTCAATCAAGACCGATTGCTCGGCTTGTTTGCTCTCCGGCTGGCTAATTTTCCAAAATTAAGAATTCCTACAATATTGTTTGAAGAGCACCGCCATGCTGGCTAAATGTAATTGCAAGTGCTTAAAATCAGATGCGTAACAGCGACTCTTTTTTGTTATATACAAGAAGACTAGCGGTGTTTTTATCACACTCCAAAAAAGTTCGCAATAGAAATGAAATTCTATATAGAAATGAACTAATTCTTATGTAGAATCTCTTCAATCAATTCAAAGATGAATCCCTTCAATAAATTCTATGTAAAGTTGTCGCAACCAATTATAAGTTGTTTTGCTTTAATTCTCTACAGCTCGTGCCGAACTTGTAAATGTTGCCAAGTTTTTGCTTTATTGATAAAAAAAATGATGCCAATTGTAAATAAAAACAATTGTTATCGTGAAAGGAAGAAAAAGGAAATTTTTTGAAGGTATAAAAACCCTGATGGAAAAAAGCTAACCAAAATTTACTTTAACAAGTACGTATTTAGATGAAAAACAAAACAAAACCAAAAGAAAAACATTTTATTAGCGTCTTTCCTTTACATCAATTTTACTTATGTTTGTTTGCAGATCAAAGAAATCTTACCTTTTACAAAAACAAACTCAAGCTAGAAACGGTAACTCTGTATAAATTTTATATCGTTTTTATCGAATTCTAGACAGAATGCGTCAACAACACAACCGCTACTATGGTGTTAAAAAAAAACTTTGAAAAATATTTTCGCACACAAGAAATACAGTCTTCATCATTTTGCAATAATGTCGTGTACATGTCATGAAATCTTGAAGCGGTTAATTGCTACATCAATAGTTGATCGTTTTATTACATTACGATATGAAATGATTTAGTAGTGGATGTAAAGGGGAAATACATTATTAAGTAATACATTTAGAAATCAGAAGTTAGCTTCGAGTTGTCAGTAAGCAACAAGTTCAGGCGATTAGTTAATTTTCCTTGGGGAAGAATTCAGGAAAGACTAGCTAGAGATGTACTAAATTGAGTTTAAAACCTTATTGTGATCTTTTACAGTTAAGTATGGAATATGAAATTTGCAATAAGAACGAATGTTGCAGCATATGTAGTCAAGCAGTGTATATCGAGAGACGGCATATTTAACAAACGCGAGAGTTTATTAAACAGTATAAAAATCAAAAAACATCAGAATATCAAAAAACAAAGTATAACTAAATTGACTAAATGTACTATTCTAGGGAATGATGTAGTCGTCCTTCCTTGTCTGTCTCCTTTGTTAAACTATACTTATTTTCCTTATTTCGTTTTAATTTTGCTTCGCGACGAGTAAGAACGATGTCACAGGAAATGGAAAACACGGAATATGGAAATTAAAACGAAGCATTCAAACTCTTTGAAATGAACTACCGCAAGCATGGACTTCAATAAAGAAACACTTTTTCTGCTATCAGCATTTTCATAAGATGGTCCCTAGAAAAACTTCATATCGAAAATTTCTACATTTGTATTTCTAGAGTACTGCGAAAGAGAAAGGATTTACAAATTGTGTAACATTTAAATTGTGAAATTGATCGGGTCGGAGTTTGTGATAACCAGCGTAAAAGATAGAACAACGATTGACCAATACTAGGTACAAGTTGTTGGACTTTCAATATCTCTATCCAAATTACTCTCAGCAGAGGGTTTGAAAAATTATGCAATTTCTTTGGAAAGCCTATGAGCCTAATAGTCTCATAAATTCGTTAATTTTACACTTTCGAACCGCAATTAATTTCATTTGTTTAACATTTTTATTTGATTGGCATTCATTTTTTCATCTTTAGCCTCTTTGTCTACCATTTAATAAATAAACTTTGCTTACTTTCTTCACGCCTTCGGCACATATTATAAAATTCATATGTTTTTCTTTAAAACTCATTAAACAGCGTCTAACTAAGAAACTTGAGACTGCACAAAAAATATTATTATTATTATTATAAATATTTTTTTTTAACTATCAACGAAACCATAATCATTTATTATGTCTGATTAAAGAAAAAGAACTTTAAGACTATTTCCTACAGAGCTTACTCTGGGATCAAATTACGCTCATAAATGCTTACTATATGCAAACACACAACTAAATAAATTAATAATTATTTTCTTTTTTTTTTTAAATTTAATGCTGATTTCAACATTTTAAACACAGATCGGTTTCGTAAGGAATTCTAAGGGAAACATTTCATAATTAAAATTAATGATTTTTAAATGTATTTAATGCTTTTACTAACAAATAAGTTAAATTGGAGCAAATAGAATTTTGTTACGAGCTCTGCTTAAAATCAGTTTCTATTCTTGTTGCATTTGTGACGGATATTATCAAGAGAGTAAAATTATTCAAAGCACGTCTACGATGTTGTTTGTTATTGGCTTTGTAACATTTTCCAGCGTTTTGTCGGCATTTTCGCAAAGACAAACCTAAGCTGACTTTGTTTTTATTTTATTCAAATTTAAAAAAGAGAGAGAGAGAGAGTAGGTATGAAATGGTAAGTAAGTATAAAATTCCATTCGTTCTCATGTGTTTAAACTATTTTCACATATTATCCGTTCAATTAGACATTTATTTCAATCTATTACTCAATGTTCTTATAACTATATAAACACGAAACTGTGTTGGAACTGTTCTCGTATAAAGCGGAATCTTTTAAGTAATCAGATAATATTCTGTAAATTATTTACTTGCTAAAAATGGACAATAATGCATTAAGTAATTAGTTGTACAATTTTCTTGATAATTTAAGAATAGTTTTAAAGATACAGAAACAAAACAAATTAATACTTGCTTCGTTATGGCAAATCCTTATCGTAATGACATTCCTTTCATCAAAAACTTTTATAGTGAGAATTATTTAATTTTGTCACGTGAAATAAATTGGGACTTTGTACCTAAAAAGCATTTGATTAATTTGTTTACCTTCTAAGGAAAAAGATATTTTTCTTCTAATTTTAGCAACAATTTCTTCAAACCGTTGTTTATTCAAGTAAAAGAAAAAAAATTAAAAGCCATCAACAAAACACTTTGAAGAGACTCAATATCAAACAGTCCCGAATGTGAAGTACAATCCAATCAAAGATAAGCTGTAAACAATGTTACCCTTACCATTCTAGAAGGCCTTAACTCTAGACGTTAACTCCGTATCGAACAAGAATTTGGAGTTAAAATTAAAAACTTCTGGGTATTTATGCAGAAATATTTTTAATTCGCATCAGTTGACACAATAGCAGACATTTACGATACGATGTATATACTATATAATTAATACCTTACACTGATAAGATATTGCAGGTTAGTTGTAAAAAATAGTAGACTTATCTTTCTGCCCTTCTTTTATTGTTAGTTAAAACTTGATCAGCTTTATATTTCCAATTGATAATCAAGGTTTTAGTTGCAGTTTCTAAATATTTTCTTATATTTTGGCAAATCAAAAAAGTTGTTATCTACCGATTAAGCGCGTTTTTAAAATGGTCTACTTGGTCCAATGAGCGGATGAAAACATTTCAAAGGCTTAGGCACTAAAAGGCAGACTATTGGTGAGAAACAAGTTGTTGACACTATGATGAAAGTTCAGAAGTTTTAAAAAATTAGAAAGCTTGTGTTATGCAACAGTTAGCATTCATTTCGTTTAGTCTGTCAGTTAAGAGCACTTAGGAGCACAATGCTCAATTAAGGTTATTACTCTTTCATGTAAAGTATTGTAATAAACATTGAATGGATGATAAGGAAACTTAAACATAAGTTCCGGTTGAAATATTTCTTTTCATGACAATTTTGCATTTTAAGTGAAACGCGCTATGTAGAACTAAAAATAACAATAAACAGCTAAGCAAGTTTGTTTTCTCAAAATTTGACAAAAGCTGTTCTTTCTAAGCACTCAGAGAGCGATTGTTTTCCATTTTTTTCTTTCAAAAGAAAACTTCCTTCATTCGATTACTAACCCTAGCATTACCATTATGACTAATTACATATCGCAGCGTTGTGTGTACTCGTGTGTGTATATATAGAAGAACGCTAAAGTATGCAAATATATATTCATATACATATAAGCAAAACGTATATGTGTAGAAGATCACTTCACTGATATTTTATACTTTCTTCCTCTTTATTTCCTTTTCAAACTTTTATTGTGTTTTTCTTAGGCTACATAAATTCCATCTCATTCACTTACCCTTAAGGGCTGCGACTATTTTTAATCCATTTAATCCATTGTCGGATAATAAAAATACCAACAACCATAGTGACAAGCATAGCACCGATGAAGACGAAAAATATGTGAATGGCATTAGTGAAGAATAAGTCGAAGTAGACATTCTGCCAAAGCGCGAACGTAAGTGTAGTTGTCTTCTACTTTTGTTATTGTAATGCTTAGAAATGCTATACATGTTTGTTAATGCATGTGCTGTTGTTTTTACTACTGCGGTATTAGCCGCGTCATGTTTTATACTATTGTCGTTGTTGTTAATTTCATGTTTATATTTATCCAAATGCATTAAGTTAAGCATTTTATGTTTGCTTTTGTATTTAGTTCTTGAAATTTAAATTTATTTATGGTACGGTGTACGGTATTTGCCGTATCGTATAGTTTATGATATGCTCCTAAATATCATAGACTGATGGCTATGTGTGACTTGACGCCAAGTATACAAAAACGAATTCTATTTAACCACACACCTATATACACATTTAGATCCTATTTAATTTAAATCTCAAAGTTTTACTTAACAAATTTATGAATTTACGAAAATCTAACATAAATCTATTTTAGGTTGTTTTTAACATGATTTTATTTTAACGAATTTTTATGGCACGATCACATATATAGTTGCACGATTTTCACACAATTTTCCAATTAATTTTATTTCACTTTCTATTGATTTTTTGTTTTTTTACTAAAACTATAATTTAAAAAAATGCCGTTTTTATTAATTTGTACACTCTAGCTGCCAAGTGTGGTTTATGAAAATCGTTAAAATGTAATCACAAAGTCTTTACTGCAAGAATTTATCCCCAACTGTTAGGAATCATACCGAACATTGTTTTCGCGTTGTGAGCCAATTTAAATTTCACACAACATCCAAACCGTCCGGCATTCGTTTTATTACTAAATCCTCCTTTCGTTTGCACAGTTCGGTAAACATACAAAGGCTTGAAGACTTGACTGTGTGCATGGCATCGACATATACAAATCCCAAACGCACCATTCAGCATTCATTGTGTACGCGTATGTTAAGAGTTAACAACAGCTCAAGAAGAATTGCTGAGAGGAAATATGTTTCAATTCCATGATGTTAATTTTTACGCACAAACGAATTTCTCTCACGCATCATTAATTTTTAAAGAGAACTTTTATTCCATGTGGCAATGTTTTGTTTGTTTACTGCAATTCTTGTATTTTGAACAATCATTAGTGTTAACAATTGCACTATTGTTGCAAGTGCAAAAGCTATTGAGAGAGCGATTGTAAATGTTTCATTCTATGATGTTGTGCTGCTCACTCATATCTACTCGTAGGTTATTTCAGTTACACTCTTGTTTACCTGTTACACTCTTTTATTTGCCTTAATTTGTTGTTTTCTGTAATCAACAGAACTGTTAATCATTTCACATATTACAGAAAGAGAGCCTTGTTTTTAAAAAAATTGAGCTTCATTTTACATTTTTATAAAGTTTAAAATTTATGCAAAATTTCTGCTACATTTTGTTAAAAAAGGATCAGCAACCAATTGTTCACATAAATAATACTTTTTTTTTTAATTTAAAAGATTTAATTCAATTTGAACTCTGAGACAGAATAAAAAGTTTTATAAGGGAAAAAATACGTAATTGAAAGTCATACTAATAAATGTTATACATTAATCTAGGCAGATATATTCCTTTTTAGAGGTCTATATTCATTTTTTTAAGTTGTACTGCCTTTCGTACGATTTTATACTAATTTTTATTTCTGAATGAAAGTAACATAAAAGCTAGAACCATTATCGCACTAGACCACTAACGTACAACTAATCAGCAGTTTAATTTATAAATTCGGAAAACTATAAAGTATACTTTAGTATATAAATATCGAATTTCTAAAACCAACTTTATGTGCTGCGAAAAAAAATGAGTTTAAAACTTGCTTTGGTATGCAAAAATCATCCCAAATAAATGCAGAAGGATGGTATTGAACACGTCACAAACCAGTGCAATTAAAGAATTAAGGCATCTTAACTATACATTGGAAATTGCGAATAGAATTTTTTTTTTTTTTATTGTTTTGAAGATTTTTTTTTTTATTATTGTTTTGAAGATTTTTTATGCAAAAAAAACCAATCTTAAATGGCTAAACCTAGGATAGAAGTCAAGATTTTTGTTAATATATTTTTGTTTAATACCATTGTGTAGCCTCCTCCAACGAAAATTCATAAGCAAATAAGACCAAAACAAAATAATATATCTTTGTGCACAACTCTCAGATGATATTAATATAATAGATTAATAATTAGTAATTCTATTTAATCGATTATTTTGATAATTCTTTGTTAATAAGATGGATGAAAATAACTCCTTGAGAGAGGACTTACGATATTTCCAGTATAAACGTTTTCCTAAAGATGCTTTTTGTCATTATTGTTTGGAAAGTTGTTGCAACCATCTTTATCATTATTTTTAGCATTATACCATATCATTAACAACAACTTGACGCAAATCCGGCCCACATGGCACAAGGTCACATATAAATTTTTCCACATAGCTAAAGTGGATTTGAAATAATCTCTGCAAAACTCCAAAGTGCTTTAGGAAACTTTTTCAATTATGACATAGATTTAATATCATAAACAAATATGATATATATGCTTGTTCCTCACCATTGAATTGAAAAATTTTTAACATTTGTGAAATATTTTCACATTTCGTCTTTTAAAAAGTTCATGTTAAGAGTTCGGTAAAAAAGAAATTATACACGGCCTAATTTTCATGCCATTGACATAAATACCAATGATAAAACCATAAAGCTAATGGATGTTATTCAAAATAATATCAACGCTATTTATATATACGTGTATACATATATATGAAAACATTTTCTGTGAGAATGGTTTCGATTGGTTACTTTTAATTGTATAGGTTAAGTGTTTTTGGGGGGTGTAGATATCCATTTTTTTTGGATTTCTTTTTATGCAATAATGAGTCTTTTTGCGCTATCTATATCTGTAGTTTTTTTTTTGTAGAAATTCATTGAAATATACTAAATTTTCTCAACATTAAGAATTCAGTGAAAACAGTTTGTCAGCTATTTCGCTCCAAAGCAAAATAAATGCGTGTGCACGAGTGTATATGCGATCTACAAATACCGATTACACCATACAAAGGCTTTTATTTCTTGCAGAAACTTAAATCTTATTTCTTAGTTCAATTTCAACAGAGTACTGTTTCGTTTCTACATTGTTACCTTATATAGAAAAATGTTATTTCCCGCTTATGTTAAGTTTGTCGTGGATTCTGTTATTTTCCAAATGGATATATTATAATATTAAGGCTGTAAATGCATAATTAACAGTTCCACGAATGTACAGACAGAAGAGTGAATATTAGTTTCATTGCCATAACACAGCTGACAATTTCATTTCCCACGCATTTCCTACATGCATGTGGTGGATTGTATTTTTTATTATGCATGCTCTTTTAATTTTTTTCAAGTTTCCAGAAAACTTTTAAATTGCGGAAATGTACGCACATAAAGAAAATGTTGACTTTTCTTAATTTCTGTTAAACTAAAATCAAGCATCTTCCCAGAAAAGATAAAGATAAATTAGAGATAAGACATTTTCTAACTGCGAGCTGATAATGAATTTATAAAAGAAGAAAAAGTTCGGGAGACTCTGATAAAACTTATGTCTACGAGAAGCTATGGCCTGTGACAGAATAATACAAAAATAGCAATTCATCATGGAATCTCAATAGATATAAAAGGTGTGTTAATATAAAATAAGTTCATAAAGTGAACACATAGACATGGTAAAAGAAAAAAGTCAAATTAAAAATGCTCTAATTGAGCAGGAATTCTTCGTTTTCGAATTTATAGAGGACTAAAAATACTTTATTTTTTATATTTTTTGGCACCTTTGTTACCACATTGTGCAGAAAACAAAATACCTAAAGCAAATAAAAAATATGTAAACAATTCAAAATGCTTATTATTTTATACATATAACAAAAAAGAAAAAGAAAAGAGGAGTCAGACACTCATAAGAAAGATATACTCATCGTCATCGTTAAACATATAGAAATTGCAAACCCTTTTGTTCGCTTTAAGAGCACTGGCTGGCTGATCTCAAGAAATTATGTACTGATTTTTTAAAAAAGTTCTCATAAACATTATTAATATTAAATATATTGTAAAGATTACTCTAACATTACGTTCTAGGCATTGTCTTTCTCACTCTCAAACTTGACTTGCTGAAGAGGGTTAAGAATGAAAGCGGAATGAAAGAACGACTCTAAATGAATTAGTTCGTAATCTCACGCTTATAGGAAAGACCATAAATATTCTGTTGAGGAGTATTCCTCCCTGCTAAAAAAAAAGAAGGAATAAATCGTCCATGCTTTGGCCTTTCGGTAGCGAATATATAAAAAAGTTAATATTCAAAATTTAGTTTTTTTAAATATGCATTACGCATTAACATTCGAAATACGTACATTCTATAGTTATGGCCAAAAATTGCGTGTTTTCTGCTTATCCCTAGCTAGAACCTCACCATACGAATGCCTTTTCATATATATCAGATGCTATAATATAAAATGCGAATTTGAGGCGCAGCTGGGTAACACCACTGTACAGTCCATAAATATTTGAAGTTGTGTTTTTTTTTAAAGCTTGAAGATTTGTGACCTATAATCTGTCGTAATATCAAATCATATCGCAGCTCGGAAATATTTTCTTTAATAAGGAAGATACTGAGTTTTGTGCCCAAAAAGGAGCAGACGACCACTGCATTTTTCTTTCGCTCGTACGATGCAAAACGAAGTATGGTTACTGAAGATAAAGATGGGTTTATTTTGGGAATTCCAGGCGTAAAAATTCATGGGTAGGCGGATCAGCAATATCGACCGTAAGACCGAATTGCCATTGTGCAGGACCATGTATGCTTCATTGAAGCAATCAATAGTAGAGAATATTGTAAAGTTTGGAGAGCAGTAAAATTTCAATCCGCCGTTGACCAATATATTTTTCGCGGAAAAATTAACTGTTTTTGAAGCAAACGAGTATTATAAATTTAAGCTAACATTTGGGACTCACAAACAAGAAAATATGGACACAAAAAAAATACAAAAACATATGTTTGACATCTTCGTACCTTTTAGACTTGTAAGCGGAACTGTGATGATCGATTAACAAGGAATCTTAATAAAAATGTTCAACATTCGCTAAAAGATAAGCTTGTAGGTGTAAAACTTTGATTTAAGGACGGTCTTAAAAAGGATTTTTTTTTATAAACGTCAACACAGAAACTGGTTACAAGTAAGTTGAAGGTTGTAGGCACAGTTTTATGGAATGAGCATCCGAAAAATTTCAGATATTCTAAAACTGCCAACTAATTAAAATCAAGGAAAAATTTTTCTCGAGTAAATATCAAAATCAAACGTTATACTTGTTGTTGTTGAGAAATACATCGATTTATTTAACATTTTCTCAAGTCAAACAGTTTTCTCTTTTCTATTTCCATTTGTTTCTCATTATTTTGCGTATCTTTTTTTTTTTTTAAATTAAATGGTGTGAAATGTTTTAACATTTTTCTTTGATTCTTTTGAAAATATAACCAAGGAAAATCGACAGTTATTTCAGCAAGAAAATAACACAAAGAAACGTATTGTTTTTGTTTCATTTTCTTTTCTTTCAAGGATAACGAAAATAAAAAATATGGGTTTTCTACATAGCAGATGTTTACTTTACTGGGCATCTTATGCGGCAGGTGTTAAAAGCTCAAAATTTTTTTTATTTTTAAACTTCTTCTTCTTCTTTTTGAGTTTTCTTTCGTCTCTTTTGAGAGTTGTCGCTTTTCTGATTGCTATTAGAGTTTAAGCAAAAGTAGATAAATATTTAATTTACTGTCTGTGTTCAAGTGAGAAATAAACGTAAATGAGAACAAAACAATTTTTTTTCTTTGTTTTTTAAAATGTTTTGAAATTTTTTAAAAAATCTGAATAAACTCATATCACAAGCAAGTATTCACCGCAAGCGATTTTTGTCACTTATATGCTAAAGTTTATTGCAATTGCTTTCAGTCGTGTACATGCATATGTATATATATATATATATATATATATACACATAACATCACCAATTAAAACAATTAAAGTCTGTAATGTTTTTAAATGTCATCGTCCCGAATGCTTTAGCTTTCGTTAATTACTTGGTCTAGAAAATATGCGTAAGTCTCTAGGCTCGTTTAAATATTGCGAGAGTGATTTCCCATCAAATCATTTAGTATTCAGTTCGCATCACCATAAATAAACAGTCATCATCGAAAGCAGCGCATTTTCATGACAACATGATTCATTCTCATGACGACTGAACCCAATTTGCCGGCAAACAAGCACATAACAATTAATTGATAGTTTCTTTTTCTAAATTCAAGTCGATTTAAAAGAAAAGAAAAATCATGTCTAACCGAAAATGGATTAGAAATAATTTAAAGCAATCAAAGAAGATATTGAAAACATGAGTTGACATTAATTTTCATACAAAAGTTTCTTGCTGTCACAATCGGAGACAAACCCTCTGCATCATATCTTATACTCTAATAACAAATTTTTTCATTAATCATGAATGCAAAATGATCATTTTTGTTCTTCACGTTTATATTATAATGCTGGACATGTATTATCTTTTCATATATATCTTCTACAAATTGGAAGTTATAAACAATCTTTCAAATTTTCACACATTTTAAATTTTCTTATCGTTTTCTAATAGTCATATCCGTGCTTGTAGAACATTAAGTAATACTTATTTTCAGCGAAAACTTGTAGATTTGATTACTTTCCCTCCGCTCGTGTAGCCAAAGATATCCTCAACAAAGCTATGCACGGCTTCAGTGAAAGTGAATCAGAATTTTATGAATTTTCTTATGCCTATTTCAGGATCTTGTAAATCAAATAGTATAGCGAGAACTGATTTAAATATATCCTCTAGAATTTTGTTTTATTTATGGGTATATGGATATTTATATTTCACAATAAATTTGAAAGCTAAAGAAAATGAAATACTTTAAAGGTTTTATTTACGACTCCATAATTTGTTATGAGCGGACGGCCGCTGCCTTTTTTAATCTGACAATGCATCTTGCTTGCAGTTTCGTTCAAAATGACTTAACCAGTAATAATTTTCCTAGTAAGGCTTAGTAATCTTTAAATGTCTTACTTAGATATGCGCCGTAAGTAGCTTAGCTATATTTTGAAATTATGTATGTAATTTTTGTAAACGCTATCGAAAGCTGCATATATATAAATTTTTCGAAACGTTTGCTACGCCCAAATGCTTCAGAAGTTCTATAAAACACAAACATAATATCAATATTAAATTCCGGCTCGATTGCAGCGTATGTGTAAATTCTTTTGTTCGTCTGCTTGTCTGTCTGTTGCAAGTATATTCCCGATCGTAAAAGTTACGACATCAGGTTCAAATTTCGATCTACATTACCTAAAACACAACACAAGTTGAGAGAACTTCTGTTTTCAAAGTAAAAAAAAAAAAAAAAAAAAAAAAAAAAAAAAAAAACGACATACATTAACAATTTCCCTATAAATTCTTGAGATTTATCTCAAATATTGGGGTAAAATTTTTTACTAATTTTGGGTAGACTAAAAGAATCCGTTGAAAAGCTTTTCCGTTTGAAGGACTTAACTCGCCTAGTTTACAGACTATTAATTTTTTAACGAATTTCAAACTCTAGTTTTCTTATATATTTTATTTATATACTTTAAATAAGAATTGTATTCATTAAAATTTTAATACCTTTCGGGAAATTTCGTTTTGTTTTAAGCCGTTCTATTGCAACACTGTGTATATGAAAATGAACTAATTCTTTAACATAATTTGAAGTCGCTTTATAAATCATTGACGCATACGAAGTTTAAATGCTTGCTTTAGACTCAAACTTATCATTAGATCAAGGTGATCGAAAACGGTTTGAATATTAATATATTTCTCATATCAAGTCAACCTACATAGTATATCAGAATTTCACTCTTATTATTCTGACAAACGCTTTTAAAGTTTTTGCTAAAAGCAATTTCGTCCATTGTGATTTAATATAAGAAGACTAAGAAGAAGAAGAGAAGCTTGTAAACGTTGTTTTTCGCAAAAATATTAATTATGGCTGAAGTAAATGAAAAGAATAGTATTATACGTAACCCAAATTTCTCGAAGAGTCGCCTTTATATTAATAATTTACCGATATGCACAAGCGAAGAGTTAGAAAAGATTTTTTTGCCGTTTGGAAAAGTTTTTGGTACTTTGTTACGAAAACGTTTTGGTTTTGTGCAAATGAAATCTGAAGAAATTGCTACCAGAGCAGCAGCAGCCTTGACAAATACAACATTTAAAGGTAACATTATTACTGTTCGAAAGGCCGGAGACTACGAAAAATCAGCGCCCAATGACTCTAATAATAGCGGTTCTGCATCAAATCCATGCAGAAGTCAGCAGGAGAAAGCTACGCGTATGAAGCCAATTGGAAATTTTAATCATTGCGAAATAATTGTAGTAGAACTAAGAAACCTGACTTATGGTAAAATGATAGAAAGACGTTTACAACTTTTAGGTTTAGAAGTGGATATTTTACTTCCGAATCCAAATGTAAGTTTAAAAAAGGTGATATCTACAATGGCAGCAAAAGGCTGTATATATGCAATACTTATAAATAATCTGCATGAAAAGCATAGAAGCATTACTCTTTACTTGTTACAAGGGCAACTATTTGAGCATCGTAATATGCCGCTTGATGATGCCATCAAATTAATTGATATAGATTTCCGCACATCGCATCGGGGTGTATTAGCCGGCAATGTTTCAAAAAAGCGATTAATTCAATCTGCAGCCATTAGACCGGTAGCAACCTCTAGCCTTGTTGTACCATTCACAAAGGAGCGGCATCCCGCTGCTATACAAACTTTGTTGACGTTGTTGGCAAGAAATTCACCATTAACGGTCTTGCAATACGATTGTATTATAAAGTACTTACAAGAACAACGTGCTTTACAAATGAAAGCGGAACTAGAAGATGTCGCTGAGAAAGCTGCTTCAAATGTGCCTGATCCGGAAATTGCATTGCAGAAAAAAATTATACAAATATTAAATAAGCCATCAGTAGCAGAAATTCAGCACAATTTGTTATATCCTACCTTGGAGGCTGCTAAACAGGACGCGCGCCTAATAGGATTGCTTAGAGATGTAAGAATTCAAAAAGCCCTAGATTCCATGATGGACACAGATTTATCGTCGAAGGTGGAGAAACTGATGAACTTTTGAGAAAGTCTTTACATTTCAATTTTTATATTTCTAATAAATATAAAAAGATTAAATATACAGCTGATATCGTTTCTATCTATTCATGTCAATTGGTTAGGGCAGGGGTATGTTCGAAGTGTTTCTAGTGATGTTTTACAATGAGGAGAATGGGAAAATTAGTAACGCTCCGATAGTGAAACGTTTTCTTAGTTTACTATGTGTTCTAATTTGTTCCTCGTATTTTTGAATTTTCACTGCGAATAATATAACGTAGTAGTGTAAGCATTTGGAACAGCTTGGAATAGAAAAGTCAGGCGCTTGTTTTGTTTAGAGCGATACTGGTGGACTTTAGATTTACCCTTATTTGAAAAATGGTTTGTTGAAAACGGCTATTTAATAATTCCGGGTTTAACAATTTTTTAAATTTTAGCTAATTTTCAGTGACATCGATATATATATACCTATATCTAGGCATGTCTTTATAAAACTATTGTAAACTGTTAATCAGTTTCAGATCAATATTTAAGAAAAAATCGAAAAAAACTGATAATAGATGGGGGCTCTATGACGCTAAACGTGAGTGCTGAATGTTAAAGTGTACGATTTAAATACACAATTTCTGAGCCTCATAAAATTAAAAATTCAATGACAAAGTTAACACTATGCGTCCAACAACATTGGGAAAGCGATAAGAAGAGCCGAAAAAGTAGATGAATCATCTAAATATATTTACATGAAGTTCCGAAGAGTTGTTGTGAATAATAAATTGTTTTCCATTATTTGACGTTGAAATGAAATTTTCTAAAAATCAAAAATTGAAAAAACTGCTAAATCATTTCCATCATTTTTAGAATAGTGAATAGAGTTAACATAAAAATTCAAAAAACATAAGCAAACATTTACTCATTTCTAATTTATACATTGTTTCCTCGTCGTTCTACAAACAAATGTCAGTTAGGAAAAAAAAACACACCTTGAATTTGTACCTGTCCTACGATAACTAACTGTTTAGATAGACTTATATGTAAATTTATATCCACTCCTTTTTTCTTCACAAGCTATTATCAAAAGTGTGTATATATTATATATACTTGCGTATATATATTGCATATGAAAGGCGGCGTACATCCGTATTAACATGTCAGCCTACTCATTTCAGTTTTGCTCTTTGCATGTAAGTATACAGATAAAGAGCATGCGTAACATTTTCCCGCAAAACAACTAAAGAAAGACAAGAAATTTGTTACACTTGCAGACTTTTTGAATTGCTGACTGACAAGCAGATAAACCATCCTTACTTTTATATCAACGATCAATAAACGAGCATATATTAAGTTGACTATAGCATTGGAAACTAGCGAGGTAAGCAATTGTCAGATCCTTAGCTAGCAATTCGAAATAAGCAAAGTATTTTGATTAGTAGTTCTAAATAAGCCGAATACAATTTTTCCTATTAATTCTTTAGTATTTTTACCTCTTTTGTAGTAGTATTTACCGAAATTATAGAAAGTTTGATACAAAGTTTGGTACAAATATTCAAAACGGACTGAATCTGTTTGAAAACATTGCTAATCAAATAAAAATCTGAAATTAAGCGTAAAATCAATTGATCGTCAATATTTTCTATCAAATCTGTCGGAGGTAGAGTATCGAGAGTTTGGCCTAAAAATTACCAGAGCTACACATTGCAATTATTACATAATCGAAGATATACATATATATGTATATATATATAAATATGTATATATATGAATATATACGTATTTAATAAATGTACATACAAATATATATAAAAGAGGAAGAACACAAAAGCATATGCATATAGTACACATGATTTACGTAATACTCTATATCACAAGTCTTTGAATAATAAACGGAGGAAAAGAATTATCAGCTGCTTCAATAGATACAGAAGAGGCCGTTAAAAAGTCATTTTCTTTGATTTGAGATTTTTTCACTTTTCTTTGAAATAATTCCAGAAAACGTATCATATAGAAAAGAAAAAGTCTTGGAGAGAATCAATTTTGGCTTACATCGAAATTTCTGATCACAAAAACAAAAAAGTAAATTTCGGAAATTCGTGTTAATTTTTGTAATTAATTATGCTTTAATAAGAGACCATGTATGAGAACGGGTAAGGAAATCGACAGAACGTCGCCATGATATAATCAATGCACGGTTGCCTCGGTTTAGTGGCACGGTCGCAGGCCGAATTCGGAATTTATTACGAGTGTGCCTAAGTGGTAAGTTTATATATCCTTTTTACTCTCTTTTTTTATAGCTTAGACCACCGTAGTATAGCGTACGTTGAGTTTATGGTGATGTGAATAGCACTTAAATGGATTTAATATAGACCTAATTTTTTATAATATCGATTCAGAATTATCATACGAATCGATTTAAGTAGATCTATCCTTCTGTTTGTAGATATACATTTTTCTTGAGGAGATATGATAATATCTCAGGTTACGTATTGCGTTTTCTAGGTTACTCATTCTTACCTCTGTTAAAGTTTGACTTTTGTTTATATCATACAAAGACCGAAATAGCTTGTTAATTTCTTCTTTTTCTTTTACTAAGTCTGTTCGCAATAGCTAGTTCTTGATTTCTCAAGTCACATATTCTTTGTCCAAATCTTTCCAGATAAAAGTTATGAGTTTTAAATTTCCTGCCTAGGGACCTACATCATTTTACATACTCTTACACCGCTTACAAATAAATGAGTGATATGTTTTTTTCGTACTTCATACTTTATTATTGTACCTAACAACAGATCTTGTATTCTTATCGTAATAAGACTTAATGGCTTCAAGGTTGCATAAGCATCAATAAAATAAGAGCTGCCTCGAAATTAAAAAGTTAATTTGCTATCCATTACTACTCTAAAAAGGGATACGAACTGGTGACTATAATACTAAAATATAATCTTTATCTGAAAAAGTAGTATTTATTATAATTACACACGATTCCGTCTTAAATCAATTTTTACAAAGGATGCTTAAAGCGAAACATTACATATGTAATCGGCAAAGCAGGGTCATTTCGCAGCTGTTTGATAGTCGCTCCTACGTTGAAATACAACACTGTAAGAGATTGTGGCAGTAATTTTTCTTTTTTTACGCTCATTGTAAATGTAAATTGAAACCAAATGAGAGATCAATATTGAAACGAAAATTGGTATCACTTTGCAAATTTGCATTAGTATTGAGTATAAAAAAGGAAAATTTATCGGTAAAATCTCTTACCGAGTTGTATTTTAACGTAGAAGTGAATATTAAAAAGTTACATGATGACCGTCGATATTTTTAGAAATTCGCGGAAACGTTGGCAACTCCTTCAATTATTGTGAAGTTCGTTTGCTCGTATAGTTTTTTTCCCGAATGATTTCTTTAATGGGACAACTTTTCAGGTGATCGAAGTATCCTTTTATATGCTTCTTTAAATGCGCTTTCATAATAACAATAGCTTTAGGCTTTTCCTGTCCCAAAATCTTTGCTAGCCATTGGTGGTAGTTTCGTTGGCCACCAGATTTTTTGAACGAGATAAATTACGATTTAAGAGTTCTTTAGATAAAAAGGCTTCTCACATAATAGTGCAGCACTTTCGATCTCAAGCCTTTAATTGGTAATAATTATGGATTAAAATTTTTTATAAGAAAATGAATGCATTTAATAAATTGAAATTTTCTGTTGGCAGAAATACTGGTGATTATTAAAAGCTAATAAAGTTGGATTAACAAAAAGGATTGTGAGCATTTTTAACGAAGTTTGAGTAAGAATTTTATTGACAAAACATATATTCAACAATTCGTTCACCTTTTCTCTTTTTTTTTTTTTATTTTAACTTCCTTTTATAAGCTTGATATTAATGGTTTTTTAAGAATTATTGTTACTCTGTGTATGCGAAACAATTTTATAGCGACTTGAAGGTCAAATAAATACAATATAAAAGAATTGTCGTTTTTGATATCAAATACAATATAAAATATATGACACAATTGCACTCAGTTAAGAAGAACCCCTTGTGATCTGTATCTTTCAACTACCACGTAATAAAAAGAACGAAGATGAAACATATATACGCATACACATAACGACATTGGCCCATTCTGCACACAGCATCAACCGAACCTGGCACTTGAGAACATCATTGAAAATCTTCTTTTTTTGATGAAACCATGGGGTGTCGTTTTAATCCACACTACATGTTCTTTGATACGGATGAAGGGATCATATGCATTATGATCATACATATTATGATGGCAATAATGACGGCGAAGAGGATGATGATGATTATAACTAAGCCCTATTCAAAACCTTTTATATGAAATTGTTTCTTTTTGAAGTGTACCATGCTGATAAATTTAGTTAATACAAATCCATAAGCATGACTATAAATTTTCGTTTCGTTCCTGTACATTTTCGTTGTAATCATCGAACTGTAGGGGTATGCTGGTTTGGTTATTCCTTTTGTAACACTTGGCAAGTATTATAAAGTATGGTAACAGAGAGCGTAAACGGGTACACGTGTAACGTGTGCTTCTGAAATACTTCTAACCATTTAACAGACAGCGTTATGTGAATTCATAAGAATTGGCGTAGAAAAGCGACCTTAAGACATACATTTTCAAATTAAATGCTTGCAAAAAACTACTAAGCTTAGTATTTAACATAAGTTTCTGAAAAAAGAGCCGATAGCCTGCTAGTGCTCAATTAATTTCTCTAGTCTTAAAATTGATTTCATTAGTCTAGAAAATATAATAATAATAATAATAAATGCTTGCAAAGAGCTTAAGCATGAATCTGTAGCATCTAGAAAATCATTCAAAACAGAAGAGCTTTGGAAAGATGGTAGGAATTTGAAAGAATTCAATATAATTTTGAGATCAAATCAAGTATTAATTCAAAATTTGGTGGAAATGCTTGCCGGTCTAATCGTATGCAATATTCTGAGTAAAAATTTTTGAGTTCCACTGAGTTGTTATCTTCATAATTAACGTATTTCCGTCAAACCTTTGTACACCTAAGACCTATTAAAGGCGAATATAGTGTTCGTACTTTCTTCTTTTATTTCTCTGTGTGTTTTAGGAAACGATTTTACTAGAGCTTAGTCAAATATACAGGAGATATCTGACACTCTGTTTATTGATTGCATGTTAACCTTAATCATTCAACACTTGTTGCTTGCATAACAACTTAAACATAGATAAGGTTGTCAATGAAAGCGTGTGCGCGCGGATTTCTTGCCCACATTTGTGTTTATATGAAAGCAAGTTTATTTGTTTACGAAAACAGAATCAATACTGTTTGTTAATTCGATATCTTAAGAAAATCCTATAAATTATATAAAAACTACTTTTCATTCAACAACTTGTTGTTGTTTTTTTTCTTTTTTTTTTTTTTTGGAAGCATTATATTTGAATCAAAAGAGGATAGAGAAACAAGAAAAAATATATAACAGTTCGTTCGGTCATTCATCGTTGTGGATGGTAGTCAAATACTTGGTATAACCGTCAGTATTTCAGTCTTTAGGGATAAGTTTTCGTTTAGAACTTCCAAATGAAATTCAAGTTAACTTATTTTTTAACTTTTGATGCAGATCATCTTTCTTAAAGAACTTAATTTGTTTATATTCCATTACCTCTGTTGATAGTTGATAAGTTCTTCACATAAATTTTGAAATTTCGACAACTTCTGCTTAAATTCATAGGCTGTATGTAAACACAGTAAAGTTGCGTTTATATTCCCATGTTTGGAGAACAAAAAACGCGAGTGAAAAGAGCGGCTCCATTGTGTTCGTTTACACTGCTTTTCTTATGTTTGAATTTTTGAGAATATAAGCGCGGTTTTATTGTGTTTACAGCCTTATGGTCCGATTTAAGAGAGTTTTTCAATTTTAAAGTATTTTGTATTACTAGAGCCGCAAGTCATTTAAAACCCCATAACAAATGTTTGGAGTGCTCTCTTGCTTAAATCACTTGAAATTATTCCTTAGATTGTAATTTATTGCTGCCATATAAGACTTAACTCTTAGTATTACATTTTTGACCAATATTGGTTAATATAAACTTAATATAAAATTATGTGATATTTATTGACAAGAGAATTTCCAAAATTCTGAGAAAGTAATCAAATCAAATAATAATTGTTCATGTTTTACCAGTCATAAAGAGCGTACCATCTGAAAAGAAAAAATCCCGGAAAATCCTCGGGCAATGTGTCTGGTAATAAACTTAACTTCTGTAAATAAGTTTTTCTAATTCTGTACAAAATTTTCTGTCAATAATTCTTTTAATTTTGTAAATAATATGCAATGTAGTAATGAGAATTTAGTTAATTGGTATTAATCTTACCCTATATGTGCGAGATGCAGTCATGCGATTCTAGTTAGTAAGAATTAAACAAACAAGAAAGCTATATTCGGCTACGCCGAATCTTTTATAATTAACACTTTTATCTTAAAAAAAGTTTAAAAAACCACATTTTAAAAGGTGGGCGTGGCAGGGTTTCTATTTTTATGGAGTACTGTGGAAATTTTGAATGTGCAGTCTATGAGTAATGAGCAAAACACCCGGAAAAAGGAAATGTTTTTTGCTTTTTCTTTTACCGTAGGTGTGGTCCGTGACCAATTGGCCCATTCTCAATACTAAGGTGTGTGAAAGAACTTTCAATGTTTTTGCAAATTTCATCGCATTAACTTTTTTTTTGCGATCGGAAAGATTACACAGAGATAGCCAGACAGGCGGACGAACAAGTTTCGAATTCAAATTTGTATTCCGAATTTCATACTTATCAAGAATATATACACTTTATGGAGTTTCTGAAGCTTGTTTCTTAATGTCGTACGGGTTTCTGCAAGAATTCAATATTCTGTTATATGTATATACACATACATACATATTATATATATATATTATTTTGTACCGATGCAAGAGGATAGCTAGCTCGATATATGTGAAAATTTTTGTAGATCTGTTTGCTATGCCTTTTGAGCTATAAAAAAAACCAACTGTTTTTCTCTTAAAAGTGGAAATAGTCCAAGTTTTCGGTGTACTCTGAGCGTTCCCTTCGACCGATTTGATCTATATTCAATACAATCCTGCGTGCAAGAAATTCTAATGTTTCTGCCAAATTTGATGTAAATACCTTCATTTTTGCGGCCAAGAGAGTGTTTATCACAGACGGACAGATGGACATACGGACATGGTTAAATCGATTCGATGTTTACTACAGATCGACAAGACGGACAGGCAGAATTTGAGTTAGTCGAGTGTAGTAATGTAACGAAATCATTTTCAAAATTTTGAACCGAATAACTGACCCTACCTATTTGCTTTTAACCGCAAAAACAGACAGTGATCATTTTAGTGTGCAATAACCATTTAATGCATTTGTTAGAAACATGAGAACAAACTTAAAAAATAGAACAATTCACACAATCACTATCAATAGCTTGGAATGTGAAGCTATGAGGCGATCTAAAATTTAAAAGAGATATTTTCAAATATTACTTTAAATTTTGTTGTGCGCAAAGCGTCTTGATGGTTCAATCGAGAAACTTATAACTATGGTCGCGCTTAAGCAGCAGTGAAGTTTTATAAATCTTCGTATACCTCGTGGAACATATAAAAAATAAAAATATTTACATGTAAACATATAAAAGAAGAAAAAATGTGGCTTAACACTCTGTTGTGAGACTACATTTCTAGGTCTTTACAACTTCAAACTGAAAATCGCTTCTTATTGTATTCATGTCAGGGTCTAGCTCTTTAAAATTAAATGAAAGAACAAAATTTTCACGAAAAGCCGTTTTTCCTTCTCCTAAATTAAATCATATCTTCTCCTAAAAATAATTTCAATAAATAATTGTTAGTAATTGATTTTCGGGTTTTAAATACAATTAATCTTTAACACTGAATTTCGAAAATTCAAAGAAAAAAATATACAAAATATTTATTTTTATTCATTTAACATTCAATAAAAGTACTTGCGAGAAATATATTTGAAAACTTCATAAATTATCTAACATCTATAAATACAACAACTGAAAAGTCAAGCAGTAATGCATTAATTTCAAACATTAATTTATTGGTGTTAAATGATATTTTAAGGTGTGGAATATTTATCAGCTTTTCTCATCGTTGCCTTTGCATTTGAAGAAAGGTAGGACATCGGGCAAGATGTGTTCTTTAGTGACAGCATAAAAGTAAATGTAGAAAAAAAAGAGAAACATTCAATAGAAGACCACACTAAACATCAGGTGCTTTAATAAAACAGAAATCGTCCATTATATCGCTTATGCAGACTGCATTTCCTTAAGCAAACAACTCATTACGAGAATCTTAAATTTTCTTATCAATGATACCCAAAATTCCTTTTTCAACGCACTTTGAAAACAAAACATACTTTATATTTAAGGTACTACAGAAAAAAACATTAGTAAACAGGTACACGAAGACAATCTTTTATAATAATATAATAAAAATCCATTCATCCATCCATCCATCCAGCGGTTTATGCATTTATCCATCTATCTGTGAAAAATTAAATGCCGCTTTCGTTTGTAGTTTATATTGTGTTATTAATCTCACTTTCATGTCAGTGATATAAACTCTAAGGAATAATATTAACGCGAAAGGAAAAACAAAAAATGAAAACGGGATTATATGCGGTTAGGTCTAAACGCTTCAATATCCTATAAAGCAATCAGAATATGTTATAGAGGCGTAAACGGGCTCTACTATAATTAAAGTGCAACATCAACGGAAGCGTTTTTTACTCGAGACACTTTATATAGATAGATTGTAGTTTAAATGTAGTATACCCAACCTTTGATATATAATCACACTTAACATAATAATGGGAGTGTCAATAAAAGTGCATTATTTAATTGAAAAATAAAAGGTGAAGGTAGAGGTTGTTCAACAAAATTCGCTGTGTAATGCTTCGTGAAATTTGAAGTTATTGAGAACGATGCCGAATTGATGTCTTCGGGTTTTCGGCGGCAGTTCTCGTTTACAGTAGAGGTATTTTAAAGAGACTGGCCGGTACTTTGTTGTTGACGTAAAGGAAACCCCTTTTCTTCAAGTTGTTTGATTTACGAAAAAAAGGACAAGCGTAGTATACTCTGACTACTCGGGAATATATTTGAGATAATAAAAGAAAAAAAACTATATTTATACCTATCTATCTGTATATATATCTCTATATATATATCTACTTACGCTTACCCATATGTGTTGACAAATATAGGTATATATATGTATATATCTACATATAAAAATCCAGATTAAGAACCACGTACACGTAGGAAGCCCAAAGATGCTTTTAAAAAATTACAATCAAAGAATTACAATTTATTAGAAAATCTTTGTCGCTTTACCAGCAATATGCACTTCGACTTATTATAGAAAAAAAAAAGACCGTATATAAGAGATACCTGTGTTCATTAAACAATGAATGATTGCCTTCATTCATACACAGATGTGAAAAAAAAAATTCAGAAGCGATATTAGTTTTAAGGGAATTCAAAACAAAATAAAGAAAAAAAATTTTAAACATGATGACAAAAATCTATTGAACAAAAACGCATTTTGAACCAAACTCTTATTTGATTTACGTTAACATGAGATTAAAAGTGTAAAAAAATTTTTACAAAACAAAGCAAAGGTGAATAGAGTAGTCGGCTTAAAGAAAACTCTTATCCTAATAAAGTAAAAAGATACAGATTGAGGCGAGTCTTGTGCTGCTACTACCTAAATCAAATCCAATGAATGCTTGTCGGTGTTTTCTTCCTTCAATATTAAGAAATTGTTTAGAAATAGGAAGAGTTTATCTTAGATACAGTTTGAGAATTTCATTTAAAGATTTGTATGCGGACAAGCAGAGGTAAGCGTAATTCTGAAGGGAGGATATATATACGTATGTATTACATATATGTATATATAATGTCTTGTATGCTTTAGTTTTTTTTTTTCTAGACATTTTGCTTTTGCAGAGCTATGAAAAGCCTTCAATTTGCGTACCATATACGTATATTTTTCTTTTGCGATATTGTTGAAATTGTCGTATCAAGTTTTAAATATTTATCACATTTTGTCTTCTGTAAGGTGATGAAAAGTAAGATATCTAAGTGAGAGTGAGATATTCTGCCTTATTAAGAATATATTCAGGATATTCAATGTGTCACTTTGAAACAATCAAAAGATCATTTTACGAATAGAATAGAAAGTGTTAGTTAATATGAAATCATTTATTTAGTAAGATAGTTAATAGATGAAGCAGTTATTTCCCTTAAGACTTATCTCATGTTACACAAATGGTCACAAAATCCATAACATTTCAATATTTCATTCTATTATTTTAAATTGATAATGGAAAGAGAAATAAAGACTTTATTGTGCGAGTTAGTTGTTGCTTTTAAAAGAATTCGATGAAAACCTGTCATTGAAAATATACAGACTTTAAAATCTTACAATGCTTTTGTCACAGGGTATGTTAAGTTTGTGCTAATGCGTGTGACATCCAGAAGGAGTTAAGACAGACCCACCTCTGATTACACCAATCGCTTCAGAATCATTTTCTGAACATATTTAAGCTTGGTTCTCCGTCCGTCTTCCAACTATCTGATATAATATAATATTTGAGCTCAACCTGGACATATTTTGATGAAATTTAATCCATATAAAAATGAAACTGAAAATGAATTGAATGGACCCATTTTTACGAGCACTTATCATTTTATGAAAGAAATATTCAATTTTAAAATTTCTTTACGAAAATCCTTGAGTAATAGTATTCCGGTAAAGTAAATTCATCTGAAGAAATTAAGAAGAATAGGACTATGTATTGTGAATCTTCTCCTATATAAACCTCTCAACGGCAACAAGCTGTAATTATAGCTTATGCCACTTGTAGCGCATGGTAAAAAAACCTATTAAATTGACGTGAAAAATTTGTATCAGACCAGTTTTAACCTCTTTCTGTATAAGCGTTATTACGAAAAGTAAACCTTTATATGAAGAAAAATCTAAATTTTAATATTGGATCTCTGCAGTTTTTTGGTACATTTTTAAACTTCGTTTTGTAGCCTGCACTTTTCAAACAATTCCAAACTGTCATATGCTTGTGCCTCCGCTATTTTCTGATAGCTTGCCTGCCGTTCTTGTTCCAGCAGTTGTAAACTTTCATCCACTTTTTCACTGACAGTTCGATCGGAGCGAGGTGCATCTTTGACATCAATATTTCCGGGACAGTATCGGCACACCTGGGTCTTTCGTTCACTTACAGCATTCACAACGCACGCTTTAGAAACTTTTGCGAGATTTTGCAACTTTCTTACTTTTTTATGGTGAAAAAGCATCATATATCGTACTACTTCAGATATTTCACTCATTTTCAAATCAGTAAAATTTTTTACATAAGCAAAGAATTAAAAACTATCCTCACAAAAAATGTAAGTTGAAATGTCACGTCTTCAGCACATGTTCGCTTCGGATAAGAAGGTGAGAGTTGCCAGATATATAGGCATCAACACCATCAAGTGGTAAAAACAGTTTGTTATAATGAAAATCGGTTAGTGATAGCAATTTGACATAAATATTAACTGTATCCAATTTTGATTTTGATTCTCATGGAAGCCTTTACAGGATAAAAAAGTCTAATTTTCAATATTTCATAATAAAACTTGTTTGATAAGAAGAAGAATTAAAATAAATACGTTAGAATAAATTTGGATCTGGTCGACCTATTTCTTGTTTGACCTTCTTATGGTAATAAAGTTTACATATCAGTGTTTAATAATGAAAATACGTGGAGAATAATAATTTCGTTGATAAGAAAATTCGGTTTGCTAAATTTGTACCATATTACTTCACGTTTTGGGCGCGCTTTTGTGTATGGGCTCCTATGAGAAGTGCGCTTTTATATAGAAGCAAGATATGATTTTTGGTATTTTAATACGAAAATTAATGAAGAACTTTATTACGTGAAGTGTGTAGCGTGCTTAATGGACTATCTGCTCCGACTATAATGTTCTTACTTGTTTTAAATGGCAACTTGTGTTCATATATATCTTTTCAATTTATATATTAAAATAACTTCAAAGAGATAATCTGTTTTAGAAACTAATTGAGTTTTACGAGTAAGTTATAGATTACTCCGATATGTCACATTATCTACTTAGCCCTAGCATTCATTTAAGGTAATGTTGTTGTCCTGCCAGATATTTTCTCAAGCTTCGTTCAGGTAGATATCTTTCTGATCAGCTGGCCTATAGCGAAAGTAATTAGCAAACAGAAAATGCAAATTTCTCTTGTTTCGAAATCTTTATTGCTTTCTTGAAAATAATTTTCAAAACATTATAGCGAAACACACTTGCCGTCATATTTCACGATTCAAAAAGAATTAATTTTGTAATTTAAGGGAAAAAAAACTTCTTGAGAAAACCCGGAAAGAGTGTTTCTCTGCGTTGAATGATTTCAATTGTCACAAAAATTAGCGCTTAATACTTAAATTAATTACAGCACGAGTTGTGTGCGCAAGCATTAAAAAAACATTTATTTTTAGGTTTTTTCGTTTGACATTTCTTGGCAGCTCTTAAATTCATTTTATACGTGTGTACTGTCGAAACATGCGGGTATGCTAAATTTTTAATACAAAGAAAAATGTATAGAAAGGCACAGTTCACTTGTAGTGAACATTTTCGACCGATGTTTGTTTTCTGTGCGGTTTTTTAAATTCTTCAATTTCAGATTCGTTGAAAGGTGGAGAACTAAGATCGATAAATTTTTTTTTTGATTAAACTTTTTTTAAAACTAGTACTCGGATCTCTTACGCTTATCTCTACTCTTATATCATTTAAATTGTATATTGTATGTATAAGCTTTTTAGTGGAGGTTCTTGTATTTAACAGGGTTTGATTAACTAATAGCTTCAACTTAGTTAAAGGTTGGTCAAGATTTGATCTAATTTGTCTAAATTTAGCTCATGCCTTTGTCTGCCTTTCTCTGCCTTAATGAGCAATGTTTTAAAACAAAAAATTCAAAAGAAATTTCGCGAACAAATGGAACAAAAACCATTCATAAGAATGTCTTTTTTTACCCCTTTAATGTATTTGTGAATAAATTAATGTTTTCTTGTTGTTAGTTGTGGATTGTGAAGACAGAATACTTTGATTAATTTATGGAGCAGCTTAAATACAAAAGTCAACGCCTTTTCTTCTCGTGCAAAATGTATCTTTTCGAAAATTGTTGAATCATATTATTTTTTTTTTTGAAATTTATTTTGTTAAATATTTTATCCTTATTATTACGAATCGCATTAACAAACTCAAAATCTATAAAGCAATGTCTATTCACAGTTGAAACGGTAAATGTAACAGTAATGTTATCAAGATGTAAAAAAAAAGATGCGAACAGCAAGAAATTCAATAAAGCAGTAGTAGAGATTATTCCCGTAGAGATTTACTAGTTGTTGAATATTTCATTATGTACAGAGGAACACTGATTATATAAAAACCTAAGCAAAGGTGTGTTATGTTTACAATGAGAAAATAATATTATCTTTACTCTAACATTATTATTCAGGATATACTTATTAAATGCATGTATGTACTGCATGCTGAGAGTATGTTTTAAAAGATTTTTTAAGATATCCTGCTCTTTTTTATTTCCCAAAAATTTAAGATTCACTTCATTCTTATATATAAATATTAAGGTTAAGCTGACATCATCTGTATTGGCGCCAAATTTTATCTTATCAATGGCGTCACAAAACACTTATTGCAAAGAGCACAAGTCCCTCTATAGTAATGAAAAGGAGTAGAAATCTCAAGACAAGTTAGATGTATATGTCCGGGCACATACAATATTCGAGTGGTTACGTTACTATAGCTGAAGGAAGAACGTGTGCAGTTTTTTAAAAAACTTCTTGAAATAAATAGCAATTTTCTCTGAACACTTATTTGCGATAGTAGTACAATTTTCTGAATGTATGTATTCATTCTGCAGAAAAAGTACCGGGAATTTATGTATAATATATTTAAAAATTCCGCCTAATCGGAATTGCTAAAGGGGGCTTCTGGCTAAAATTCAGATTGTGCAGGCATTATGTTATCTTACTATAGTCCAATCCGAATTTTATATCCATGATCAAAGAGCGCGCATGAATGTCTCCTGATCCCAAAAATCGGCTCTAGCATCCGTGCAAAAATGGAAAGAGTCGAGCGCTTCCACTCGATATAGTAGAGGGTTTATACTCAATTTTTTTTGTGAAAAAATTTGCATCATTAAGAAAGAAACTTTAGAGATCGCATAAAGGGCATATATTCTTGATCAGTATCAAGTTTGAAATCCACCTAGATATGTCTGTCTATGTGTCTATCTGAAATTTCCCCGTCTGCAAAAATCAAGATATCTGGATGAAATTTTTTGAAAAACATTGAAAATTCTTTCACATACATTGATGATGAAAATGGTCCAAATCAGTCAGTGGTTACGCCTACAGCATAAAATAAGTTGAAAACAGCTCTGTTTTGTGGGTGTTTCGCTCACCATTCATAGACCACGCAGTGTAAGCAAAAACCTATTTGCTCTGCCTGTTTTCCAGGGTATTCCGTGACTAACAGGTTTCCATGGTATTGCATAAAAATGGAAAAATGTGCCACGCGCATCTGTCAAAACGTACTTTTTTTAACTTCTACTAAGATGGTTGTTGGTGGATACAAAAGATTTGGCAAAGCCAAACATAATTTTCTTTTTTATTACTTTTCCCTTTTTTAAAGTAGAGCTGATCGTTATAAAAGATTCGGCCCTAATCGAGTATAATTTTCTTATCCGTTTCTTTTTGGCAAAGCTCATATCACCAGAGTTCAGAAAGACAATTTTAAGGGCGATCCTGGGTTGGCCTTCGCGTTGGCTTATTTATTGCTTCGAATGAAACCTACGAAACCGGTTCTATGTCTAAATTACTTCACGATTCCTGAAACTTCTTTGACAGAATATACTTTCTTAAGAATACACTCTTATTAGTTGCTTAAGTACGAAAATGTATGTCAAGTGTCACTATAAAATTTAAGAAAAGAACGTGAATAACTAAAGTAAACTAAAATATTAAATTGAAGTTGATACAAATGAATTTTATAATATTTACTAAGTGGCTTGCTTTTAGGATAACGAGGAAACAACATTTGTTATCATGTGAATATGCATTTATTTAATGGGATCTAACATTTTGCAAACAAGTAATTTCCTTCGTTAGTGTCGAGTAAAACTTGTACTGTTTCATTTCAAGAGTAGAATTTCGTCAAAATGTATTTTTATTTCATTTAATGAACTTATGGTAAATATATGACAACCTTATGAGCCTTCAAGCTTTTACTCTTTATCAACAAACAACTAAATTAAATATTATTTTAAATGAACATCATTAGCAAGATACGTTACCATGAAATACAATTTTTTTTTAAATTACCTATAACGGTCGCTCAGCTTTGACTGCCTCAAAAAGTTTTGATAGTACATGTTATATAGGAAATAATCACTTGTCTAATTGAAAATAACTTAAAACGCACCGAATTTTTTCAATAGTCTTAGCGAGGAGGGTAACTATGTAAGCAAAAGACAATCTTCAGAATGGGAGATGCTGAGAGTCTTCGATGAAATCTCTCTACTCTGGAGATAGTAATTTTGTTATGTACGGATTTGATGTAAATGAGAGATCATATTTGGAGATTATAATCAACAAATTTGCTTACATGATTAGATTTTAAAAGAAGCGATACGAGAACACGATTAGATTTTATAGAAAACTGTTAACATCTCCCCCATTCTAGAGATTGTCTTTTGCTTAGAGGATTATGTTCGAGGTTTTGCTGGCTTACCAGGTTTGACTTTACTAGTTTCCAACGTTGTCGCTACTGTTGAGTTTCTAAAGCAGATCGGATTCATTGCACATCAGATACCTGCTCTTATCGGATCCAAGATGTTTCATTTGAAGATTTTTTTTTTTGCTTTCTAATATAAATATAATCCTTCATGAACCTCCTTTTTTTATACTTTCTATTTGTCCCTTGTCAGAACAAATTTGTACGCGTTATAAACAAACGCATAACGCTATCCTCAATTTAGAGAATTTCTTCTATAAGTGGAGAAAGTGTTATGAAGAAGTATTGACCATTTATTCATATCGTTTTTTCCCCTAAGAGTTGAAAAATGATGAATGAATTTTCTCAGTATTCACATGGTGTTCAATGGCGTTTGCAGTTACCCTATATTACGAGAACCTCTTCGCATCTGAAGATTCAAAACAATTACATTCATATGCTGGGAAAATTAAACTCATCTCGTCAGGAAAATTTTTAATGGCTCACGATTTTGTGGTATTCACAGTCACAACAAAATGCTTTCCGATGTTCTGTTCTTATCCTTCAGGAAGGAAGCGTAAGTCCGTTGACTCTGGTTACACGTCAATTTTCAGCATGGAAGCATGCAGCAATGACGTGAATGTGAATTTATGAAGTTTTTGTTGGGAAAAATTGTGATTGTATTGCACATGATCGTTCAGCGATGCGATGTAATGTGCTGAATAAACAGGCGAAATAAAATAGAGGAGGGCAGTTAGCGGTGCATGTCAGCTCTTCAAAAGGAAGTTAAAAGTTTCTATCCTTTCTAAGCCTATTTTTATATTTATAAGTCACGTTCGGGGTTATATAAGATATTGTTTTTTCTTAAGAATCAGTAGAAATCTTCATTAGAAACTCTTACAAAGTAGGCTCTTTATCAAGACAAGATTGCGGTGTCTAGTTGACTTGGCTTGCTTGCTTGGCTAGAAAGCTTTCGATCCCAAAATTTGAGGTTACTTGGTAAATAACGTTTAGTTGATGGACTTAAAACAAGTTTGAGAATGCATATATTTTTATATTTCTGATAGTATATGATACTATTATGATATTGTTTACAATTACGATACTAGTTATGAAACATATTTGAAACATTAATGAGGATCACCCAAATCTCCAATGAAAAAATGGAAAAATGGTGATGACAACTCCACAATAGTAAAAGAAGTAGAAGAAATTATAACTTACAACCTGGAAGAGATATTGATTTAAAACTAGACATAAATGTTTATGAGGAAAAAGGTCTCCTAACGATTAACCGACTGGAATACATTTAACAAAATATTTAGATGATATTGAGCTGGCATCAGATGTTTCGTACTAAAGGTCCTCTTTCCTTTTTATATAAGCATTTTCATAAATTTCACTTAAGACAATATAAAAAATCTTCCAGAAATCTCCAAAATGTTCTTATAAGCAATCGTTTCTTATCGACTCATTAAAGCTCTTAAGAAAAAAGAAGCAAGAAAATTATATCCCGCTACGTCGAATCTTTTGTACGCACCTACTTTATCTTAAAAAAAGGGTAAAAAAAACACTAAATTTGAATAGATGGGAGTGGCAGATTTTTTCTATTTTTATGGAATAACGTGGAAATTTTCATTTTGCAGTCTATAAGCACTAATCAAACAGTCGGAAAAAAGAATTGCTTTCGGCTTATTTTATACTGTAGGCGTGTCCGTTGATTTATTTGGCCCATTTTAAGTAGCAACGTGTATGAAAGAATTTTTAATGTTTCTACTAAATTTGAAGTTGATATCTTAATTTTTGCGACCAGGAGAACGCTTTCTACAAACGAACACATGGGCCATTGGACAGACGGACATGCTGAAATTGATTCTAAATTTGGTACTAATCAAGAATATGTATATATACTTTGTGATGTTTCTGCAGTCTGCTTCCGGGCATTACAAACAAAATGATAAAACGAATATAGCGTTTAATTTCGATTGGTGGGTATGAAAAGCTAAAAACATTTAGTGGTAAAAATTTTTTAAGAATTTCTGCTTAAAAATCTGAATGAAACGTAAATGAGACTTTTTAAAAACTTTCGTTAAATTATCGCACACTTCACAAAAACACGAACACAATAAGGTGCGAATTATTTATGAAGACAACCTCACAACGATAACAACAGCAGCACAGCAATAAAACGAGAATGACGCGTTAATTAATGCGTTTCATTATATCAGTCAATATAAATCAATGTTCTAGACGGGATTAACGATTGCGAACATTATTGGCAGTTTGCTGTTTGAGTGGAAACGGATTAGTGTATAATGACTAAAAGCCAAAAAGAATATTTTACATATACATGCGCGAGCAAAGACAGGAAATTTCTCAATCGTTTAAAATTTTCAAAAAAAAACATAAATTTATTTAGTCTCGCATACCCCAAAATGCTAATCGGTCGATTTCTTTGCATTTATATATTGTTCTTTTAAACATTTAAATCAAATTTTCAACTTTTTTTGAAAGTTGCTTGCATATCAACTTTGAAATTTGATTGATCGAGAATACATGGCAGAGATATTGTTTATGCTGACCAAGAATACACATTTTATAGAAGTCAATGACAATGTTGCAAAATGAAGAATGAAACTGACACACTTTGCTACTTCGATGTTGTCGTCTACAAAGATATTTTTAAATAAAATTTAAAATTCCTTTTTTATGTTAAACTAAATGCTTTTTATACTCTACGCTACTCGTGGTCAGTATGTATTAAGTTTTGCAACACACAGAAGGATTTGAGATAGACTTAATTTTTATTTTACTAAGCGATTCAGAATTATTTTCTAAGGCTTTCTTTGCTCGTGTGTCCGTCTGCCTGTATCATGTCTTATCGTATCTTCAAGTATTTCATTTATTGATTGCAATTATTTTTAATGTAATTTTGTATATTGACATGTTTTCGACCAAGGCCAAGCACTACTGAAAATTTATTTGGACAGACCATTCTTATGATCAATTCTTATATAATGCAGTACTCAAAAACATGTTCAACTGTTGTAGACTGGCAAGGTCTTCTATTAAACTTTGTACAATATTTGGTTTAATAAAATTTATGATTTACTTAGAGACTTACTTTTCATAAGAAAGTGGACTTGGGAGCAATGGGGGATCAAAATGTGAATCGAACTGGCCACAATATAGTAAAGTTAATTTTCTTGCCACAGAGTTGATTATTCTTTACACAGATTTTAGTTATAAAATACCAAAAATTAGATCTATTTGCCATAGGAATTTTTGTATGTAAAAGGGTTACGAAAAATTGGACTACGTCGTCAAAACCTAATACAGTACAAGAAAGTGCCAGATCACTATTTTGGACGAATTTTCATCGTAATATATTAAAAATTATATCTTGTTACCGTTGCGTTGGATTTTTGGTACATTTTTGAGCTTCTTTCTGTAGCCTGCTCTTTTCAAACAATTGCAAATGGTCCTATGGTTGCGGTTGATTGCGTGCCGATCTTGGTTTAGCAGTTGCAAAATTTTGTTGACTTTTTCAGCGACTGGTTGACCAGAGAGGGATGCATCTTTGACATGAAAATGTTTTGAACGGAATCGGGCGAACCATTTCTGGGTCCTGTGTTCACTCACAGCTATCCCATCGTTCACAAATTTTTTATAAGTTTTGCCGAGCTTTTACTGTTCTTGTAGTGAAAAAGTATCTCTAGTAGCATATTGCTTCACTTATTTTCAAATTAATATATCGTTTTACACGAGCAAAGAATTATAAAATTGTCTTCACAACAAATGTAAGGTGAAATGTCAACTTTTAAGCACATTTTCGCTTGAGACAATCAAGCGAGGGCTGCCAAATATATAGGCATCAATATTGTCTAGTGTAAAAAACCGCGGAAATTTTTTATATGACTCAACATATCTTTCGTCTATGAGGAACAGGGTTTAAAAAAATGGGATCCATGGTATCCACTATTCTACTTCAATGTATTTATTCGATAAATGCATTTATTGGATAAATGTCTCATATTATTACGTCCAACTCAGCATTGTTTCAAGTGATCAAAACACAAGCGAATGAGTACTGTAGTAAAATTATAGTATAAAGTAAACTTTAGCCCCTTTTTTTACGCATCGGCTGAGTAGACATTAAGAAGTGTCTGTTCGATATCTTTACTTCCCTTTTGTTCAAAAGACCACCGCTTATAGCTAAAGACTCCCCTTATAGCTAAATAATGCAGTCATTTCAATAAAAGTTTTATTAGTTAATATTTTTTTTTTATGAATTATAATAATTAATTAAAATGCACTTATTACTCCGCTGACATGTTACACTATTTATGTGTTTATGCTTTGTAAGGAAAAACTTTTGTCAGAAAATTCTTTTTTATCTGCATATCAAAGAAATGGTGTTGTACCTCTAAATCTGTTTACGATGTCGTAATTGTTGCAGCTGTATCAAGATTAGGTTTATTTCAGTTCTTTTTTTTTATATTTTTTTTTTAGTTGTAAGACACATTTCCTAATGTCTGTTCACCCTTTGAACTTTCAAAAATAAATTGAAAATGTCTCTAGATTGCAGACTTCTTTTAATTAATCGTTATCTCATTTTATACGGCTATAATAAACTAATAATAATAAATAAATGCTTTCTACATTTGCTATGGCCCTTAAGTCTATTTACGCTGTTAATAGTTGTATGTTCTGTTATCATTTTTTTTCTTTTTTAATTCGTTTTGGAAATTCACACTATTTAAACTCATACGATTCGTTGAAAAACGCATTCGTTTTATAAAAGAAAGGGATGTAATTTAATAAGAAAAAATTGTACTCGCTCGAGTTGTCCACTAAAAAGTTTTAAACGATATGTGATTGTATGATAAAGTAAAAATTCATTCGCTTATATACATATAAATACCGCACACGTCGCATAGATTTCAACTTAAGTTTTCACGTAATGCGGCAGCGCGTTATATAAAGTAACAAATCGTAAATGTTTGTGTTTTCACTTTATTTATATATATAATTTTTAGAAATAAAACAGGAAGAGAGAGACAATGTTCTAAGTTAGTTGAACTTAGTATAGAGATTTTATTAAGTAAAAAAATTTATAATTGAAATTCAATTTCCTTGCTAAGAACATTAAAAAGTGGTTCTATATAAACTATTTTAGATAATCGTGGGAGGAATCATGAATAAATTTCCTTGATTTTTGAAGGTAACATAACGAGGGTAATAAGGGAAATTCGCAAACGAAACTATTCTCATTTTAACGGACAGACAGACGTATGAAGGAATTCTCTATCGATATTTTTCATGTTCATTTAGTTTCCCCAAAGACTGTTTTTCATCGATCTTTGTCGAAGAGGGTAAAAAATGCAAATATAATTCCCTTAGTGAGTTTTTCAAAGCAGCACATTTTATGAGTGATCGTAAAAATGGTCTGATCCAATCGATTTTCAATTACGTTCAGGCTTGGGAATATATCTCACTATCACAAATTTCGTTAAAATATCTCGTAAACTAGAAACTGGAAACTGGAAAGTTGAACAAAATTTTACATGGACAGACATTTATTTACATTTAAATAAATTTGCAGCACATGATTGAAGATTTGATTTGAAGATTTTTCTCAACTCTAACGAAACGGGGTTTGATCGCAAGTAAGCTGACGTGCTAGTGACACTTTTAAACCACTCAGTTATGATTGTGGACACATGGACAGACATTTCACGGAGAGAAATGCGCAAATTGCATTCAAAAAAGATGGATCCATCTCAAGACTTTCTAGATATTTTATTCTTGTTTCTTAAAACGCTTTACAATCTCTTAGGTTGAACAAAAATATAAATTCTACTTAGAAATTTACATATGTAGAGAATGATAATGTCAGATGTAGAATGACAAAATTACTTTACTATCTGCTGCGGGTTAGTTGCCCTCTTTCTATGAAATATGCACAAATAAATGAAAGCAATGCGATCATATGCATGTATTTGATAATAGCTCTTAAGTGATACGTATTTTCACTTAAAGTTTGATCTCTGAAGAACCGAACAAAAGATACAAAAATAAAAGTTTTTTGACGCAACGATTCATTATATCATTAAATAAAACATACTTAATGTCAAGTGAGATAATTTGGTAACACGCATATAGCTAGTTCGTGTGCTTTCTTTTAATTGATCGCATACTTGAAGCGCATTCTTCATTCTCTGAAAATTACATAACTCTTCTAATAAACCAAATTAATTTATTAAGCTAAAGTATTTTCAACGCTTCTTAAAAAAGCAACACATAAATATTTCTTGATAAAATTTTTCACACGCACCCACTAAATAAACAATTAAAATTACATATAAATCATTTACATAATTCCGCCATTCCATTATATCTTTATATCAACCATCAAAAAGCATTTGGTTTTGTCAATTCTTATGTACCAATAAGACGTACGTACCCTTTAGAGATCGTTTTATAGTAAAATTTATATAAAGTAAAAGAAATTGAAATTGTCGATGGGTGTAAGATTTTGAACACGTTCGTCTAAAACGTTTATTCTTTTGCGAGCCCATGTGTTTGTTATTGTGCATAAAGGAAAATTCGAGAAATTTAGTAAAATATTTAAGAAAACTGCTCAAATTAGAAATGCGGGATTAAAAATGAATTGATAAATACGCCCACATACAAACTTTAAAAAAAAGTAGTTTTTTAACAAATTGTATAGTAATAGTAGAATAATGATTTCGAAGAAGTTATTAAACGTATATTTAATTATTTAAATTATTATTTTTAAAAAAGTTTAAAAATAGCAACATCGCCGCAAATGTCTGAAGACATTTTTAGTTCAAGTGGTTCTGAGGCATAAATCTGAATTTAGGAAAAAAATCATACTTATATCTAGGGAGTAACTTAGGATTTTTGAAATGTGTAGATTTTACATGTAGAAGTACACTTTTATGAATAAAAATTGTCGGAATTAATTTTTCTCAACCCTCTACTACGTTATTCTCTAAAGAAAATTATTTCAAAGACTTTGTAAAAGACGTGGATGGAAAGAATGAAAATTATTGGCATCATGCTGCGTGCTATCTTCGCGAAAAAATCTTTTGAAGTTTTGAAATATGTTGTAGACGTTCTCTCTTATTACATACAAGTTTTTCTACTATTTTAATATCTTCCTAAAAGCGCTCCCTCCCGCTCGAATTTTTGTTTGAAAATGTTTTGAAATGATCATGAATACTCTCTCTAAAGCCATCTGTTAATGCATCAGTGCAGTTAGAAATCAATACGCAAGAGACTAGGGTGCAGCTTCCAAGATTTTTTTTTTGAAGCGAGCCCACTTTGCTTGCGGAAAAGATCGAAGTTTGAAGGAAAATATTTTTTGGTAGGTAAAGAACTTTTTACCACGTATTCTAGAAAATTCGAAGCATCTATTAAGCCAATAAAACAAAATTTAACTTCTTGAAAATTCTACAATGACATTACCTATTAAACCGATAAAATAATTTCCGGAGTATATTAAATGGGGAAAAAAGTTCGTAGCGTTTTTTCACCAAAATTCAAAAACTTTTTTCTTGTATTTCCAATGAATTTATTTAAACCAAATATGTGGCATTTTTCCGATTATATTGGTAGCACAACTATGCCAACACTATAGAGTTTGTGGGATGTTTAAGTGAAAAACAGAAATAGCTTTGGAAGCTAATTTTGAAATGAGCATTATGCCATTAAGAGAGTTCTGAAGATACATTTTTGATCAGCATCCGTCCGTCTGTTTTAGCACATCTTTCTGTCTGCTCATCTGTTATAATATATAAAATGTTTATCTAATATAATATTATAATGTCTATTACAATATCTGAATCTTTCGGGCAAAAAATTAAGATATTAAGATGGAATTTGGCAAAAGCATTGAAAAGTACTCGTACACTGATATTGAAGATGGACCAAATTGCTCGAAGAACAAGCTTACGGTATAACATAAAGACAAAATGCCTCTGCTTCATAAGTATTTTGCTTACTTCTACTAAAAAAAGCGATGCGAGTGTTGCCTTTTTTTAATCTCCTAAGAGAGTTTTGATATTCGAAATTACATCTTTTCGCCCAAACGATCTGAATCAAAAAGCGTTTTTTCTTTCTATATACTAGAACAATTCTCTGATTTTTTATATTATATTTCTACGAAAGTTTATTCATTTCACACAATTTTTGGTGGAATTGACAAAGTCGTAAAAATTACGATATAAACTTGAAATACGTGAAAGATAAGATTTGTATATAAAAAAAAAAAAACGAAATGCGGATCTTTTCTAATTTTTATCCAATGAATAGACAGGGTCGGTAGCCTTTGAAAGATATTAAGGAGATGACGGAGACTTGTGAAATGTACATAAGCTATTGTAGCATGAACACGAATTGTTGAAAAAGAATGTTCGGTAAATAATGTTTTATAAATTCAAATGTTTCTTCTGGTTTTCCCGTCACGTTCGGTGCAATCATCACACTGATCGTAATCATTCTCAGAAAAAGGAAGTTTAAGTAGTGACGATTTAATCCGCACGAACGATGTAATCACCTCGTTATGCGTGCAAAGCAAGCAAATGTATGGAAAACAAAGAAAAATTTTAATGACATAAAAAACCATCGAAGAGAGACACGCTAATGAAATCTATTTTCTTTTTCTTTTTTTATTTTTAATTTTTGGGGGGAATTGAACATCTAAGTGACATTGTTGCTAAGCAAAAGTTGAAGACATGCGCGTCTATATAAACTCTTCGCATAATTATTTACTAAATACAACTAAATGTTTACGATCTTTCCCTTCATATTCTCAGAGGATTATTAGTTAAAAGTATAAAATAACTAAGTTTATATGCATTTAGTTGTTAACATTACTTTAAGTTTACGAACTGAATTAATAGAAAGCTTTAAGAAGTTTAAAGTAAACTGAGGTGTTCTTTGCAGAACACGAGTGTGCAAAACTCTGCGTTGATGGAGTTTAGTTTTTAGCTTGCATATGAGAAATTTTCTAGAAATTGTCTTAAATGTTTATGTTTTGCTTTGTTTTTTTTTTTGTTTTTCAATTATTCATTAAGGATAATTTACTCTTTTCTTTTTTTTTAATTTTAAGTAAAAAAACTTCGTGTAAAGGTAATTTATGCCCCGAACAATAGAAATAATTTAACTTCCATAATAACACAAAAAAAAAAAAAACAAAAAACAATGGGTTTCGTAGCGTTCAATTAAGAAAAAAATCATAACAGAGTAACATAACTAATAATGTTATGCACGCGGATTGCAAGAAAGAAATTGTTTCCCTTTTCCATTTACATCCCTAGCTAATCAGCATGTTGTGTATGCTTTATGAAAACAAAAGACAAACCCTCATTTCTTTCTTTTTTTTTTTTTGAAATTCAAAGAGAATTTGTTTAGATGACAAAAAATAAAATTTAAAAAATAAAGGCTCGCGCCTGTTTTTCATTTCATTTTGTTTATTTACTTAAGGGTTTATGCTATTATGTGTGCTGCCTTTTTGTCCCCTATTTGCTGATTTATGCTAGCACTGATCTTTGACACGTTATTAATTCACGTGTCGCGCTTTCTGTTTATACTGTAAAGAAAACAATTATTTTTCTTATGCCCATTACCGAAAGATGAAAGCATAAAAGAACTACGTCATTGCGTCTATATAACAGCATGATATACGTATATATGGTAAATTTTATAAGTTTCTGTATACGTTGTTCGAGGAGAGCAAAAATGCTACCTAACCGCAGATGAGAATTTGACTATCCATACGTTCGTCCGTACGTTTCATGTACACAACGCACCGATCAATAACTCCAGGGATTAAGCAAGAATTAAACATTTGTTTTGTAAAATTATATAAACGTATGTATCGACCTAAACGGTTAGAACTTTGAAGGCAGAAAATTTACTACTTTGCCGGAAACGCTGACTGTGTCGTGAGTGTATTTGACTGTAACTAGAAACTAGAAATGTTTGACCTATAGAAGTATTTAATTGATCGGATCTAATTCGAGAAGTGGAGACTTCTGCGCACACAATCCATTTAAAACTTATTACTCAAATCGAAACAACTTAAAGTCTTAGAATATATCTAAGAGTACATTTTAAAAAGTTTTGGATATAAAATTGCATCAGCTTTTGCGTTCTGGTACTCCTAACATTTCCTACAAATACAGCACAGCTACCTGCTAAGTCTGTTAGTGATTGATAACGATATGTTTAAGCTGGAACATGGCTTGTGAACGCAACAGACCCATTTCATAAATTCTATAATTCAATGCTAATAATAGACAAGAGCCCCCGGAACAGTGGATAAATGCAACTGCATTAAATTACTTATTAAGTTTATGTAAATTCTACAAAAATCTAAGGTCGTACTTATCAAGAATTTTATTATTTTATATTAAGAAGAAACGAATTTTATCAATCACCAGTAGAATCAGTTCTTAATCATTATAATCGATCGTGTATCGATGTTTCACATAAATCTTTCATTTCTTTATAAACTAAATAAGCAAGAAAATTATTAATTAATTTTCACGTAATACCATCAGAACTTTGATTTTGCAATCTGTGAGCATTGAGCAAAATAGCCAGAAAACACATATGTTTTTAGCTTATTTTATACTGTAGGGGTAGCCTGCGATCAAGTTGGGCCATTTTCAATAGCAACGTATATGAAAGAATGTTTCTACCAAATTTCAAGCCGAAATCTTCATTTTTTCGGGCAGAAGAATGTGTAGCATAGACGTTAGGCGGACGGACAGACGGACAAACAGATATGTTTAAGTCGACTATAAATGATACCGATCAAGAATGTATATACTTTCTGAGGTCTCTGAAGTTTCTTCCTGGCCATTGCAAAGAAAATGTCAAAATAAATGTAACTCTAATCTTTGGGTGGTGGGTATAAAAATTTAGGAAATAATTGTATATATGAAGTGGAAGCAAAGGTAATAAATACATTTCATGGACTGATTTTTTAAATTTTATACTAAAGCAAAACATTTCGTACTATTCCGCTGTTGTTTCTTCTTCATAAAGAAAAAGAACCGGTTGTAAATTATATTTGGCTGGTTGCGAATCATTGATACTCATCACTTTAAGCAAATATATAGATATTATGGCGTACTTTATCCGCCTACAGTTCATTTTTTTTTTACACTGGACTCTTATATTACACCATTATTAAATTTTATATCGATATTTAATATAAGGTGTTTGCAGTTCATGGCCATGTTAATATGTGATCAGTGACCTAGGCTACGAGCTTATGTGATAAGGCTTTACTATCTCACTCGCCCGATTTTGATAGTTCTAGTATCATATGATATCCCTATCTTTTGGTGGCTGGCTATGTTTGGCTCAGCTTTGGTGGATCTTGCCTTCATTACTATAAAATATTTTTTTAAAGATGAACGTGTCTTTTGGTTATTTGGGCGACTTTTAAGATTGACTTTTTAACTAACTGACCTTAGCACACATTTCTACTATATTTGTAATGTATATTCGTATATAAATATCTATTATAGGTTGTAAGTTGCAGTTTCGTCTATAGTAAGCATGTTTGTAGGCGGACCACACATTTTTTGTTAAATAAAATTTTATATTGTCTTCGTAAAAGGTTCTACATAATTTCAGAACAATACATGTTATGAATTTTGTATCAAAGTTTTTAACAAGTAGAAGATGGGTATGGCCAAAAGAGGTGGACTTTCCTGCTTGATCCCTTTCGGTTCAAGTTTTACGTTTGAACTTTTGTTTCGCAAGCATTTCAATAACAGACAACATGCAGGTGATCGGATAATGTTAAGGCGACAATAATTAAAAATAATTGGCTGTTATTATAGGACGGAGCTCTCATTTGTCGATAGTTAATTTATAAGTAATATATAATGGTTTCTGAAATATTTTCAAACTTCTTTCAAGCAAAAGGTGTCTCAATAAGAATATGTTACTTAAATTTTGTGTCGCTTTTCTTTCGTGCTAGTGGCAACTCTGACGTTTGACAGTTGTCATCTACGATTGTTTCGATTATTAAAAATTTAGCGCTACACAAAAGAAGGAAGCGTTATAATTGTGAAAATCCATTACAAAAAGAGGGAAAATTACTCTGACTCTGTTCGTAAACTTTGCGGAATTTTCGGTCGAGAAATTGCACCTAATATATCAACAATTCGAAAAGTGGTCAAAAAATTTAGAAAACTGTGGTACTGGCCAATCTCTTGAAAACGAGAGTGTAACTGAAAACCTGAACGCATGAGTTCGTCGTCGTCCTCAACAACTTGAAATTTCACGAAGCCCTAAGTAGCGAATTTTGACGAAAGACCTTCACCTTATATAGTACAAGATTCAGCTAACTTAAGAGCTCAAACCAGCAGGCTATGCAAAGTGCCGTCAATGTAACAGTGAGATACCCATTATGTAAATACAGGCACATATGTACAACTATGTAAGTCACATTTTAAAGCTGGATTGATATCTGTTCACTTCCCCTTCATCTATTCTATCTTTTCACTTCACAACAACTTCATTGATTATTTTTCAAAAATATGTGATATATAAAAACTTGAATGCATTTTTTTAACAGTCGTAGTGTTTGCCACCATAAAAAATTCTTGTTCATGACATTGCCTCTCGCAAACGATAAATTAAGCAAAAACAACCGTTACAAATGTTACAAAACTATCTCCATATCTTTGTTAAGGGGTTGAGTTTGCAACACTTACAGATGATATGATTAACTGTATTGAAATTTTAATTTAGATACAATATGGCACAATTTTTTTTCCTTTTGCCGGCAAGTGTCAACAAAGATAATTGAAAAAAGCATTAAAATAAAAACAAACCCTAAAATAACAAGTGCAACTGTTGTTAGTTGTTGCGAGTGAACAATAAAAAACAAAAGTATGTCATCTTTGAATCAAGCAAGTGGTTTTTCGATGCACTGTTCTCTGACATAATCAAGCAGATTAAGGATATTCATCCCTCTTCGAAAAACCTCATTCTATAATTAAAATATTTGTTGGATTGGCAAAAAAGATATTTTTTCTCCCTTTTTCGTTTTTCTTCTCTTTACTCCTTTTTTTCTCCGTCTCTCTCTCTCCATTTCCAAAATGTTTATCATGCAAATTTGTTATATAATTAATGAGATATATTGTGGCTTAAGGTTGAAGTTTCTTTTCGTAGTTTCTCTCTCTTTTAATTTAATTTAATTACTTTGGCTTTTTACGACTGTTCTGCAGTATAACAATTTTTTAATGCTTTTATGTGCTGAGAATATTTTTTTTTGTGATGAGATAACTGTACAGTTTTTCACACATTTTTTAGTCGTGCATTGTATTTTTTATAAAATCCTTACGCTTTCCGAAGAACTAATCCAATTTATAAATAAATGTAGGTCCGAGTAAAAAAAAAAGGCAAGAGACTTCAAAATTATAAAGTTTTTTTTCAAATTTTTGCCAAATTATCATATGAAGCTGTGACGTGAAACACAATTGAAGAAAGTGGCTTTGTTCATAGCCGATTCGTCTTCAATGTTTCATTTGAATTGAAATAAATATTTAATGACGATTTAACTATTTGTGTTATTTATTTCTAAACTGTGCTATGCTTTCTTAGCGTAGCTATTGTAGAGTGGCTTGGGTTTACTTAACTAGTTCATGGGGGCGGTATTGATATACAGTCGAGGATGTTGTATCAAAGCAGTATTCATAATATTTTATTCAAACATCCTAATCGTTTAGTTGAGCCGATAAATATGAACGGATATATCCGTTCAATATTCGATGACTGCGTTCCACTATATCAAGTGTCTTCATTAGCCACAATAAAAAAAAATAAAAGATTGTCCTTGCGCTCTTATCTGTAATAGGGATTGGTAGCAAATATTTGCTAAGTGATATAGATGGAGATGGAGACAGTGACAAAGAGAGAGAGAGAGAGAGAGATAGATAGAGAGAGATAGAAATAAATAGAGAAAGGGAGAGATAGGTATAGAGATAGAGAGAAAGAGCGAGAGAGATAGAGAGAGAGATGGCGAGAAAGAGAGAGAGCGAGAGAGATAGAGAGAGAGATAGATATAGAGAGAGAGAGAGAGGAAGAGAGAGAAGGAGAGATAGAGGTAGATACAGCGATAGATAGAGAGACAGATAGGGAGAGAGAGCGAGAGAGAGAGAGATCGAGAGCGAGAGAAATAGAGAGAGAGAGAGTGAGATAAAAGAAAAAGAGAAGTGGTTAGATGTAAGTAAAAACAGTGCTGTGCGACTCTGTTATTTTATATGCCAAGAAAGGATCTTAGGAACTGCTAAAAACTTGCCAAATGTTTTTGGGACAAATTGAAAAAATTCGATTACCTCAATATATATGTTTTTTTAAATAAAAAATCACAAAAATGAGGCAGAAATCCATGAATCATGAAAAATGGAGAATGTATTCATGAGCAATATAAGCCCATGTAACCATGTTTCGTATCTTTTCCCTTCAATGTTGCTTGTTAGAAATCTCCTTATGATTACATTAGAAAGTTAAGACAATAAAAACCTACATTTTGATAGATGACTGTGTCACATTTTTTTATTCTTATGGAATAGATTGGAAATTTTTGTTATGTTCGTCAATGAGTAGTGAACAAAACATCCAGAAAATAGGTGTGTTTCAGCTTATTTTATAGTGCAGGCATAACCTTTGAGCGATTTGACCCATTTTCTAATACAACATATGTGAAAAAACATTCTATGTTTTTGTTAAATTTGAAACCGATATCTTCCTTTTTACGGCTAAGAGAATGTTTACCACACACAATTTACAGACGGACAAACGGACATGCTTAAATCGATTCTAAATTTGATACTAATGACTAATACAAAATGAACGGGTATAAAAAAAATGCAAACATTGTAGAACAACAAAGGCAGCAGATATCGATTAAAATTTATTTGAAACATTTAAGTACATTGCAAAAAGAGGCTCGATCGTTGCTTTGCTGAAATACTTTTATTAACATATTTTTTTCTTAAATATTTGCCAGAAGTATACACGCTTCAAAATATAATTGTTTATCGTAAATTTGTTTTTATTACACCTTTCATCGGATTTTATGATATATTCATTACATGCAGAAATCCGCATTCGAGACTTGATAATTTGAGTAAATTTTTCATCGAAGGTGTTACAAGGGTCAACATACCATTTATCAATGTCTCTTATAAATAAGGCTTGGCCTGTATCCATGTGTATCTACCTTTTCTTCTAAGTTAATAAGAAAATCATTTAAATATTGTTTATCTATTCCTATCGAAAACGTAGATTTATTACTCTTTACATAAATAGTATTTCAAAGTCCATTTTATAAGTATAAGCTTAAGTGTTATTGTTCGAGTATGCAGTATAAATCTGCTTAATTGCGAGCGTTACATTTTAGGCATCTAAGGCATACGTCATGCTTTCTGCACATATACCTTTTTATGGAACATAGCTTACATATTGCGACCTATTTGCGCAGTTACCGCAAAGACATATGTGTCATGTAAAAATTGCTTATGCTTACAAACCGGCTTACATTTGTCCTTTCGACCACAAATCTAACGAAACTTATTTCTTCATAAACAAAGACAAAAACAAAAAAAAAAAACGAATACAAAAACAAATAAGTGGTATTTCGCTATCTTTCTTGTCTTTTATTGATTTTTACATTTATGTTGTTAGTAAACCAGAAAAAAAGCCACAGAACAAATTTCAGATTCATTTGACAACCGAAAGTTAATTAATCAAAATACAAACCGTTTTAAACAATATGAGTTGATGTAAACAACAAAAATACGCTACAGAAATAAGATATCCCCTAACGAAGAGAGAAAATTTGGGAAATTTTCAAGACCTTTCAAGGTATCGTCCCTTTCCTATGATTATGAGAGGGACACCTGTTAGGCCGAAAAAAAATTCTTTTTTAAATTGTATAAACAAATGTTAGTTAAGATGAATTTCACAACTTGTCTGCTCCTCAACCAAACATATACAACTCAGCGTGAATCATGCATTTGCTTTGTAGATAGATTTTAGAGAGAGAGAGAGAGAGAGAGGGTTGGTTGTCAAACCAACAGCTGTTTGCGTACGCGATGCTGTTCACTTTGATACCTCTGCGCTAGTCTTTCGTATTACAATGAAAGGCAGAGAGTGCAAATACAAACTCAGACTTTTTGCTATTATTCACTCGATTCATGCTTTTTCCCTTGCCTTCGTGACATTAATGCAGCGGTCGCTTGCATGTGTTTACATATGCAATAATAATAAATTCTTTGTGGAATCCCTTGTAAAAAAAAAAAGAAGTCAATTCTAGGCATTCATCTGTTGTATGTATTTGTGTGCATAATTGTTAAATAAATCAATGTCATTGAATTTTTACCGTATATTAACGTAACGAGTATGCTTGTGATCACGTATGAAACTATGAGTGGTTTTGTAGCCCTCTATGTTCAATTTAATTGCCTTTAAAGTTTATTTACATTGTTTTTGAACAGACAATAATAATAAAGCAAGCAATAGAAAAAAAAGAGTAAAAAGTAAAAGACGAATTGCTTATACAAGTTATGGTAATTTTAACAATGTTTATTAAACTTTAATAAACGTAGAGAGACTTTACCTTCTTTGTAAAAAACGAAATGCGTATTAAGACTTTAATAATTTATTACTTTATTCTATGCAAAAACACATAATTTTCCATAAAATATTCACATTTTTCGAGTAGTACGTAACAGGCCTTTTGTATTAATTCAATAATTGCTTATTTTATACACGTGTTACCACTTATTTACATTTGAAGTTATAATTTAAACGATATTCAAATAAACATAATGGACTTACTTCCACTTGGATATTTACCATAGAAAATTCTTAATTAATATCCACGATTGTGTATTGAAAGGATCTAATAATTAAATGCTTCTCTACATTTCTTTTGTTAAAATGAATTCAAAAAATATGGATTTCTTCTGACATTACGTATGCAGACATTTCTCCATCCAAACGTTGTGTAATATTATATGCAATAATGTAATGTAGAAAAATTCTATTTAAACTTTACTTTGCCAATCAGTTCTTGTGTTTCGTCTTAACTTACGTACTGAAGCAACAAATGGTCGGTCTGTACACCAAGTTTACATATTATTTGTTGTTTCTTTATTATATCAAAGTTATTCGAATAAAATCTTATAAAATGACTATAAATTTTTGAATGAGCTCTGCTATCTCGTACCTTTTCCAGAAGTTTCTTTTTCTTACATGAACGAAAGCCGGCTACTATTAACTGTAAGACATAAAAGCTTGTTACCCACAACTTCATTCTTTTGTATGATCTCTCTTCCGAAAAAACAGTGCTGAGAATTATGTAACTAATTGGTTACAGTCTTGATTAAAATACTGCGCCTTGTAGGACAGACAGCTATTTCGTCTTATATCATCGTAGAATAACTTTTATACCCACCATGGAAATATATTTTAATCTTGCCAAGTTGTTTGCTACGCCCAGAATGAAGCTTCAGAGATCCCACAAAGTATTCATCAGCATCAAATTTAGAACCGATTTAAGCCTGTCCATCTGTCCGCCGGTCCAACTGTTCGCCCGCCCGAGTATCCGCCTGCTCGACTGTTCGCCCGTCCGAGTATCCGCCTGCTCGACTGTTCGCCCGCCCGAATGACCGCCTGCCCGACTCTCCGCCTGCCCAATCGTCGGACTGTCCCTCTGTCCATCGATAGCAAAAATTCACCTGGCCACAAAAATGAAAATGTTTTAAAATTTGTCAAAAGCGTTGGAAGCTCCTGCACGCGGTATTAAAAATGGTACAAATCGGTCAGAGAGCACGCCCACAGTACAATGTAAACTGAGAACACCTCCTTATTTAAGAGAAAAAAAATTGGACTCAAAGGGTGCGTCTGCAGTGAGACATAAACGAAGAACGCCTCTGTTTTCTAGGTTGTTCGTTCATTACTTAGAAATTTTATATCAGATATAAGGCAATAACTTCCATGTGTATCTTTTGAAAAAGGAAAATATCAGACCCTTGTAACCAATATTATACGGTATCGAAATTAAGCATTTTCTCCTTTTCTTTATATCTTCTTCATACATCTTCGTTTATCTTTCCTTGTGTATATATTTTCGACGTAAAGGCGGTAAGTAGAAAAAATGCAGTCACGACCGAATACAGTTTTTTTATATTCGTTGTTTATTTGAATATTTTTCATTTTTGGAAGAGTCACTCCGAAGATTCGCTGATTTTTAAAGTTCATACCATTAGTGGCCTTTACAAATATATGATTATTAGAAGAGTCTTCATTTATTTTATGTGCATTACCTACCAAGTTTATAAGTTTTGCTTTTCTAACACATTGGCAAGTTTTCATGCCTGATATACTTGAACAGAAAACGTAACTCATACGAGAAACTAGTGGTTTCAACAATTTTTCTAATGAAAGCTTAGCGGCATTCAAGTACAATTATTTACTACACTCCATTTTGCACGCCTAGTCGATGAAGAAGTAGATCTATTATAGGATAAGGCAAATCTTTAACAAGTTTGCCACAAAACATAAATTTTGCATCACTTTTCCATCTTTATAAGTGTATTTGCAAGATGTGTTAAAAATATTTCCAAATATTTCATTAAAAAATGTTTTGTTGAAATACCATACCGCTACTCTTTGTTGAATATTTTTGTCTCTTATGAAATCAAAAATTATTTTGCGATGCGGCTACTTAAACGGATACTGGGAACAAACATCTGGCTGCGGAGGTCTGCGACATTAATTAAGATTGCAGTCACTTAGATGACCACGGGAGAGAGATTATAATTATAGTTTACAAGGAATTTTTTAATACTCATCCCAAAGCTTTGTTTTTGAGAGATGATGTCTAATTATATCGCATATATCGCAAAATTTAACTACAATAACAAACAGAAAGCCGAAGGAATACTAAATATTTATAACTAAATTTAATATAAAAAATAAATGCAAACATTATTGTCGGGCAAGGCCGACCATTCAATGCCCTATATAACTTCACTTCTAACATAATTTTTCACTTCTTTATTAATTATACTTATAAGTTGCATTGACGTGATGGTTTTTTTATATTTTGCCGAATACCTGAAGAAATTTTTATTGTTTATTTGTAATGAGCCAAAAAGTCTAAAACCAGAAATGTCATTTATGTTGCAGTGTATACATGGTCTTTGAACGAATTGAATCATTTTCAATACCAACCTGCGAGCAAGAACTTCTAATATTTCTGATAATTTTTTTCATTTTTCCAATTAGAAGAATATTTGCCAAGCACAGATTGACGGGACTAAATCAATTCCAAATATATAATTTATAGAATCTTTGAAGCCTTCTTTTGGGTATAACCAAAAAAATGACCAAAAAAATGAAATTTCGATACTTTATAATATTCACCAATGTCCAATTTTTACATTTTCATATAGGCACTATAAGAACTGTAAAATACTGTAAAATATACGCTGCAATGTTTACAATTGTATTTATGATAGTTTATGAGCAATAGAGGGCATGATCTTTGACCAATTTGGATCGCTTTCAATACTAACCATTATACAGAAATCTTCAAGGTTTTCGCCAAACTTGAAACCGATATCTTCCTTTTTGCGACCAAGAGAGTGTCAATACCACACATCGTAAGGGACAGACAATCACGCAGACAAGGATAAACCTTGCTAAATCGATTCAGAATTAGCCATGGATTTAGAATATGTTTACTTTATAGATTCTCTAAAGCTTATGTTTAAGTGTTACAAACGTGATCCTCTTAATCTTTAAATGGCGTAACAAAATTCGAAGGTATAATTTTTAATAAGATTAACAATTACTTTAATAAAGTATTTACTTAGTAAACATCTATTTTTGCTTATTGACTACAAAATCGCATAAAAATATTGCAAGTAAATGCGGTTTTATGTTGTAGCAAGAAAACTTTTTTCATCTGCCCAACTGTTGATTATAAATTTGTAAATTCTTTTAAAATCTTCAAATTATACCGCAATATCGAAAAGTTGTGACTTGTGATATCACCATGTTGTTGGTCAGAATAAAGATGTTAATATATAAAATTCGGTAATAATAGTTGGCGAACCGATAACATAAATAACATATGGAACTTCGGATTCCAGTTGTTGATTCCAGTGGTTGTTTTAATCGCATTTTAAAGAAAAGAGTATATGAACCAGGTGAATCGAGTACATAGCTACATTAATCTTTTTATTTATTTATATCTATATATTATATACATTCACAATAGACATCTTTAAGGATTGAAGTCATGAGATTTTCATTGTAAATGTTTTCTCATTCAAAAGTCATTGATATTTGATTTAATGCAGAATTTTTATGATTTGTTTATATGTTATATGTTTTGTAAAACGGAAGTGGGTGGTTTTACTTCTAAATGGTTTACTTTAATTAAACCCAACAAGTCACTTATTCAAAATTAAAGTGGGTAAACGTTTTGTTAAAAGTCAATAGAATTGCATGCAAGTGAACTTATAACTCAAGCAATTTCACGATTGCAAAGCATGGTCGTGCACACTTAACTTAGTCGCATGAATTATTAGTTCTACGTGTGATTAGGATTTTAATTTATTGCTATAGGAAGACCCATAATACTTTCTTAATTCGAAAAGTCTTTAAAAGAAACCCCGAAATGACGGTTAACTATTGAGAAACTGCAAATGACGATTTGCTATTGAGAAACTTTCCGCAGTGTCACGGGCCAATGTTTGGACTAGTGTGATGTGCAAAGAAACACATGTGGTACGGCAATAAGTAAATTAAACTTATTGTCCTACCGTCCTTTCATTTTTCATCCCCTTATCATTTGATTATAAAAAAGAAAAAAAATCACCACTTATTAGCATTCACATGTTGTAGTAAAGCAAGAAACTCGAAAATTGAAAGCATTTCTCAAATATCGCGTCGTAAGGAGGGTAAAAATTCAAAATATGTATTTGACTTACATTTCTAATAAAAGGAACTTCTTTAGAATGTTGAAGTTTAAGGGTTTCGAAAAACCTTTATGTGATTTTCATGAAACATTTTTTATATTTCTGTTTGTAACAAAAAGGCGGTGCATTTACATGAAAGAGGTTGTTCCGCTCATTTGTACGCAAATTGAATGCTTTGAAATGTTTGCTAATTTGTTAAAGGTTAAGAAATCCGCAAGATGCATGTTTTTTGAAGCGAATAAAAGTCATTGTTAACATATTTTTAATGCTCGCAATCAAAGTTTGAGGGCATCGGAATTTTATCGTTTTATTTCTACTGATCATATATATATGTAGGCAAAATATCTTGTCACATAGAAGTAAAAGTCCATTAAAGAGAAGTTTATTTTTATTACAAATTTATATAAAGCATTCGTTTCTAATCAAATGAAAATGACTATAGCAGGAGACAAGTGTAAATTTGTTGCTATTAGTGTTTTTTGTAAAAATATTAATTTTGAGTTGATTTTGAAAGTGGGAAGATGATAACAGTCTTACCCTACTTTTGAAACTAATGAATAGGAGATTTAGTTTTTTCTCCCTTTGCGGAAAACGAATACATGGAATGAGGAAATGCAGTAAATCTCTCTACAGCTAAGCTAAGCAGCTCTGGATTAGCGGCCTAAGTTTAAGCAAACTATGGCGGCCGCTGAATAAAATACAATATTTCGCATGCATACGCATGACTGGGGCTATAAGAACTCGCGCCTCGTGAATGCCTTACAAGCGCTGTTAGGCATAATGTTACGTCCTATAGCTACAGAAAGGAAGACATGCCTCAGCGCGATCAAATTACTGAACATTGACAGACTAAAACCGGGTAAACTCAGGTTCTCTTTAGAGGTATTAAAAGACTTCATAGACGAACCGTTTGGTAAAATAAAGGACCACTGTGACGGACGGCCTGAGTCTAAACGACATGTTGTTTCAGCGTGGCGACGCTACCTGTCAAACCGCTCAGGAAAGAATCGATTTATTGCAGTGATGATTTTCAGACCGAATTGTCTCACGAAATTCTAATGTCGACTGGCCACTGATGATTTAACGCCATGCGATTTTTTTCTTTAAAGTTTTCTGAAATCTCAGGTTTATGCTAATTAAACAGAAAAAAATCCTGAGCTAAAGGCCGAGACCCAATGCGTCATTTGTGAGCTACAGCCACGTCTTTGTGAAAAAGTCATCGAAAATTTCATGAAAATCGTAATAGCCTGTCATCAGAGCCGCGGGGTGCATTTGCCAGAATTTTTATTCCATACTTAATCGGTACATGTGTCTACTTTACAATGCACAATAAAAATATCACAACTCAGCTAAAAAATACGTGTTTTTACTTTTAAATAAAATAAAATGCGCTCTTATTGAGACACCCTTTACTAAAATTGTATTGCGTACGTGTTCTCTTTTATTTTTCATAAATTTCGAAATTGATTTCTTCACAAAAGAAACTGCCCCAGAGAACATTGTTTTTTAATTTTAGAAAATCGTAAATGTTATTATATGGTTAAGGAACTTTGAAGATATTAACAAATTTTCGGATTTGTTTTTCTTTTTTCTTTCTCTCTATTTTTGGTTACAATTCGTGTTTTGTTTAAGATTTTCCTTTCACTTTGTTTTTAGCGACAGTCTGTCACCAGTGAGTGTGATTTCTGTCACATTTACTGGCTTCGTTTAACATATGGCCTCGCAAACGAAGTGACAACTCAAATAAATTTGCAATTTGTTAATGTCACAGATTTGTTGGCAATTTTTTTAATTCTTTTTTTCCTCTCTTCTTTCTTTTTACTTTTTTCAGCAATGTTCCGCCATGCTCAGCCTAAAACAACTTAATTTCATAAATGAAAGATTTACAGAAAATACGAGCAAATGTTGAAGGCCAATTTAAGAAAATTTATCGGTGAATAAAACTCATTTTTCATAAAAGCTTATGGAATTATTTTGAACAAATTCGAATCTGTAAAAACTATGTTGACTAACCTGAGCTGTATTCTCGTAACCTGTAGTTAAACATTAAAAGCGGTATTTTATAAAATTAATTTTTATTTAAATGAGAAGGACATTTGCATTTGTATACATTTTCAAATTTACTTTTAACTGACAGTAAAGTTATACATCTAAGTTTGACAAAATCTTTTAATGATGTAGTTAAACTAACCTAAGGTTAAGAAAAGTGCGTATTAATTCAAACTGTTAAATTGCTGCGTAAACGCTGTCTACGTTTTTTAGTATTAATTTCATTTAATCAAAAGATTTATTCGTAGTCAAAATGCTGAAAGCGGCTTTTAAAATTTTCAATTCTCCACAAATGTACGATAACCATCTCAGTATAGTCTATTAATAATTTTGCTCGGCACTGTGTTAATCAAAAAGAAAATTCTTAAATTTTAAAATCGTTGACATAACAAATGACATTAAACATGTGTTCTTATGAACAACATTAATTCGCGCATCCAATAAAATATAAAATAAAATCCAAAAAAAAGAAGAAAAGGGAAAAAAACCAAACGTTTTTCTTAAGAAATAAGAACTTTATCTGTTCACTTATTCTCTAAATTCAAAGAGTTCAGTCTGCTTCTTAAATAAGTGCAAATGTGACGAGCACACCACTGCTTCGTACTAATTATTGCTGCTAATGTTCCTTGAAACAGTGACGCCGCCTCTTAAAGAAATGATGGTGTGAATTAAATAGTTCTGGAGCAAAAAAAAAGTTTTAAAGAAAGAATTCTTTCCTTTTATTCTTTCAGTTCGAAAGGCAAAAAAAACGAAGAAAAAACCCGACCAGACATTTTAAGGCCAATAAATATTTCCAATTATAAAATGTTTCTTTCTTTTGGATATCAAATTTAATTTTTTTTTTTTTTGAGTAAAATAGGAAACAATTAAAGGAAGAGTTAATAAAAAAAACACGTTTTTACTAAACATATGAAAAGGACAAGAAGATTTTTGTAAAAAGCAGCCATACCGATCTTTACCGATACTTTTAAAAATTTTTTCTATGGTAATGTTGCGGTGATATAATAGATACTTAGTTGTTCTCCTTTTTAATATAAAAATAAGCCCTCAAACTCGCAGCATATGTATGTCTGATCCAAACTACATTCTGGCATTTGGGTTTGTATATAATGTCTGAAATCCTAGAAGCCGGATTGAAAACTCTAGCGTGTAAAAATGCTTTCAGAGAGCCTTAACAACATATTCGAAATTTCAAGAAAACAAGAGGGATTTTCATGCATTTACTTTATTCACGGTTCGCGGGATAATTTCTTACTTATTACGCTATATTTAAAATATTTGTGAAGAATGAGGTTTATCTTTTCATAAAAAATTGTTGGAAATACTCGGATGTAAGCATTCGTTCGTCTATAAACTTCGTTGTTAAGCAAATGTTCCATATTATGGTTGTGACATATTTTTGAAAATTGAAGAAAAGAGGCATTCATCCTCTGTCACTTGCTTTCTTATTTCCCTTTAAGCAATTAAAAGATGTAACGGATTTATTCAATACGTAAAGGGTTAGCTAGAGGCATCATAGCTTATTAACCAATACAAATTGTCGACAGCAATACTTCTCCGCCGCCAGCAATGTTCACTGTCTGTCAGACCAGGCAATTTCGGACTTTTTATACATATATAATGAGTATCTCAATAAGTGAACACTTTTTCATTTAAAAATAAAAAAACCTATTGATATTTTTATATTGGTGAAAGTGAAGGTCTTTCGTCAAAATTTGTTGCGTTGTGCTTCGTGAAATTTGAAGTTGTTGAGAACGATGCCGAGGTGACGTTTTCGATTTGTCAGCGAGACTCTCGTTTACTGCAGCAATATTTTCAAGATACAGACAGGTACGTCGACGCAAGGGCGATCTACTGTCTATAACTGACCCAGCTTCTTTAAGTTTTTTGACCATTTTTGGAACTGTTCACAAATTATGTGCATTTTCTCGACCAAACATTCCCGGTTCTGCAGGCCGTCTCACATTCACACGGAATGTGACAAGACATTTTCATTGCCCCTTCATAGAAACTGCAAGAATCGGTATCCGAGATACCCATGGTTTTCAAGAGAGTGAATTATGACTCGTGTAGAAGCCCGTGACCATTCGCAAGTTGCTCTTGTTTAGCTCTAGGACCTTATGCGTTATGCCATGTTTTTACTTACCGCTCTCCTGTACTATGCTTCCAGTGGTTGGCTGATTTTTTCTGTGCCCGTTGCGATGCCTTTTCATGTGACTCCTTTTAATGTGACTCTTTGGCACGTTACAGAAACGTTTTGGACCCGTCATAGTTTCTCGGGCCACTCTAACTAACTAACTAACTTACTTCGATCTTAACGTCTTACCTTTCGAGGCCTTTAACACAGCTTTGATTGTCGGAGTGAATGCAGATAGTCTCTCTCTTGCATTGCTTTTTTAAACACTCAAAGACACTTGCAGAGATTGTGTAAACGTCAGCTTGGAATGCTTTGAGAAGAGTTTTTCGAAATCTCGGGCCGCTTAAGCCAGCCTCAGTTTCGGTTTTTTCGCCATTACCCACAAGCATTTAACATTTAGCATAAGATTAATTTTTAAGAGTCTCCTGAATTCGACTCTTATTTTATTGAAATATTGAAATAAATAGATAAAGAAGTATATGTAACAGTATATCTCGGTATATTTCTATCATTTTTGTTAATATAAATAATTTAGTTATGGTGGTTCGTTGCCACAATTATAATGTTAAGTAACTTAAGAATGCGGATTGATTTTCGTACGACTGAGTGATACGTTTTTTAAAGTTAAAAATCTTTAGTTTCTGTATATGTGTTAAATTAAAATTAATAATTTAATTGAAAATTCACATGAAAGATTAAAAATTTTAAAATTTAAAACAAAGAAAATTTTCAGTTGTTCTCCGACCGAGCACATTAAATGCTAAGCTAAGTCTCTATAAAAATCCAACACACTTGCTTTAGCATTAACGAGAGAAAGATCATAATTTATTTTGCACGAAAACAGCAAAGATGTAACGCAATATGTATGCGAAACAGTTTCCATTATCTACGCGCAAAAAAAAGAAGAGACTTAAGGCCTATAAGATTAATGGCAATAACTTTTCAAGGGTATATTTTTAGACATAATCAAGATTCTACAACGAGATAAAATGCAGCTTAAAAGTGTTTCAATAACAATAATAATCAACAACCATACAGACGGTCAAGAGCGAATTTATGAAGCTATAAGCGACTATTAAAGATGAAATCATTATACGTATGCAGCATGAGGATACAGTATGAGGATGTCATGCTTAATATGTAAAACTATTACATCACGTTATGTTAAGTAACATGATATGTAAAGTCACCAAATCATTTTTATCTCGATTTATCATGCTTTACGTTACTACTAAAGTGGAGTGCAGGAAATTTAAATTAATGTTGGTAATGTTCGCAACTATAGGTAACTATGTTCATAGGGACAGAGTGACAGTGTAATAAGAATTTACTAAATGCTTACTATACATGCTTGGATAGATGAATAAAATTGAACGGAAAAATCAGCTGTGCGAAGTTAAATTACATGACATGTGAAGCTTCTTTTGTAGGGTACAGAGCCAGTAATTTCAGCTACAAATACTCAAGCATTTATATCGAATCATATACAAAACTATTAACAAAATTTCAAGGAAGTTTCAAAGTATTTAAATTCTCTACTTAATCATCATGGGACGCGTGTTCGGTTACTTTCATTACTTAAGCTTAAGACTTTATGGAGTAAATTTGATTTTTTTAAGTGCGCAAACTTTTATTTGCCGTCACGTACACAAGTGACTTCTGAACAAAATTTAGTTTCTATTTCTTAGTCCATTAGATTAAAAGTGTATTTAGAAAAATTTTTTTATGAAAAATATTTTTTGATTTTTGCTAATTTGTAGTCATAAAGCTTGACGAATATAGGAGAGAAAAGCATCACTAGATCGCCAAAAGCAAGCAAAGTGAAATTTAAAGATTTCGGGATAAACGCTCTTTTATTTGATGGTCGACTTGCTTGAAAAGGTCAATTTTTTGCATTTATACAAGTTTAAGGACATAAAGTTGACTTCGGCCCACAAGACCATGAAGTTTATGTCAGTCTATAGGAACGGTTGGCCTTCAAGGGAATTAAAAGATAATCGCAATTTAACATCTTCAGCTTACAAAATAATTTTGGCATAAGAAATTTGGCATAAAGTCAGGGGTTCGTTAAGATAGAACATGAGCAAAATAGGACCTAAATGGTTGCCTTAAGGGACCCCTGAAGATACAAAGACGTCATTCGAGAGGTACAACTTAAAGAGAACCTTTTGTGTTCTATTTTTTTAAATACGATATTATCCACCTAACCAAGTTTGGTGGATTCATCTTCAGTAATAACAATTTATAGTTTACCGAAGGCCTTAGTAAAATCTGTGTAAATAATGTCAGTTTGACAATTTTCAGACAAAAAGCGTTTTTAATACCGCCGCATAATTCTAGCAGGTTAGTTGAAGCAGAAAGGCCATTGATAAAACCTTGTTAGACAAGGGAGATTATATTTCTGACGTTGGACTTATGCTTAGTTAGTTGCTTTCGTCCATCCCTAAGGAAAGATTTTCCAGATTTTCAGAATAGTATTGAAAACGTTGGTCATCAATTATATACAAAGTTATGAAGTTATGTTATTATGACCAAATTGATTCCACTTCTATAGATCTAAAATGATTGGTAAGTTAATCTAGAATTTTTGAGTTCATACACACATTTGGCGAATCAAATAATTCACCTTTCTCACTGATATAAAAAAGAAACAAATTGTCAGCTCGTATTTATTACTTACAAATAACATGACATTTTCTTTCTTTTTTTTTAGAAATTCGAGAGGTAAACGAGAAATTTATTTATATGCTTGTAATTAATCAAATAGTGATCGTTACACTGCCTTAGATTTGGCTTATGACAGGTCTTAGCCTTGCAGCCTTTTGTGATTGTGATTAAATTTGAATTATTGTTATCGCCCAAATTTTGACATTTGTACATATTAATGTAAATTTATACGTGTTTGTTTATTAATGCAAATTTATACGTATTTGTATTTGATAGTTTGAAGGTGTTGCTTCCAATTAATTTATAAACACATAAATATGAGTTTTTGTTTTTATTTTTTTTTTTTTTTTGTAGAATTTGTGTTTTCTTTACTTTTTTTAATAATAGAAAGTTTTTTCCTGTGATCTGAATCATGTTTTTAAGCAAAACATACCGTATAAAGAAGATATATAAGTAAAAATATAATAAAGCGAGGAGTGGGTTCTATATGTTCCGCTGGCAATACAAGACGTGCTCATATATACTGCATTACATTTAAGTGATACAATATGATCTTTGCTTTATCTTTTAATCAAATTATTTATATTCGATGAATTATAAAACTGATTAAAGGTACAGAGTGCAGTATTCTTTTTTGAGATCTGCAATAAACGACTAAGAAACAAAGTAAGAAATAAATGTTGTTGATGACTACAAAAATTATGAACCTATAAAATTTTAAACATGAAAAGTATATTCTTATTAAATTAAAGGTGTCCCTTCCCACGCGTATGTATACTCCTTTTTTCCGAAAATGCTCTTGTCATCTTAAAATTGTAGAAACATTTTTCGTTTCAAGCCAGTGGTGATTGTCTGTAGGTAGATAGATGCATTGACTTTATTGCACATATTTTGTAACACTAGTACGGTCTTTCTAGAAAAATAAAAGTATCCTATAGATTTATTGATAAAAGTCAATTATAATAATGCATAGAAAGGAATTATATCTATGTTGGAGCGAATTTTTTATTACATATCATTAGCTTATGTTGATAAAGTTTATTAAGCCTTTTAGTATCAATTATTGATTAAATCGTGCAATCTTTTGTCATTTATAAGCAAGTTAGACGTACCTTTATATGTATATATACTATATATATATATATATTTTCATCTATTATTGAGCAGTGTTTGAAACAACGTGAATATGCAAACATAAGAAGGTTTTCCTACAAAGTGTATACTCTACGATTCGCCTAACACCACTTACCGTAAGAGCGTACGGATGTACCAAGGGCTCTGAACAACTTGCACACCATAAATTATTGTACCAATAGATTCAGATTTATTGTCTGCATATATTTAAACCTATAATAGAAGCTGTCTTACAGTAAAAACATACAGCCGGTATACTTCAACTTAATTTAATTTAATTTAATTTGAACTCTGGAGATGATAGAGAAGATTTCTTTATCTACATCGGAACTAATTCTTTTCTGAATCAATTGTTCAAGAAATATAAAACGTACCAATCAGTAACACTGCCAAAATTTCAAATTCTTATAATTTCATCCGCTACTTTAAGGACGACAGTGCCCAGTAAAATAATTTAACCGTAATAGTAGCAAGAAAGCTACCTAAAAGGTTTTAGGAGGGTTAGAATTCTTCATGTGTCTTAAAACTGCGCGTTTTCGAATGAAATCACTGCTTGAACTTATATATAATCTTATTCGCCTTTTGTCAAAACTATGACTTTCGAGCTGTTCTTATACCTTTCAATACTCGACGCCAAAGGAAATCTCTATGGAAACATTACCTTCGCGGAGCAAGAAACTGCATGATTTCGATTGATTGCTAACAACTGTTTAGAACTTTAATCGCATTTTCTCGAAATTATGTTTTTCGATTCGTATTCCTTTCAATACTCGACCCCAAAGGAAATCTCTATTGAAATATTACCTTCGTGGAGTGAAAAACTGCACCACTCACTTTACTGCTAATAGCAAATATCTGATCGAAACCTTTTGAAAATATGATAGAACTCTTTTGCATTTGTTAAGATGGAGTCATAATATGCGCTATAGATTGACTTTGTTACAATGTTTACAACACCTAAAAGGAAGTTTCAGAGACTATATAAAGTTTATATATGCTTGAGCAACATCAAATTTTGATTCAATCTAGTCATGTTCGTCCCTCTCCTTGTCTGTCTGTCCGTGTGGCTATATGTTGTTGACATTCTCTTGGCTGAAAAATTGTAAAATATCTACTTCAAATTTGTAAAAAAACATTGGAAGTTCTTGCACGTGGATTAGTATTGAAAATGAGCCTAATCGACCAAAATAAAGCGAACAGAAAGCACCCCAGTTTCGCTAAAAAAGGCTGAAATTTTCTAAATTTATTTCATTGAGAACTCTACATGTTAAACATGTCGACTTCATGTGGTTGTGTCGAATCTTTTATACCCATCATCTTTATCTTAAAGAAAGGGGGAAAAACTAAATTATAATAGGTGGGCGTGGTAGTGAATGTTTCTGCCAAATTTGAAGCCAACATTTTCATTTTTGCGACCAGGAGAATATTTACCACAGACATTACACAGACAGATGGACAGACGGACATGGTTAAATCGATTCTAAATTTGATGCTGATCAAGAATATATACACTTTGTGGAGTCTCCGAAGTTTCCTTTTGGTAGTTAAAAGCCAAATGACAAATTGATATATACGATTCTCCTTCGGTGGTGGGTATAAAAATGGGAAAATCAGTTACGCACACACAAAGATATAAATGATTAAATTTTCATTTTATCTACTTACTTCTCTATACTTGTAAGGTAAACAAAACAGAATTTTAAAGATGATTCCGTACATTTACATTACACACACATTGATTGGAATATTAAGGTTCACAATATTCGGCTCCAAGGGTATACAACTTTTTTACCTGTTTTTCGATTCAGATGGTTCATAGAGGAATATAAGGGTTTTTTTTACAATGTATATAATATAGAAAAGTATCGTTCACTGTACAAAAAAATCTTCCGTTAATTATAGAATCCTTAATTTTTAATAAAAACGTGTAAACATTTTTAATGAAATTTACCTGCAAACAAACACCTATAGGTATCGCACTAAACTGACACCTACAAGATAAAGTGGCGACTCTTTCAACACCTGAAATAAAGGTAAGTGAATATGAATAACTAAGAAAGTTATATTAAGCAATGACCGAATCTTTTATAACCACCGCCTTCATCTTAATATCCAAGACAATAAGAAAAAAATTCATTTCAAATTACTACACTACGGATGTGGCTTATATTTTTTTCTGTATATAAAACACGGGTGGAAATTTTTACTGCGTTTTTATTGCATTTAGTGGAGTAATGAGCAGAGACCCATAACTTCAGAGGTGTCCTTCGACTGATTTGATTCATTTTCAATAGCAACCTACGTGCAAGAACGTTCAATATTTTCGTCAAATTTGAAGTCGGGAAAACCATAGACATTACTCAATATTACTTAAATCGATTCTCTGAAGCTTCTTTCTCAATGTTACAAGCAAATTAACAAAATGAATATACTGCCATCTTTCTGCCGTCTAGGCATGGAAAACACTTCATGCATGTTGATCAGTTGTAATTTGATATGTTTGATGTAAATCACAAAGTTATTAATTCTGTTAACACATATCTTCAAGCGTGAAATGTGAACTGCACCTGTAATGAAAATAATGAGTTTGGACCCTACATATTCGAATGAGCATTGATATCGGTCTTACAAATGAGAAACTTAACTTAACACTTCTGTGGGCATAGCAACCACTTGGTGGTTTGTGAACGCCTTTTCTCAATGAAAATCAGAATGCAGGAACAACCTTTTCATCGTCCGAAAAAGAAATTATATCCTTAAGCCTAACTTCGTTTTCTAAATTTACATTTAATTGTAAGCCTGGGTGAATTCAATCAAATCAGTCTGTCTGACAGGTGGTCATATTCTTGAAGCATAGAATATGTTTAAAAAAATATGAAATTGAAACTTGGTAGTATTTTTGATAGGAAGGGATCCGGCTAAAGTAAATAAGAGACCATTCGAAAAATACCTGCTCCGTGTATTTCTGGTCCAAGCTTTGCCTTTGTGCGCAATTGCAGATAAAACATTAATAAATAGAAAAAGGAAATGTTAGAAGGAACGGAATTCCTTCCTTTACCGTTTCTATCTTCAGGTTTTGTTGATATAGATTCATTTTCTTATCTTGAAGTTAAAGTTATTATTTCTAAAATATGGCGAACGTATACAAAAATGCTCCCAAAAATCACGTTGTAGTAGAAATAATTTATCAAACATATGAAGTGCAATCACTTTTAGTTTTAGTTTAGTTCAATTTTTTTTTACAGAAACGAAAAACTCCATTATCCTAGAAAGGATTTTCTCTTCGGTGAAAGTTTCGGTCTATAACGTTGCTTCATATTAAATTTCATAAAATAAATTTTACTATTAAAACAATACCTTTCTCCCATTATATGGATATTTTATATAACCCCTTATACGTTTATTAATAAACAAAATTTAATTTTCAGCTTCATACATGCTATAAGCGAAACGATCTGTTGCTTTACGATAAAAATATTAAGCCTTTTTAATATGTGGTTGCACCTGATGACAAGGATGATGGCATGCCATTGACAATTATTATAAATATTTTATTTATATGTTAATATCTCTTTCCATGTAAGCAGTTATATAAATAACTGTAAAATCCGTTCGGCTGACTGTTAATAAATTGCTTTAATAATCGCACTGATTCAAAACTGTTCATATAAAACGATAAACTTGATACGAACAGACATACCGGCGACTTGTATCATTTAAATTTATGGCAGATTAATATGAGAAACGAAATATTTTTGTTCAACAACGCTCAACTTGCCTGATATATATGACAATGGAGTTTAAAAAAATGCAGTTTAAATACATTCAGTGCATGTACTTAAAAATTTGTTATTTAAGAGCTTTCTATTACCACTCAAAAGCGAAAGTATTCGATTTGCTAACGGCATGTACAGAATGAACGCTATAGAAGGTTCGCAGAATTACCATGAATAATAACATTAATTTGATTATATCTGTCATGTCATTTGGGGCCATCCATTCAAATACACGTTTGCTTTAAGATTTTTTTTATTACTCGGGAAGTCGGGATGTATAATAAAATATCGGAAAAATCCTTAAATAAGTTCACCAACATGCAGCAAAAAATTTTTCTCATTTCCTCTTTGTTCTCAAAGATCTTCACAATAATGAAGAGTCTGTAGTTTAGAACTTTAAGGTAAAACTTCAACTCCTTAATAAAATTTCTTAAAAAATATTCATATCAAGTTAAAGAAGTAGGAATATTATATATGGCTGTGCCGATTTTTTTACATCTACCACCCTTATCTTAAAAAAGGGGGAAAAGCTAAATTATAATAGGTGGGCGTGGCAGTGAAAGAACTTCTAATGTTTCCGCCAAATTTAAAGCCGGTAACTTCATTTTTGCGACCAGGAGAATGTTTACCACAGACATTACACAGCCCGACAGACAGACATGCTTAAATCGATTCTAAATTTAATGCTGATCAAGAATACATATACTTTGGGGGGTCTCCGATGTTCCCTTTTGGTAGTTACAGACTAAATGACAGCATACCTGACTTCAATGTGAACTTTACTTTAATTACGATTGGCATGTGACACCAACTATAAGGAATGCTCGATCGGCATTTATTTCCCAGGCTACATCCGCAATTTCTTCCTTGATGCAACTACTTATTTCTCTCTGACTATCAACGTATTTGTACACGTATAGGGGATGTTCTTTGAATAGAAAGAAAGAACAATAAAGAAGGTGTTAAGAAGTGCCGCTAGCAAGTCAGAATACTTGGCTACAAATCCCATTGCGCCACAGTTAGTAAAAATGCGAATAAAGGCACATATGGTCCAAATTTATTTATGAAATAAATAATCTAGAGAGTAGTTTGTTCGTTTAGCTATAAAGTACTGTCAAATCATGCAAAAGTATAGCTTGAGATATAGATGGTATACATGACGATATATACTATATGATCGATATATCAATGAGCTGGACGTTCTTGCTAAATGGTAAAGGAGTAATAGAATATTACTTACCAGGTGGTCCAAACCTAAGTTATATAATACTTGAATATAAACATTTTGATCTTATTTTACCCAATGAACTTAGAGCATTTATAATTAAATAATTAAAATAATTATTATTAAGAACCTTCAAGTCTGCAATATTCTATAAAATCCTTATCTTTACTTAAATGGTTGCATGCGCATAAATGGTTGCATATAAATCTTTTGTGGTAAATATCACAAAAATATTTCTCACTTAAGAACATCTTTTGTTAATAAGTATAAAGCCATAGTCGCAGATAATTTCCGTCATAAAATACAATTCTCCACATCATATACATTACTAGCATGTCAAATGCTTTTGAAAATGTTTTGGTTGGTCAAAAGGAACCAACGCTTTAACCGCTCAAAATCGAAACGTTATAAGTACTTTAGGTTTCTGACGTTTATTGCCTGCACGTAATGGCAACCACAAAACGTTGTCGCACCGTTTGATGTTAATTGAGTGATATGTGTTAGAAAGACGGCAAGGAAACTGTATAACCACTACGCTTGGCTAATAAAATATTCTAACGTATTTCATACGCTTGTACATGCATTACATTATGAGAATAAAATGTTAATATATCTCCTTGAATGAACAGCAGAAGGGAAAAATTATTTACAAAGTTTCACGACTAGGAAACTGAACATTTTGTCTTGCATATGTTGTGTGTACACGCATTCGTGAAACTTTTAAAATTTTACATATAAAAAATTTAAAAAATTCCTTTTCCAAATTTATTTTATATATAACAATGTTTAGTACGCATTGTAGATGTTTCTTGTTCATAAAATTGACGATCAATAAAATAATAAGTAAAACAATTTATGTTTATCTTTAAAGCGAAAGAGAAGTACATCCTTTACTTAAATTAACATGAAAATCGTTACTTTTTAACGTTAATTCTGCAAACAGGTCAGTGTCATTACGAATTATAATTTCTGTGAGGCTTTAATAAAATTACTAAACTAAATTTTAAATCTATTCAAGGGACAATCAAATAATTTTCGTTTTTAAATTTTATTATTTGAAATCTTTTGTCTTTTATCTCTTAAAGTTTACAGTCGACAGTGGACAAGTATTAGAAGATTTATAAGAAATTTTTAGTTTTCTTTTTTCTTATCATTTCTGACTTTAGCTTATCCAACATCCAGAGTACAGACTGCGTCAATATTTTGATTTAATCGAATCTATATATTGTGCAAGAATTTCAATCTTCCCGGTATTACAAACTAAAGAACAAATTTAATCTGCTTCCATATGTGCTGCTGCTTAGTGATTATAAAAATATTTTCTTTAATTCACATATTGACACAATATGTTTTATTTATTTTTTTTTGCGCTTTTCATTATGATTCATATTCACATGTGTCAAAACTCATAACCTTAACAGAAGCAAACATTAATTCACATAATGGAAAATGAAAGCAAAACTACAGATAAGAAGATAAACAAAACAAATTGATGCGCAAACAATTTGCTGGAAGAAAAAGTAAGCAAAATATTGAAGTCACGTAACCACAAGTGCCATGCAAAGCGCAAAGCAACAAACAAACATAACGTTCGATTTAATGACAAATTATACCAGAGATACAATTGCTTATGAACTTTGTCTGTGAATAATGAAGTTAACATCACATGATGTATTACGACCTAATATTACATTTTAATCAATTTTAAAAACCAGAATATTAAGATAAATTAATCATGTCAACCACCTGCAATCGATATTTCAGAGTCAGAGTAGAATCAGAAATTACAGTGGAATGTTTAAGTTGGTTCTTAAAATATGTTTTAAATTTTAAGATTTTCGCTTCTCGAAAATATGATATGATTTTATAATTTCAATTAATAAGAGAGAGAGAGAGAGAGAGAAAATTCTAAAAGTACACGGAAATTGTAATTATAAAGCTAGAAATAGTAAAATTACCAGCAATTGTGAACTTATTTCAATTTTTTAACTTTTAAAGGCAAGAAGAATTAAAAAAAAAAATAATTGCATGTCAGGCTTCTAATGTACCTCAATTTGGCTAAAAATTATAGTTCTTTCTTACGTTACGAATAATTTCAGTGATTTTGAGAATTTCCGTAACTCTGAAGCTAAAATTAAACGAAAAATCATGATTTCATCAGAAAGAAACTAAAACCTACACTTGAACTCTTTTATCAAAAAAAGAAAGAAAAAAAAGAAACTAATTAAAACATTATAGTTAGACAAAGCCGATTTTCGAATACTTTACAACATTTCCATTACTTACACACATTACTATTATAAAACAATTTTCGTCATAAAATATTAAAAATTAAACCTTTTGACATATAAAGGGTTACTGCTGTTAGCGGGGAAGGGTGTATGAGAGATTCGCAAAAAGTTTTCTCATGGATTTAGTATTTCTTTTCACTGATTTTTGTCGAGAAGTAGGAAAAATTTTTTAGTGAATTTATATTTAGCGATTTTTGTCGTGAAATTTAAAAAGTTTAAGCATTTTTTTAAACGATTTTTTTAATATAAGATGGAAGGTAATCGTTAAAATCAATCGATCTAAACTAATCCATTTTCAATATATTTTGTCCTAATGGCAAAACACTTCACAATATCTCAACAATTGCTGATATAGACAGAATGACAAAACAGTATCAAATGACCAGAAAATGATCTTGAATCGAGCGGTATAATAAAAGATAAGTCAATATTAAGTCCTTTCGAGTTCTAGATACATCCATACATCCTTACTTAATATACCTTGTATCACCTAAGGTGTAGGGCATAAAAACATAGTTTACCTCCTGTGTGTTGTTTTGATATATTAGTGGTCAATTATGAAGAGAGAACGGTAGGGAGAACGCATTGATCCTATGTTCGTTTACAGGTTTGTTCACCATAGCAAGCAATAGCAAAGAAAGCAAACTGAGCAAACAAAGAACACATATCATCTAAGTAAAATTGTAGAGATAGAGATAGAAGCATAAATTGCTTCTTCCTTAGATGGCTAACAACTTTTTTTAAATTTTCTTTATATTATACCATATGTTGTCGAAATGAACACCTTAATGATTTAAATGCATTAGAAACGCCAATGATTTCTGTTTGATGTAATTTGAGGAAATTAATGAAATCACAGTGGAGTTGCATTATTAGCCACTTTTTTCAAAAGTAGTGATAGCATTTTGCAGACAATTTTGTTATCACCTACTATTCACGTAAACCACAGTTTCGTGAATTCACTTGGGCGTTTATCACTTGACCAGTTAAGCCTCGTTGCTAATTTAGCAGTACCCGGGTATAAGCATAATTGCGATATATATTCCAACGTCGTCATTGGTTTATTTCAATTATTTCTGACACCTTTCCTCGATATAGATTTTGCCTTTAAATTTATAGTTTCATTAATTGTTATATTATTGCTATACGTTGTTATTGTTGTTATATTTTATAACATTTTTTTCTAGTTTGGTTTAATCTACATTTTACTAGGTATGTAAATATGAGACAAGAATTTTTTGTATAGAAAATAGAAATGAAAATAACAAAAATATTTTATGTGCAATATTGTCCATCTCATCTGTTTGGTAATTTTCCAATTTTGTTGGCAAACGAGCCGATCTATTTTATCGCATTTTTCACAGTAGGTGCTTGACCCATCGATGCAAACAAATTTTAACCAGAAATACTCGAGCCCACTAGGCCACCGATCTGCATGGTGTAGCTTTAGAACGTGTTGCAAACTGGTTTTGTTGCATGGATAAAAAAATATATTTTTTTTTTGATATTGTGGTCGTCGTTTTAAACAGCCCCTAGGTCTACCCATGAATTTTTCCATCTGGAGTGTTTAAAGCAAATCCCTTTTTTCATCTTTAGTAAAGATACGATGAAACAATGACTTCATTTTGCAATTTGTTCGAGCAAAAGAACTATAAATCCGATAATTCGAAATTCCGAAAATTCGATATCTTCGTTGTTAGAATAAATATTTTCGCTCTGCTATGTGACTTGATACTAAGACTGGATATTGTTAGTAAATGTTCACGTCATAAAAAAAAACACACACAACTTCAGATATTTATTTGCTTTATTCGAGGAGTTAATCAAATTCTCAAATACGCTTTCCATGCTCATACACTTTATATGTTCTAGGCGTAGTCCCTGTTATGGGGTAAGTTATGCAAGGTCAGGCTGCTTATTCCTTGTGAAACTGTGAAGCAGGCAAAGCCTTATGCTATAAATGAGAAATAATAACCTTTACCCTTTTCAGACTCAAGCTTTCGTATGTACCAAGCTAGTAGCTTTTTTTTGAGGCAAATTTCTGGAATAACAGCACAGACAAAAGAACGTCTTCATGCGCCCCTTTTATATTTCTTACAACTTATATTATAATCTATATTTTATAATATTTCACTATTTAAAAAAAAAAATACTTTTTGTATATGAGAAATGTATTCAAGATTTAAAAAAAAAAAACTTATTTTGTTGACTCAGAATCGTAAACTAATCACGAACACGAAGTCTACAAATGTTAATATTATTTAATACATTACTACAATACGCTTGTAGGTATAGTACGTATAGGATTTGGGAACTAACAGTAATTTAAAATTTTCTCTAATAATCTTCTACTGAAGAATTATTCCAGTATTTTCTTATATCCCTTCAATTAATTCAAATGTGGTAAATTCACTACTTTTTGGTATTCTAAACAATAGGTCTCATGTATACATGGTACATTGCTTTGTATATCCTACCTAAGAGTCACCTATAATAATGTATTTACGCACACAAATTTTGCGTTACTTTCTCTCTTGGATATATATTTCAAATTCATATATGATTCAAATACTTTCAAATGTACTCTTTGGGGTGGTTTATCATTTCAAATTTTTTTTGCGTTCAAAAATATTCAAATGATAGTAATTTGATTCTTACAATTTTTTTAGATACTCAAAAATTGTATGTTATTGTGACAGTTGTCGAGTTAATCCTGGTAAATAGCGGAAACATTTTGCGTACGCACAACAACTGAGACAAATCAAAAAAAAAAAAGAAAAAAAGAAAGCCTTTATAAAAACCTTAAATATCTAAAATACAATGGATATGTGTAAGCTGAGGATTGACTACATTTATTGTAGGATTTCAAGTATTATTATAGAACGCATAGGTAATATGGTGGTGGTTTCATAAAATAATAGCAGTTCTGATGTTTCCCATATTTTACGCGTGGACGTGTCTTAAGGAAAGGTGTGAAAAAAGTGAAAAGTACTAATTATTTTCAGTTTCGCATTATGGGCGACGATATAAGCAATCACGCGCAGATGAGAACGTTTGAATATTTTTTTGTCATTTTTGTATCAAACTAAGAAGCGTTGCAATGAAAGTAAAAATTATTATTATTAGTCTGATTTAGTTATAACTAAAAAATATATTCTTGGCTTGACGTACGATAAGAGCAAGCAGCTAAGACTGTCTAGATTTCTAGAGCTATAAAAGTAAAGAAAATATTTTTAATTTTTAAGAAACGTTAAGAAATTTTTTAATCAAAAGTTAACGAAGTCTTGTACTTAATAAAGTAGTTTAATTCAAAATCGTGTTAAATAATGTACGACTTTAGACATAAGAAAGTAGGCCAACAACATATTTCTAGCTATTTATATCGTTTAATATAGAGAACTGTTCCTGCTAATAAAAATTATAATATAGTAAAAATCGAAACTTAAGAAAAAGGAAGTGATTCAGATCCAAGATAGATTGTGGTTTTTTCAATGACCAATTGTATTGTATTTATGTTATAAATAAAAAATATGTTATTCCCAGCAGGCATCTATTGCCAGGTTTCCAGACAGGTCTCCTTCAGTGAGACTTTAGAGTAGAAGTTCTAAATCTGGACGCTTGCATATACGCTTAGAATTGAAATTATTCTAAGAAATATTAAGCTCTTGCATGTCATTTCATCAGCGACATCTATTGATGAAAATGATAAAGTAATGCGAAGGAACAATATACACAAGTGTTAGATTCAATTATTTTAAACTTTCTATACATAAAATAACAGTTCCCGATTTACTGTTATTGAGTTATTCAGTGTTTACAGACGCCAACCATGAATTATAGTGTTGTGCATATGGTGGGCGTATTACGAGCTGCTAAAACCGAATGAAACTGTTACTGTACACAGCTGCTGACCTCAGTTGAACAAACTGAGATATATATTGTTGCAAAAAAGACCAGCAGCAGCGGTTAACAGACGCAAAGTGATCCTTTTCCATAACATCGCTTGGCCACGCATTGCAATAGTTGTCAAGAATACACAGTTGCAGCTCGAATGGGCAGTTCTGCCGCACCCAGCCTACCTTACAGTCATAGCGCCTTCCGATTATGCCTTATTCAAACCGATGCAGCATGGGAATTTCAGCCACACATAGCGCCTTCTGGGTACCGCTTATTCAGATTGATGCAGCATGGCTTGGCTTTTGAAATGATCAAGAAGTGCGAAAATGATTCGATGATTGGATCGCTGCCAAACACGGAGTCGCCAAGTTGTCAGAAAAATGGGAAAAATTGTGGAAAATGATGGAAAACATTTTGATTAGTATATATTATACCAAATTTTTCTCAATAAATGACTTTTCCTAGAAAGATCAAAATACATGAAAGCACCTATTACTTTATATCGTTTTTAAGAACGCCGAAATTATCGACCCTGTGATCGGTTTTTATTTATTTTGAAAAGTAAGTTTTGCAAAAAAATTATTCTTATTATTCGAAGTCGATTTAGAATACGATCACCTAATATTTCACTTTTTATGCCTCTTAGTTTTTCAAGAGAAGTTAGGCTATAGACCCAACGTGTATAACGTGGTAGTGTACTAAAAAATTATTTACAAGATTTTTTCATAAGACTTTACTTTAAGACTACTTTAACATTTCAAGATTACTCTAGGACTAAACGGGGACATTTTTTCAGGCTCTAAACCACGTTTCAAAAATGTCTGAAAAAAATTCACATTCTTTAAACCTAAATTTACATTTAATCGGTATAATTTTCTTATATGACAATCCTAAGTCTATCCAAGTTCCCTGATTGTAAAGAAAGTCGAGCCGACATATTTACTTCATAGGATAAAGATTCAAATGAACATTGCATCTAAGGATGGTAGTGATTCCGAATTTATCCAGGCTCATCGTAAAAAATCTAGAGATATCAAAATTTTAAACCACTTTTTTTATATATATTGTATGTTTGATCGCAGGCGTCTTAATACAACAGTCTTATATAGATTTAATTTTCAACACCAATTTTCCTGGCATAGTTTTCTATGTTTTATTAAAAACCTTCTAAGAAAAGGAATTAATGTTCACAGTTTTATATTTTTCTTAATGAAAACAAAGGAATGAACGTTAGCATGAAGTATTGTTTACTCATTCATAAAATCTCATGACCTCATTCATAAAATGAATGCACTTACAAAGATGGAATTTTGAGTTTTTATGTTCGTTCTACCAATTATTGCCAGCTGGTTTTCTTTTTCTTTAGCGCATGTGTACATGGGTGAATAAGCCGATTTTTTTTCTTTTCTAAAATTTATTAACGATATCACTTTTACTTCTTTTCTTTTTAAACATAAACACAAAGCGTGTGTGGTTTCAAATTCTTCTGAATACATTTTAAAATGTTTTCAAAACAAAAAAAAAAACAAAAAAAAAACAGAAAAACATTGTTCTTTATATACTTGTGTTTTAGAAAAACTCTCTTAGAAAAAGAGATATAAACATTGTTGCTTTTTTTATTTGAAGTAAAAATTCTTGCTTGAATTCATTTTCAAACGTTTGTAGCCTTTAAATGTAAAAATAAAATATATAAAAAAAAAAAATTTATTTTCGCTTCAGACCGAAGTTTACATTTTAAAATATTCATAAAAATTTTTAAACATTATAAAGAAGCGCCTTCTCCTGTACTAAGCTCTGTGCATTAGTTGTTATCAAGATCCATTCATCAAATATATTATCTGGTTGTGGGTTTCCCTTATTTCATAGAAACTGAACCCTTGCTATTCCTGCTTATTGCATATATTACTTTTATCGTACATCAAAGAGGTTTGTATAAACTACTCTTTTCCTTAAGCATGCTTCTATTTTACTCTAGCCCGCAGCTTTCTTGTGCAACTCCTTAATAGGAGTATATGTAAATGTATTTGCAAGAGAGAGTTCTATATGGTAGATTCTTCTTCAATTCTAACACGCATACACGTACACATTTTTTGTCTTTTACACACCACTTTTAAAAGAATTTCTGCGACATGTAAGCTGAATTGCTATTCTGTTGTATTACTTGGCTTAGTCTAATTAAGCAAGATCGCAATAACAAGACTTTAAAAGTAAATTTTTCTATTTCAGTCTACTTTCTAGATATGGTCTTAGTCGCTATTATTGTTTTCTTTTATATTGCGTTCATAACTACTGGAGGTCTTAACATTCATAGATTTCGAAGAGTGAACGTCACTATCATTCTGCTACTGGTCTGTTGCAACAATTCTATATCAAAGCAATATTTTTATGTGATCTCCGTGAAATGTAATGACATAATTTTTGTGAGCTCTAAAGCTGGTTAATTACATATATATAAACGAAAATTGTGAGAAGCACAAGAATGTACCGAAATTTTTTGAAAGGTACTTAATGTAACAATTCATCAATGGAAGCACGCTACTAGTGTTTACGTTTCTTTAAAGAACGCCTTCAAGATTAGAAATTGAGGACATTAAATATAAATTTAAATGGCCAAAACTTCGAAAATCATTGACTACGATCGGGTTGGCGCTTCATCTTGAACTTGAATTCAAGGTTTACTTTGTTGATATTTAGTTTCTTTTCTGCCTCCATCCTTTACACCATACACATTTAATTTCATTTAAATTTATTTTTATTGTTGCTTCTCAAACTGTTGGATACTAAGCTTCCTGAGTCAATTAAATAATAATAAAATATTTTTCTCTTAGTGCTTTGCCTCCATATGAAAATAGATTGCTTCCCTCCCATTACTAAGGAAACGTAGATTTATTCTTGGTATTTCTTTCTTAATAAAGTTAATAAATTATACAATTGATTAGTTGAACTTGCTAGATAAGACAAACTTCAAATTTCAATTAACCGTTCTTCTAAGAACTTTATTTTTATAAAACTTAGCCAATGTAGATTAAACTAAGAGCTCTTCCACCCGTTAGCGTTGTTCGCAAAAATCTGAACAATATCTACAACTTAAAGACTTCTTAAATACCAACTCTCTTTAATACTCGCGCTTTGCCTATATCGTATTTAAATTAACCTTTAATCTCTAAAGCTTGGTACAATAGTGTTCACTCTATTAGTTGCCAAGTTCGCAATGGTTTAAGTACTCATTCCCAGCTCGGATCTATACAAGCTCTATGAAAGTGTCTCCCCCAAAAAGTGAGTATATTCTCGATCAGCATCTAATGGAGAATCAATTTAAGTCTGTAGTATACCCCTCTGCCCGTCTTTCCATCTGTCCGTCTTTCCAACCGTCCTTCGTCCTTTCATCTATTCGTCCTTCCGTCTGTCCGTCTTTCCATATGTCCGTCTTTCCATCTGTCCGTCTTTCCGGTCGTTCGTCTTTCCGTCTGTTCGTCCTTCCGTCTTTCCGTTCTTCCGCCTTTCCGTTAGTCTGCTTTTCCGTCTGTCTATCTTTCCGTCTGTCTGTCTTTCCGTCTGTTCGTCTTTTCATCTGTCCGTCCTTCCGTCTGTTCGTCCTTTCGCCTGCCAGTTCTTCCATCTGTCCGTCCTTCCGTCTGTTCGTCCTTTCGCTTGCCCGTTCTTCCGTCTGTCCGTCCTTCTGTCCGCCCGTCCTTCCGTCTGTTCGTCCTTCAGTCCGTCCGTCCGTATGATGTCTGTGCTAAACATTCTCCTGGCCGGAAAAATTAATATATTAGCTTCAAACTTTGCAGAAATATTGCAAGTTCTTTTACTGAGGCTGGTATTGAAAATGGGCCAAATTCATGGGCCACGCCTAGAGGATAAAATAAGCTGAAAACACCTCAGTTTTTTTAGGTGTTTTGTTCACTACTCATATCCTACACAATAATAATTTACATGGCATTCCATACCACACCCGCTTGTTAAAATTTAGCTTTTTTAACCCTTTTTTAATCTGTTTTAAGATAAACGTATTGGGTACAACAGATTTGGCAAATGCGAATTTAATTTTCTTACTAGTTTACTTTTACTTTTTTTTATTAATATTTTATAATAGTTAAGTCATAATATATAGCATAAGATTTATCTCTAAAAGTTAATCTAATTCGGATGTTAATTTATTTTAGCTTAATTTTATATATAATAAATAAAAAATCAATTGGTTAAAAATGCATTCCTTTCCTTTCCTTTCAATTTTTCTACAAACTTTTTTTTACTGGTTAAACTTTAATTGTTCTTGTAATTTTTTAATTTTAATAAATCGTTTATTTATAAAACACAAAATTTGACATATTTAATCTATGTCGGTTTTTTTTTTTTTTTTTAGAATAGTTTTTGTTCCTTACACGCTAAAATCTTAAGTGCCTCAAGTCTTCGTCTATAGTCAAGCAAAAGCAAGTGGGACAGAATTAATTTTCCATTAATTAGTTCACTTAAATAAAAGATCTTTTTAAGAAAAATCTTTTAATTTTTGTTTTCCTTATTACATCCTTCGTTACTTGTGGTACAGGGTGTGTAAAGTTTATGCAAACGTACACAACAGCTAGAGGAGCTTTTAAAATTATTTCTTTTACACCGATCGCTTGTCTGTCTCATGTCTGCCCATTAATTTATGAGTTTGACCTATAAATTGAAATTTTTGAGATATTTTAACCCAACGACGAACGCTATTTAAAATGGATTCGATTGGTCCACTTTTGCGACCACTTCCCATTTAAGGATAAATTAAACACTGCTGGAATACGACTATGGCGGGGAGGAAGGGTGTGCTAAAGTCTCACTCGGAGATCGAAAATGTGAGAATGAGATTGAGAGGCAGGTTGGCTCCGCCAGCCGGAACAAACGAATTACGAAGTACGTCCGATTTGCGTTTTATCTTTCTGCTTGCTGCGGGTGTCAACAAGAGCGTACCTACGCTTATACAATCAAAGGGGATCTAAGCGATATTATAAAAATGACAATATAATAGCAAGTATGACACAAGATTTAAAAGTAATTAAATAAGAAACAACGTAATTAATATCAGATTCAAGGGAAATAGAATAAGAAGTAAAGTAATTATAATAAATGATGAGATAAACTGAATTCAACATTTAGATGAGATGTGTCCTGTAGAAAGGAGATTTTGTTAATCAGAGGCAAGTGAATTGTAATTAAGGTGGTACAGCACAGGTGAGAAATTTAGCTCCTTTCGATTTATTATAATCTCTCTTAGTTATATCTCCTCTAAATAGTATGAATGCAACGAAAATATTCCAGCTTATGGTTCGTATGAAGATATGAAAAAGTGGTGTGATGGGCGGTTGTTGGCAAAAGGGAACGATTTTTATTCACAGAGTATCTGCAGATTGGATGAAAATGGGAAAAAGAATAAGTACCCCGACGCAGACGCTATTTCAAATAAACTACGTTTTATCATTCTTCTGAATTTATCATTTTTTTTTTTTTTTTCAAAAAAATCGCTTTTTATGTACCTACACCTAAACTTTTTAAACTAGAGTTAGAGCAGAGAAATAAAAAAAATAATTTCTCCTTTTCATAGGTAATCAATAGAAAATAATACATTAATGCTAGTATTATTTAAAAATTATTTACATGTTTATCTGAGTATCAGATTATGTAGGATAGAATCTTTTTGGAAGACTCTATCGTTTTTAAATTTCCAAATATTTCTGTAAATAGTTGAATGCAAATTCTATTACATTAAATCCAATTAAAGATTTAGGATTAAAAAGCAAATGCAAATCAAACGTTAATTGCCTCTAATGACCAGCCGTAAAATTACTTATCGTCGTAGCTTTGGATAGTTCTTGAAAGCGTTCACATGAATTTAAAGTCTATTTTCTTTTTCATTATTGCTCTGAACAGTGCAACGAATTTTCATCATGGAAATGAACCTGAACTAAGTAATCATTAACTACGTACGCAACTAATGCTTATGGAAATCGAATATCAAAAGGCAGACATCGTACACTATGCTGGCGAGGAAAGAAAACGAAAAGGGACTGTCAGCGAGTAACTTATTTCAGCTATCAGACAAGAATGAAGAGTCTTTGTACTCTGACTATAAATGGTGGGTATGTAGGTAGCTGTAGCTATTGAAAATAAAAACATTTTTCTTTTTTACTAAAGCGCATGCGTAAAGAATCGCTTGCGTTCTGCTTTGTTAGTTTACAAGTGTTTTCCTACTCAATTTACTTATTTTGCAATAATTTTTTTCCTTACTTTTCTTATATACTAACTGCCCATTGCTTTGAAATCAACTCTTGAAAAAAATTTTTGCAATTTTCTTTCCTTGTTTTTGCACAAAAACCTCCAACTTATTACCATATTAGATTTTACGCGGTATTTTTTTCGTGACATACCTATGTATCCATTGGCTTGGATGTCTACCAAATTAGTTACAGTTTCTACGTATGTAACTTTTAAACAACTTGTTATGCATTGGCTTTGTAATTGTGTTCTTCTACTTGCTTTACATGGTTCATAATAGAATTCTTTATCCAACTAAAATTGTTTTCGGTTAGCTATTGTAGCTGGTAGCAAAAATTTCGCGACGCTAAACATTACATGACCAAAGAGCTAATGCACAACTTGAATTCTTTTCAAGCCTAAAATTTAGCTGGATCTTTTTTTTTTTAATATTTTTCTACCTGCCGACCCTGCGCTAATTGAACACTTTAACCATAGAAATACTGGTAAGGAAAAAGCAAGTGATTTGGTATCTTGTATGCGTACACAATTTACACAAATGCTGTACGAACGTTTTCCAATGCAATGCTTGTATTTTGTATATGGGCAACCGAAAGGTCTCTGCCAGCAGATTTATATTTAAGAATGTTTATTCTGTAGGCTAGTTTCGTAATAGTGAAGAATTTAAAATATCTACTTGAGACGAAGTTGGTCTTCCTAGGAAAAATTTCACTATCTATACTAATCGTTAATACACCGACGGGCAAACCAACAACGTCAAAGCCGACGCCCCCAGAACGTAGGATAGTAGTTATGAATTCCCACTGTCCTATGTGGTGCTAGGTACGCGAGACAGAATTGTTAAACTATGGACTTAATGAAGTTTGCGTAATATCCCAATATTTAATGCTCACGCGTTTTTTCAGGGACTATGGTCTCCTCGAGAACTGCATGCACCTAGTCCGCACAAATATTTTAAGCGCGTTTGGTACCTATCACATTCGAAGGACCAACAGCTGATTTCGATTGTGAATTATACTGATTGGCAACTCCAATCGAATTCACATTAAGTATGAAAGAAGAAGAAGAGGCAGGATTTTTTATTCATTTAATTTTGTGGTTTGAGCCGCCTCGAAGAGCAGCACATAATATGAACTTTCTTGTCCATGATAATCCGTTTGAGGAGAAGATATAGGATCCGACACGCGAAGTGTGAGTAAGGTCATGTGGCGCGTGGTTAATGACCTTAAGGTTTTCTGTTTAACTTCTATGAACAAAATGAAGAACTTAGAATTGTTATGTGAATACTAAAAAAAAGCGTTTCTACTTCTTCAGAATCGAAGTTCAACCTTTTCTATTGTAGGTTTCCTGGACACATACACACGGGACATGCTCAGGATTAGACGAGAATATGATTCTTTTCGAAGCTGAAAGATCTGTTTCTTACAAAGGATATAATTATTTCCAAATAACAAAACAAAAGGAATATTATATTCACCTCGGATCAGGTCGAAGTTTTACAACTTAAGCCGACCGTAGAGGAAAGGAAAGTTTCTTCCTTTAGAATCGTCAATTCGATTAACAAACGAGGGGCATAGGTGAACTGAATCCGCTTTTTGGCATTGTAAACTCTATTGCGCATATCACGCATATTTAGTGTAATTTATACTGGGGAATAAGGAATATATTTTTGAATTTTAATTCACTTTTTTGCTCTTTTTGACCGTATATGTGCATGTGATGTGCATTATTCTTTACAGCTCACAGTTTACACTTTACACCATTCACAATCACAAACTCATAAATCATATTGAAATCTATGAAAACTGTATTAAAAGGGTAATTGTGTCGAACGTGTTTATTTCAAGATTAAAATCAGACACAAATAATGAGAATAATAATGGAAAGATGACACTGATATTGACGATGGTTCTTAGCAAAGTAATGCACTTAAGAAAAAGAAAAAAGACAGACTACAAAAGGAAGGTTAGCTACGGCTTAGGTCGACTCTTTTAATACCTCCTAACTATGCTGTGATTTTCGAAAAAATATTTACGATATCAAGAGAATAGGTTGTACAGGCATGAATCAAAACAAATTCATATATTTTCATATAATTTATTATAAAAATTTCTCTAATGTATAGCGTATAATGTAAACATTCAGTTTGAGGATTTTTGATATAAAATTTTTTAAAATAAAATTTCGAAAAAAAATGCATTTTTTCGGAATTTTTAAGGACTTTTCAAAGAGTGACATTTCGTAAGCAATTTAAGTGATACATATACATATAATTTTAAATTATTCACCAAAGCTTTCCGGGAGATGTTTAGTGCACACTAAGTAACTTGCAAAAGGAATGAAAAAGTGAAGTTAAGCTCTATTTGTAAGTGAAAAAATCGAAAAAAGAAATGCATATGCAAGCATAAACAAATGCATTTTTGCTCTCACTAAACAAATGTGGTACAAGCTACAAGTTAAGTATCACAGTCTCATTGATAAGTCATAATAATAAAAGTGAAAGACTAGCAACAAGGAAAGGCAACAAACATTGATGTGAATCGATATGTATGCTACAGTGAAGAACGAGTTTAATTTAGGGAAAGATAGAAATACGTTTTTAAGTGAAAAGAAGAAAAAGATAAGTGGTCATCGGCGCCAAATTGTCACAAGTTTTGTATTTAATTGAATATTTGTGTATAATAGCATAGCTGAGACAGCATGGGACATAAATAACGATAATTTGTTATTGAGTTTTTAATGTGTTTGTATGAGAATGCATCTTTTTTTTTCTTTTGTTTGTTTCGAATAAATCTTTTCATTACCAACTTGTTCAAAAGCATTGTTTGAACACGTATTTAATTTAATTTTTACAAAACAAATATCCTTGTTTTACACTTGGAAAATTATGTAATTTTCAGAGATACTAAAGATAGTTTTCTTATCAACACGTACATTGCATAAACAGTATGGGGGCTTAAGGAATTTAAAAAAAAAAAGGAAAGTATATAGAACAGACAATTCATGTATTGCTCCCACGAAGGAGCAAATATATAAAATATTTTTGTATTTTGTGGTATTATATATATGTGTAATACAAGAAATTACGCGTGAGAATTTCTCTTTGATGAGTCTCCAATAGACAAGAAGATTGAAGAAGGCTTGAAAAAAATCCGAAGTCTATTTCTTATTTTCGCCAATAATTTTGGCGGATATATTTCCGCGAAAGTGTAATATTTTCTAGACTAATTAAAAAGTTACAGATTAAAAAACTTGTTATTGTTTTAAATTTACTGAAAAAAAGACTAAAGACTAAGGTTTTATAAATAAATTTTATACTACATAAATATTTAACGTGTTACCCAATAATACGTGGAACAGATCAAATAAAAATTACGTAATATTATACCCATGAGGGTATTTCATTTTGGCATTCTGTTTGCAACATCCAGAGAGAAGTTTCAGATATCCCATGCAGTGTATATATTCTTGATAAGTACCCAATTCGGAATTCAGTCCAACTGTCTGTCTGCTTATCTGTGTAATGTCTGCGATAACCATTTTTCTGACCGCAAAGATTACAATATCTGGATGAAATTTGGTAAAAACATTAAAAGTTGTTTCACGTACTTTGATATTGAAAATGGGCCAAATCGATCAATAAACCCGCCTACATTACGAAATAAACTGAAAACACTTCTGGTTTCTAGGCGTTTTGCTCACTAGTCGTAGACTACACAATCCAAATTACCGCGTTATACGTTAATAAATAGAAAAAATCTGCCACGCCCAACTATCATACATGTTCAATGTTTTTGCCAAATTTCATCCAGATATCGTAATCTTTGCTGGACGGAGCAGATATAGTATAACTTATTTATTTATGATTTTTTAAGCGGAATGTTCTTTTTTATAATCGTATTTACTTTTAAGCCACGTAAGTACACCTGCACTCCGATGGAAAAGATACAAATCTTGTCATAAAAATACTTTCTAGTTATTTTTATCAACATCTTAAGAACGGAGAAAGTATATTTATCCAGCTTTTGCAATACTTAAAAAGACACATCACGAGAAATGTATATATTTGCGAGCAAGTCAGCGTTTAATTGTACCCTTCACGGAAGGCGAGGAGTATATTCGTTTTGTCATTTTGTTTGTAACGACCAAAAGAAACCCCACAAAGTATATTTATTCTTGATCAGAATCAAATTTATATTCGAGTTAAGCATATCCGTCCGTCCGTCCGTGCAATGCCTGCGATAAACAATCTTCTGACTGCAAATATAAGGATGTCAGTTTACAATTTAGAAGAAACGTTGAAAGTTCTTTTAAATATGTTGCTTTTGAATGTGGGCCAAAACGATCAAAGACCACGCCTCCAATAATGGCTGAAAACGAGTCTGTTTTCTGGCCGTTTGGTTCTGGTTGTTTTCCACGGTATTCTATAGAAGCAGAAATAATCTGCCACGCCCACTTATTAAAATTTACTTTCCCCCCCTTTTTTAACATAAACGTAGTGGGCATAAAAATGCGGCACAGCCCAATATAACTTTTTTACTTGTTTTATTTTTGATTAGACCAGCTTCATAGATAAGCAAAACCAGTGTGTTCGTTCCAAATAACTATTAATTGAAATTTTTTCTGTTCAGTTATGGACTAATAATTTTAGAATATTTAGTTTCGAACTTCAAGTTTGAACTTAAAATTTTCTCAAATACAATCAGTCATTGTTCAAATTTTATTAAAGGTCCTCAGGTTCTCCCACTATTAACGAACGCATCACATGCAAATACATCAGTAAATGAACAAAAACAAATTAGGATTTACCATGACAGCATACCTGAATATCATTTATTTTTGTTTATCTTACCACGAAAATTAGAAGCTTATTTTTAAACTATAATTGTGGCTTCTTCCAGAAAATCTCGATAGCTTACTAGAAATACAAACTGATGATGACTGGTGTTCGAATGATTACTTAGTAAATATAAATATTTTAAGTTATAAAACGCGTATTCTTCAAGTATTTTCAAAGACGGTAACAGAAAACTTAAAATTGTTAGTAGCAACAACAAATTAAAGAGTAGGAGAAAGCTACCAGGGAATAAATAAAGTAATTTTTTTATGGTATACTTGCCTTGCAGCTGCATCGATGGTCACTAAATCCTATGAATACATACGCGAAATTGTATATAATAAAAAATAAATACTGACTAAGGGGCACTCCCATATTTAACTGCTTTGTTTACAAAGAGCATATTTTACAACCAGTAAACATCTTAAGAGTCTTTTTTGAATGTATACTTCAAAGAAGAAGCTAAGAGAGTTAAAGTCAAGTTGTTCCGGTACAGGAATACTCCAAATTAGAATATTTAGCGATTTCGTAACTATTTCTAAAAATTTTTTTAAAAACTTGGCAGCCTTAATGGCGAAAGGTTAGCAAAAGGAAATAGGAACGAATGGCCGAGGATGGAATATGTAAATGTTTCTGAGTTAAGGCATTGCCTCCTTCTTTTTGTTGTTGTTGATGACGATGACTTCTTTAAACAATGAATTCATTCAACGTATGTAATAGTTATTCCAGTTCCCGAAATGCATTTTCAAGTTGTAATTTACAAAACTGAATGCACATACTTATAGAACGTTCCGTATACACAACAGTTGTCGTTTGCAATTTGTTGCAAAGCGGGGAAGGAGGCGAAGTATACATTTGTTTGTTGAGACATGACAGACAATACAATCTTAGTTTCGCTGCTTAAATATCATCATTATCGACGACATTGTCCGAAACATTACATCATTTCATACGTAAGGTTAGTTTGCATTTTATCATGTGTGAGTATTTTGCATGAATCATTTATGAATCACTTTGTATGTAAAATCGTTTAAAATTAATGAGATTTTTGCGAGGCGTTAGCTAACCAACCGTTAAGGCTCATACTCAATCTCTTCGTAGTAGAATATGTAATAAATTATTACAATTTTGTCATAAATACAATACAAGATAAGATTTCCTATACCCCTTAATTATAACCCTAAATATAATTAAAATAATAATTTAGTTATTTTCAATAAACGGTTATTAATTATTTTGACCGTTCTGAAGAAAATAACTAAATAATTTTTTATTGGTCTGGACTGTAAAATATGCAACGAACACTTTTGGTTTTGCACTCAAAAAACAATTGATTAACATGTTAGACAAATTTTTCGGTACGATCACCACTTCCTATTATGCTGTACTCGGTTGTTCTTGGTATCATTTCTCCAGTTTTGTAAGATACGTCACTTGGAAAGCGAATGTCATCGTGTTTAACACCTGCTTTGGTAGCTGGTGCTGTATAATTCTCACGTATTTCTGTAGTCATTCCAGTATAAGGAACACGTTTTACTTGACTGATAAATTCTCCACGTCGTTGTTCGCAATCGATTGATGGAGATTTATCACACAATTTAGACGGTTTCTCTGTACTCACTTTTTTGCTTCTAAAATCGAAATGTTTCCAATTCCAAAATGTGATGTTATCATGAGCAGATATACCATGCGCTATATCATTAGGTGATCGATAACAATAATCCAAACGTTGCGTTGTGGCTTGCGGATCCAAGTATTTGCCGTAGCCGGGTTTATTGCGGTCTATACTAACGATACTATTACAAACTGGACCAGGCATTGTTATAGTGATGTCTGGTGCACTTGGTGGATCTGGTTTCCATAGAAAATCCGAATGTGTTACACTTGAAAGCGGCAACATCGGACGCTGATGAAATTTGATTTTCTTTTCAAAGAATGGTTTAAAGTTTTCATTTGGTTTTGCTAAAGATGGATTAACCTCCTCAAATGGATTACGGGTCTTCCATGCGTAATTGGCTTTATAATCACTAATACGATAGTGCTGTAACAACTCATCTTCGACGAAAGGATGTGGTTCAGTGCATTTTAACTCCTTCATGATGCCGTTTGTATTTGAAATTTCAATACAAATAAGGACGAGATAAGGAGAATTTCTGTTAGTAATCGAATCCGCTTAACCAAACGCAAAACTTTCTCGTGAAAATTTTAAATTTTGTTGCGATTTTAATAAATACTTAAAAAGAATATATATAAAAAATTATTTATAAATATATAAAAAAAAATTAAGAAAAACTATTTATATAAAATACGAATAAATTGCTTTCTGCTTTGCACAATGACGTATAATACATTTTGACGTTGCCAAGGAGAGAATAAGTAAATAAAACGTTGCTAGGATCATTTCAAACTTATAAAGCGATATAATTTTCAGCGTTTTCTTTCGCATAGTTGCAATAAAAAGTAATTAAAACGCACCAAGTAAAAATGCAGCGAAAATTATACGTTACGATAAAAATGACGAATTGCTATTCAGAGCGAAAATTTGAAATCAATTTTGCTACGAGAATTTGCTAAGAGAGAAGCATCTTATATATTGTCAAATTTGTTGCTTGTTTTGCCTTAACGATATGACAAAAGAAAACATACAAAACCAATCTAAATGTTTCAAACAAAAGCTTTATTTTATGAAGTAAGCAAAAGAAATTTCGAATTATGAGCATACGTGTGAATGGTTTAAGTAATTTTGAAAGTTATTACATATATATGGCGGCGAGAGTGAAACGCAACAAGTCGGAGATCATTCTGTTTTTCAGAAAATGTTTCAAAACGTTTTCAACGAAGGATTTCTAAAACATATGCTCTATGGGGTTTGGTGTCCGTTTCGAAGTCAAGTAAACGAAAACAGCAGCTTTTTCGTCAGTTCATATCAGCATTTTGTCTTAAATTGTAAAACGAGCTTGGTAAACATTCGGTATCTTTTTATTTCTGAAACAATTTGATAACAAGACAAATCGACAAATATTTACCAAATAAACATGAGAGTAAATGTTTGATATTCAATCCATAAATAAATTCGAACCTCTTTTACTTTTTAATACGATTTCAATGTTACGCGAATTGCGATATCAAAAATAATTTTTTACTCGGGTTTTTACTCATTTCTAGACTGATTTTTATCGTTGATTTAACGTGGCCACGCCCTGGGTAGCTTAATCTTACGGTGCGCGAATGGCGACCTTTAGGGTTTGGGCTAATCGAAAAAGGGCCTCCGCAATACCCGACCTACCAGAACATAGAAATAGTCCAGAGTTTCCTTCTGGTCGGAAGATATTTATTATTTCAGCTCATTTACCAACAACCATCGCGATTCTTCCCGTAAGGTAATTTTTATTACGTTGTGATGAAAATGGATGAAGAATAACAAGATCTTTACGAAGAAAATTAGTTCTACCAAACTTGAATTTTATCAGCGTTTGTGCCCGTCTATAAACTATTTCTACTTACTTCATGTTATATTTCCTTTTTTCATCCATCGTTTGTGAAGATCTTTATCTGAACTTACCTTTCAAGATTTTCTAATGCTTTCTGCTTTTAAATTATCTAAAATTGTTTCAAATTTTCTCTTTACTTTCTCTACATGTAATACTTTAAAGCCTTTATAAAATTTACCTCTAAAGCATCTTCACATCCTTTCACACATTAAGGCCTTTATAATATTTATTTATGTATATCAGAGGCTATATGGATGTCAATGTGATTAGTTGATAATGTTTTGCTATCGTTAGCAAATTTGCAATGCAAAGCAGTGTAAATACGTAATCTGGATTTCTAATCAAACAATGTAAAGCCGATTCAGTTAAAAGTTAACAATAAACCAGCTTATGCATGTTTATATATAACTAATGTTTCGAAATCAGCAAAGTCCATATAGGGAATAAGCTAAACACACATGTACACATACATGCAAATTTAGAATCTTTACAACATTTTGGTGGAGATTATATCGTGTAACACCTGCTGTGCTTAACATGATGCTTTCATTCAATGACTCTCCAGCCAACAATTTGCTATAAAAGGCTGAAAATTTCAATTACCGTAACATCAGCAATTTTTATATTTGACGCAAACTAAATTGAATACTGAAGGAAACTATTTACGCCTTTTTTTACGACTTCTTTTCTAATTTCATGCATTTTAAACAAATGTCAAATGTATCAAGCAGTAAGTTTTAAATATTTATTTCTTTGTTTATTTTTTAGTTATAAATAAGAAATAAACTTGTACGGGTTTCTTTCGCTAAATTAATAAAGAGACATAAGTACCGTTTGACTTGCAGACATTTTTTTTTTACCTTAAATTACTGTTCATCTAAGTGTTCTTACATTTTGTGTGTGTGTTTTTAAGTAATTACTTCTGTTTACATTTGTTTTTATGTATTTACTTCTGTTAACTGTCTACTTTAAAACACTCTCTCCATGTTGATCAACTTAAAACTTGTGAAACAACCACGCTATAGCGATACTTATGCAATTTCGTTTACTTATATGTAATAACTTCTCTAGTTACGGTAAAATATTTACATAAATTTATATATACGTTCAATACAACTAAAATGAGTGTTACCTGTTCTTGCTGAGTGACGGAAGTATTTGAGCTGTTTTTTGTAGAGCAGAAATTGCGATAAAATTAAAAATCATTTAAGCAGAATTTCATAAATTTCATATTATTGTCTTTTAAAACAAACATTTGCGCGGTTCGTATTAAAAATAATTAATGAATTGATTTCTCACTTTTTCAGGTGTCTATTAAAATTTATCGACAAAGGCACGACACCAGCCATAATCACAACGAGTGGCGTTAATGTTTTTATGACTTGTAAATTGTCTATTTTTTTCCTACATAAAAAAAATATGAATGCAAAATAAATTTGAACAATTTGGAACCACTTCTCAACTAATCTTTTTTATAAAAAGTAAGCCTTTATGTAATAAAAAGCTATAAGTTGTAGAGGTTTTTGCTGCAAATGAATCGCTTGCAATAATTGAAGATAAAAATTAAATGTACCAAATACACCTACTTTTGCACCAAATAGAAGTGAGTGAATCTACATATGGCAACAAAACCGAATTTTTAAAAACTTTTTAATACTGATATAGTAGAATAATAAGAAAATCTTTGCCAGAAATGTTAAAAAATTTTAAATCTGAACTAAGACAATTGAAAATTTATCCCACTTCCCTATAAAAGGTCCCAGGGAAAAAATGGCTTTGCTTGGGGACAAGGTATTATTTGAGGAATTTCCTAACGAAAGTTAATGAAAAGTTGTACTACTGGCAAAGTGATATATACAATTTTATTTGTCTTGAGTTTATTCTTTGCTGTTAATAGATAAAGGAGTTGGTGAAATGATTGCGACCATTTTCACCTTTAATCTCTAAATATTTTCAATGAATATTTAAATTCAATTTTGTATAGATTGCGTTGTGTAACATTTTAAGGTAAATAAACAAACATTTTTGAATGTTTTACAGGTAGTATCGCTCTTTAACTGCTATGGAGGTATTTGCGAGCACATAATTCTTATGTGCGTTAAATGTCAACTTCTTTTCGCAAGTGTACGATGGTTTCAAAACCGTATACTGGACTGTTTCTAATTTTTCTGGATGTTACTAACGGCGCATAGCAAGTTAAGTCTAGCCCTTTTTCGGGAGCAGGTAGGGGAGAATTAATATTATATAGTATTGTATTGCATATAATATATAACATAATGTAATGTCATATAATATAATATATTGTGTTGGCAACTAAATAAGTGCCGATTTATTCAATAAATAAAACGTTTTTTTTTTGCTTGAAATGAAGTTAAATCTATAATGTATTTTCTATTTTATTAATGTATTTTCTATTATTTTGCCCTCCATTTGACAACTTGAAAATTCCATGCTTGTAGAAAGTCTGATCCTTTACGGCCAAAATCTGAGTTAAGTGAGATTTTACAGCGTCATCATCGTTGAAAGTTTTACCACAAAGGGATTTAGCCAGGGATCGAAATAGGTGGTAATCCGATGGCGCATGATTAGGACTATATGATGGGTGTACTATCAATTCTCAACAAAGATCCATAAATTTTCGCCGAGTGGAAAATGACACCTTTATGATTGACCAATTCTGGTCGCTTTTCCTTGACCGCTACATTGAATTTGTCCAATTGCCGACAGTAGGCCTCGGGATTAATGATTTGGTTCCTTGGAAGCAACTCAAAATACACCGGACCTTTCTATGCCCTTATAAAATTAATGGTGATGGCACTACATCTTTTTAAAGAGAAGTTGAAAAGACATAACAATTGAAAAACTTATTCTATTGCATAAATTGATTACTAATGCTAAGTGAAAAATATTGAACATTTCTTGTTTTTAACTCCTCGAGCAGATTTATGTTTACAAGTGCTACAATGATGACATATTCTCTCCCCATTAAGATGTTGTAATACCATTGGGAAAACTTGCAATATTTAGTAACATCGTACAATCTTTACTTTTCTCTTCGAAGGGGAGAAAAATATATATAAAAATTGAATGAAAAACACTAGCATTCTGGAATATTTACATGTAAATAATGACTTATAGGTTTTTGTCTAAAGCATCACTTTACAGGATAATCGACGCTTAAACCATATACTTATATAGTATTTTAAGAGGGCAATAAAGAACACAAGATTTATTGCGTACACTGTTGCTTTTAAAAATTCCTTTACTCATTCCCTTCTGTACTGTTGTGCCCTTTTAGAAAACTTCTGCAAGGGTTGCTTAAGTCCATCCCCTTAAACTTTCGTAAATGATGGATCAAACAAAGCAAAGAAAAAAACCCATTAGCAAGGTATCTTTAATTAAAATAACAAAATAGCGTGAATTTTTCAACAAAATCTGTTGATAGGTAGCTCATAAAGGATCCTATCACATAAAAAAAAAAAAATTTTTTTCTGTTTGCCTTGATTTTTTTTTTGTGAAAAACAAAGCAAGACATTGTTAAAATTTTAACAAAAGTTTTTGAAGTTCAAATCATTTTTTATAAATTCGTATTTAGTTTAATATTTAAGACCTTTTCAGACAAAGGTGTTCATATGTAGATGAATCAAGAGATTATTATTTTGTTTCCTTCGTTCTCATTTTTTCTCGTTTAACAATACCAGCCACCATATAAAAGCATAGCTAAATGAGCTATAAAATGGTAAACAATGAAGTCAAGCAAGTGATTGATTAAAGTTTATTTCGGATATAGAGAAGGGAAACGATAAGTTTCTCATTCGCTTTTTTTCTTTTTTTTTTTTTGCTTGGAAGAGTTGCAAATAAACGAATGTTATTAAATAAGAATGCAACCTACATTGTCTTGCTAAACTGATTTCTTACTCACTATAGCGTACTTAGGCGCGACGGATCTGTTTTTCTTTAATATATTCATATATTCACACATTATTGTCTGCGCTTTTGAATAAACAAACAAATCGCAAATCTGTATATTTTACTAAAGCAGAAGTGTAACGAAGTAATAAATCGTGCTGATGATGTATTGCTGTGTTGCAGGGGTTTGCTTAAAAATCAGCAACCTTGTAGGCAGATGGATGGATACCTTAATACTTCCCTTCGATGGTGGTATACGAATGAAACTCATTACAATATTCTTCCTGCACAATAGCATTAACTATAAAAGCAGACGTCAACAACTGTGACATCAGAAATCATTAACAAATTCATATATCAACGTATGTGCGAATGTGTGAACGCTTATATTTTACAAACTTTAAATTTTTGATTTTTGTTTCTTTCGTTCTCATAAACATAAATGGGAGGATGTAATCTCATTATAATTTATTATAGATTTTATAATTTTTTTTGGGGGGGTCGGGGAATTACCAGTTAACGTTTAGAAAAGCATGGGGTACAAAAAAAAACTTATACGCTTGACTCGGTTAGTATCCCATCTTTGAAAAGCTTGACTCCTCTTTGGCCACATTCGATCAATAAATCACAATTTGCTATTGCTAAGATGCGGCTTTATTCGCCAAGATAGTCTCTTTTAATGTTTAATGTTTGTTTTCTGTTCGTCTAACATTTTGATGAGTTTTTTTTTATAGAACGGTGATCTCAAAGTTTTTCCCTTCTTTTGAGATTTGCAAGCAGATACTTTCAGATATTAAGCGTTTATTTTTGTTGACATACTTTACACGTAACAAATTGGCACCATTTCTTAAACGCTTTAGAAAAACACACCATTGTAAATACTTATATGATATACATGGTTACATTGGGTGTGATGCTGGAGATTAGATCTGGAGAAGAAAGTGACCGGACAATAATTTTAACTTTAATTTATGTAATTTTACCATTGAAACTATTGTCTTGGCGAAAGAGTACGTTTTCCTTCACCATTTGGGATCATTTTCGAACGATTTCCTTGTCGAATCGAAACGACAAACGCCTTATCTTTCAAGGAACTCGATGAATGGAACTACTATTTTTCGGCCGAATGTTGCGTTTTAGCTGCTTTGCATGGCTTTCCGCTTAGCGAACTCTCGATTAGATTCACAGTTCTGCTGGTCGAACAAAGTTAATTCTCTGATCGCTGTTGAAGGTTTTGTTCAAATCTGAGTAATCGTAGAAATTTGGAAAAAAACTTTTTCCACTCTCATATATTCATGCAAAATAGTGAATACACTGTCTTTTGTTATTTTTAAGAAACTCGCTCTTGCAACTTAACTTTTCGAATATTGAGAATAATTTTTAGAACTTTGTTGATGCGTTCTATCGTTCAGCATCATTGCTGTCCGAATGACCTCGTTTAAATTCAACAAACCGCCAACAAATTGTTGCTTACGAATGCTTAAATAAGTTCGGATTTATCCATAGTTGTGAAAAAAAAGGTAGTGTCACTAAACCTACTGCAGCTCGTAAATAAATGATAAATGATGAAAATGCCGTAACATTTTGGCAGACACCTTTCAAGGGTTGATAATTTCGAAAAATAATGCTAGTTTTTAGTCATTTTGTTTCCAATATCCAAAAGGAAGCTTCAGATACCCGATAAAGTACCTATATACTTGATCAGCATCAAATCAGCATCAAGCTATATTCGAGTGCGGTCGAACGTTTCTCTCTTCAAAAAAGAAAGATAAACGTTCAATCTCTTTATTTAAAAAAAGAAAATTGAACATCTACATTTTGGGCGGGCGTGGCCGACCTTTTGCATTTCGGTGCCGGTACTGAAGGATATGCCATAAACTGTACGTTGAAATTTTTATTATGGTATCCGCCGTGGTATGCGAGTAATTCTTTTGCTATTTAAAACAGTGATGTTCCCGATTTGTATTAAGTTCTTTGGAATTTATCTCATACCTAATAACTGCAAAGAAATTCCAACATTTTTGCCAAATGTAAAGTCGATTTATACAATTTTGGGACCGGGAAAGTGTTTACAGGGCATATCCAGAAGGAGTTAGTATTCCTAGAACGATTCAGTACTTGATATTGATCAAGAATATATATAGACTTTATAAGGTCTCGAAAGCTTCGTTCTGAGTATTGCAAACGTTCTGACAAGATTAATATACTAATAGCCTGATCGTGAGCAAGAAAAGAAATAAGTTTAAATTTAACCGTTATAATTAAGAGTTTCTTATTAAGGAAATTGTAATGGGTGTGGAAATGTTTCCTGAAAGCCTGTAATAACAATACTTTAGTATTTGACTCGTTACGTAAGAACATCTTTTTTACTATTAATTAATCCTTTATTTACCTTATGAGGGTTGTTCCACATAAAACTCTCTTAGCTCTGCTTTAACTTTGTATAACTTTCACAACTAATTAATTATTTGCAAGAGTAACTTTTTTCACTTTACAAATATGTATGTATGTGTAAGCGTATGAGTTTACATATCTTGTTTGTACAACATTTTTTTCGTCTTTGAATTGAAATTATTCTTAATTGCTTTTACATTTCATTTACTCATTTTACAACTCTTCACAAAGACAATAATTAAGAAAAATTAAGTTCAATCTTTGACATAAACTTTCGACTTTTTTATGCCATAAGGAAAGGATTAGCGTTAACGACTGTGTTTATCCGATGGATATAGCGGAAAGTATTTATCATATTTAAGGCGTGTCCAAAAGATATCATATCATTTTTATTTTAAAAGTTCAATCGCGATAAGCGTACAAAACGGTGATTAATGCAAGAGGTTTTAAGGAAACAGTTCCGTATTAATTCCATATATGTAGCTTCTTCCAATTTTTTTTCTATACCAAAAGCTAAAGCTGCCGCTTCGATGAGCATGTTTTGATGTTCTAAAATTGAAAATACAAGCGAGGAAGCTAAGTTTCTGAATTTCTGAGTTTTTGAAAAATGTATGCAGGACTGGACTAAGAAATAGGAACGTTGTCTGGCGGTGGGACTTACTTTTAAGGCGACATAAGGACTTTTTTTATTTGTTATTTAACAATTATTTATAATTTTATGCCACTAAATTAATTACTACAAAAATGACTTTTATGCGCAGTAAACAGATCTGCAGCTTAAAAACTAGTGCTATACAAAAATCGATGTCATCTACATCTCGTTAAATAAACAGAATTTATTCACAGCATGAATTGCCTCCTTTACTGAATGAAACATCACTAAAATTACTTACTTTCGTTTGTGCATAATTTCCCAAACAACGGAAATGTGTAAGTATTCCCTAGCTAGCTAGCATGTTAATGATAAAGTTTTAATGCGCGTTTATGTAAAGTTTTGAAATTTCGAAAATTTACATTAATTATAAGAACATTTGTGTTTGCTTGTGCTATGTGTATCTATAAAAGTGAAAAGAGAGCTTTCTAACGGATGTAAAGGATGCTTATAGTGTAATACTGTTTTTTTGTTATAAAATTAATAAAGTTATGAGCCGTTGGGAGCACCTGTTGTTTAATGTTAAAGTTTTTAATAATTTAGACTCAACTAATTGAATACAATTAAAAACAATGAAGGGAAGATCAATATGAAAGTGAAAAAACCGCAGAAGTTTTTAAAATTAAACATAATTAAATTAATTAATTTGTTACTAAATGATGGCAGACAAAAACTTATAATTTATTCATTTACACCATCATCTTTAGAGGACAAAAGTAGAATTAACTGTTGCTTTTGTAACGGACTTGCTTTATTGTGTTTTTTATTTTTATTATGTTTGCGTCTTATGTGAAAAGAAGAAATATCTTTTTTATGTTGAAATGGATTTCGCATGAAGGCAATTATTCTAAACTTCAGGGCTACGATTTAATGTCATAAGGAAATCTTAAGCTTTCCCAGTTACTTTTTTCCGGCTTATTTGCAGATTGTGAAGAAAAACAGTCATTTAATGATGAAGTAGGGTATTTCCCCGTATTAGCTGTTTATGAAATGTAACGGTTTCATTTCAGATCATTGAATTAGGCATCTGGTTCAAAAGAACAGACCGCGTACTTAAACCCAAACCATGTAGTTTGTCTTACTACCATTTTCAATTGAAGTTGTGATTAAATGTGGATAAAATGAATTTACATCCTCATTTAAACGTGTGATATGTAACATTAACTTGTGTCTACTAAAAACTGGGTCTTTTTTTGAAATATGTATGAAAAATAATCAAAAGTTTTATTAATAATTGAGTTTTTATATATAAAAGTCACAAGTACTTTTTTATTGAAACGATAAACCTCGATCTAGTAACTCAAAGTCCACTCAGGAACGAAAAAAACGATTACCGTCGATTAGATGTTTTTTTTTTTTTGCAAAAATCACTGTGATCTTGAGGAGTTCAGTTTATGTAAGAAATTCGATTTTTCAAGTGCCCCAAGTAATTGAAACAAAATTTATTTTCTGCTTAATTCACTGAAATAAAAGCTGCGGTCTAAATGGGTCCCGCGATACTATGACCTAGATGAGTCCTGCGATACGGCCTACAGTCTACATAGGTCGTGCAGCACTACCAGTTGAAAAACTCACATATTTAGGTAATAGAAATTTTTCTAGATATAAATGCGATCTCTAACAGGCAATCTGCGTTTTTATTCCCTACACATCTTTTGACATAAGATCAGCATACGATAATAATATTCTTTGAAAATCGTACACATCTTTTAAAGGCGCATATCTCAAAAGTTTTATTTTTTGGATAAAAAATATATAATTTGAAAAAATTAAGTATCAAATATGTAGAGATGGGATAAAAACATTCAAAGAAAATACAAATAGATCTAGACAGATATTTTCTTTAATTTCAAAAAATCTTCTAAGAGCAGTACAGTGTACCAAAACGCATCAATACATCTAAAAAAGTTTGTTGCTACCAATGCATATAAGAGAGAGAAGCATACACAATACACAGCAAAACATATTTATTATGCCTCTGCTTTTAAATAATGAAAAAAGTATATTTACAAGCCAGCGTAAAATTGCACAAACATTGTTCATTGCTCTCTCCTTCTCTCTCTCTCTCTCTCTAGTCCATATTCTCTTTTCCTTTTTCTCTAGAGACAGAAACATGTATTAAATTTCGTGTAACCGAACTAGAAAACACTAAAATATGTTTCTGATAATAAGGTTTTCGGCAGCGTAGTTGATAGGCGAGTTAGCACGGACAACGATATAAGTACTTGCAACGGTGTAAGTACTTGCAATGATGTAAGTAATTGCAACAATGTAAGTACTTGCAACAATGTAAGTAGCTGGCGAAGCTGGCACTATCTACACTATAGAAACATGTTGCGGGGCAAAGCCCGGCACTAGCCGGCCTAACTGCCCTATCAAATATGCAGAAATTTTGACTTTACTATTTTGCATTGTATAACGTTTCAGCGAGATCCAAAGTATCGATAGGAAGTTTCCTTATTGACAGGACTGCAAGTGAAATAAAATTTATAATAAAAAGAAGTTGCGTAATTTCCTCATAACTGACAACATTATCTTTCCCTGCAAAGCAATTTAGCTTAGATTGGTAATTCATCACATTTGGATAACATTTTAATTCGATCTGCGTTACATAGAGTAAATAAGCCGCTTCTCATGACAAGTTATTTTTCTGTCTGTAATTTTATTCACTGATGCAATAAGTGGTATGATATGAATTTCTTCAGCTTTTGAATGAATTTTGTCCAACGCATTCGTTACGAAAGAGAACGAAGCAGGTGTATTTAGTCTTTTATGTTATAATCGAATTTTTAAAGTGGTTCCACATTAATGGTTAAATACATGTGTCAAATAGAGTTACTTGAGATAAAAAATACGTTACATACATATAGCACGTATTTGGTTTAAGAGTATTTTTCCTTACTATATACCTGATTATAAATTAATTTTTCTTTTAGTATCATATTGACACATATATAAATATTATAACGTGACTTTGTTCTACGTGGGTTGACATTTGCAAAGACTTGTCTGCTTGTAAACTTGTAGCCATAATAAAATAACTCCCAACTATGAATACTGTTAAGTCAACTTGAATGCTTTTATCTCACCAAATGTTCCGTTTTTGACGCAGCAGGTTTTCTTCAAAGGCATCACAAATGGTGTACTAAATTTCTCTTCCCGTTTGTAATACCAAGAAATATGAGATTCAATATCGATATGATTATGTGCATCCATCTATTTATTACCTGGTGTCGCTTCCTTTAGCAAGCTGGAGTTTCAATTGATAATGGACACAATCTACCCACAATAGGCACAAAATATAATTTAGTATAACAAATATTGATACAAATCCATATTTCTTAGCAATAGTTAGAAGGCTAATGTAAAAATTATACCTATCAGTTAACGGACGCTCGTATTCAATAAAATATTTTGTCATTAGTTGGTATTCGTTTGAAGTGGTGAGCATCAAAGATTCGACATAGGGCGAATGTTACTTTCTTACTTGCAACTTTTGAACTAATTGTCGGTCTCTACGACAACCTGTTTCACGTTTAGTTATTTAAATATGAAGATATACTAAAATATGCATATAGTTCGTCACGTTTAGGGGAAGTAGTGTTCATATTTTTAATGCCTTTAGTTAACTAACTGACGCGATCTTTACTTATTCGAAATCCGAACCAGGGCTTATTCAAGATTCGATCCAATGAGCACTTATTTTCGCTTATATGTCTTTTTTATAGGCATTTTAGGAAAAGAAGAAGATCATATGAAAGTACCGCAATTATTTCATTAAAAACAAACATCTACTTCGTATAATTCAATAATATTGAAAAACTCTCCTTGTATCTTACAAGGGAAAGGTTTGTGATGAGGCTTGGATATTTATTAACTAAACAAGCGCATCTACCTAAGTGAGGATGGGCGAAATAACAGATATTTAGCCTAAACTGAACACTTTAATGCTTTTTATGCCCAATATCGAACGATGGGCTAAATTCTATTTGAAATTTGTTCCTATAAAGTCGAACAAAAAGCTGCAAAGACGCTTCAAGGCATAAATATACCTGTTCAATGTTCAATTCTGAAGCGATTTAAGTATGTTCGTCTAACCACCTGTATAATGTCTGTGAAACTTTGGAAATACTTGGTCGCAGATTGGCCAAGTAGACCAAAAGGCACGACTGTGGACAACTTTAATTTCTGGTTTTCTGCACGTTAGTTATCATACTAAAATAGGCGCATAGTAATAATTCCCACGTGTTTTCTAGAAAAATGGAGAAAGTAACATATCGAGCTTTAGTTTCCTTTTATTTTTTAAGTTTCTTTCTTGAAGATGAGGTGGTGGGTATAATAGGTTGTTATTTCAAATGGAGAAGTACCTTTCTATAAAATCGATAACTGCAGGTAGTGACATTACCAAACTATTATTAGATTCTCCGAAGGAAAATTCAGTTTTTTATTTCTAATACGCCGATATTCTTGCTTACAAATTACGGATGCAAATAAGCTTCAATATCTTAGAATTTTAAAGATAATTTTTATGTATAAAAAAGAATTAAAACCAGGTTAAACAACATAGCAGCAAAGCGTTAAACAAGGAGTATAATTTGGATTTATACATATATCTCCGAAAGGAAAATCAAATAAATTTTAAATACCTTTAAATACTCCATTGGTCAACGCTTACATTATACGCAATCTATATATAGTTGTAAGATACCAGCCAGAGCAGATAAAAATGTTTGATTTGCTCCACACAAATAGAGACGGGACTACTAGGATCAGAATCATTTTAGAAATGAAGATATCGCAACAAAACTTATTAAGCAGCTTTAGATGTATAGTGTGTCTGTGTATATTTATCCTGCATTTCTGAAACTTTTCTTATTTCTTTTTAGAAATAAGGAAGTGCGATACATGTAAGTTTTCTTTTTCACATGTTCGCAGTAGGATGAAACTGCACATATTTTCTTAAAAAATTTGAAACAAATTTCGTTCTCTACTTTCAAATATTTAATAAAAGTGCAAACACACACACACATAGTTTGCGAATAATATCTTTTAAAATTTCACCATAAAATTAAATTCTTGAATAAAACATCTTACGTTAAAACAATTGAAAAGAAAATTCAAAGTCGCATTTATTCTTCAGATCAGGTCTCAATTCACATTTGGCTCTTTCTAGGCACATTTACGTTTAGGGAAAAAAAAATTTTAAAAAATTTCAAAATGTTCTTAATATAATATAAAACAACCTTACAATTAAGCATATTTTTTGTGAATGCCACAACCTTCCCATATTTGAGAGATTCATATTCGGAATATTTAACTTGAAGGACACTTTGAAGTATTGTTGCCAAAAGGCAGTAATACCGGTTAACAGACATAAACTCTTCCTTTTGCATTACAACGCTCGGCCACACGTTGCGAGAGTTGTTAAGAATGCACTGTTGCAGCTCGACAATAGGGATGAACAGACAGGCCTTTTAACTTAATATTGTCTTTTTTTCAATTTAAGTTGATGAGGGCATCATAACGTGCAGATTATAAAATTGGTTGAAAGTTCGATAAGCAATGCGAAGTTGATTATTCATCTTGTAGTTAGTATGCGTTTGAGGATGTTTTATAAGCTAATAATCACGGATTATTCTTCCCCGGAATATGAATGTTTAACTAATTCTATGAATAACACTTATCAGGTAATAATTTTATAACAAACGGGATACTGGACCAAGTACGCCTACTTTCCAGGATTGGAAGACGTAACAGCTTAAGAAGGTTCTCATAAAAATTTGGAACAGAAATATTCAGGAAAGTTATCTAAACATTCGTTAGGAAAATGTTCAGAATATGAACATGATTCAGAACATGACCAAGATAGAAAATTTTAAAATTTCTATAAACATACTTGAATATAAAATATTTGCTTATATACTTTGACAATTAGAACAAACGATATAACGAACTAAATTCAGAAGCAAACAAATGGATTAAATAGAATTCTACCGTTATAGTTAGTATGTTTCTACCATTCGACTGTGGGTATTTATTTTAACAATCTACTATCCATGATTGTAAATTCTTGAAGTTATGACAATAAAATACGATAATAAATAAAATTGAAAGGGAAAAATGCCACTGACTCACAACTGAAATCTTGACTTAGAAAACAGAATTCGTCAAGTAAAGTGAAGTTAATACCAAGGTTAAATGATTTTGAATTAGATGAGAATAAAAACTACCAAACCAAACGCAAACAAACAAAACAAATTGTATTCGACTCTGACCGAATCTTGTATACCCACCATGTAGGCAATCGCTTAATCGCTATTATTGAATGAACTTTCTTGACTTTTCTTGTTTTTATAGAATACACGCATTTTTATGTAACTGTTTCATTTTGTGAGTAAAAAACGAAGAACTCAGAAATAGGAGATGTTACATTGTAGGCGTGCCGTTTGGGCGTTTCGGCCCATTTTATATGTTATCGTACGTGCAAGAACTTTTGATGTTTTTGCCAAATTTGAACCCAATATTTGGGTTTTCGCGGACAGGGAAGCGATTACCGCAGAAGGCATGGACGAATGTGTTCAGATCATGCATATTTCTTACGGGATCTTTGCAGCTTCCTTTCGAGTGTTGCAAATGTTTTCACAAAACTACCATGCCTCTATTCTTTGATGGTGACTATAAAAAAAATTCTTTAAACTTAATCGTTTGCTGCGAAAACAGAGCTCACAACAAACCGTAACGCAACAATAAAAAAATAAACAATCAAAGTGAACTTGAAACCTTATTTTATGCGCAGGCGTACGTGGAACTCCATAACAGCATCAGCATGTTGCTGTCATAAGTAAAGATTTAAACACGTAACCATTTTATAGCAATTTTGAACAGGTTTTAGTTGTTCTTATACAACGCTTTATGTTCTAGCGGGTAAGGACTGTTAAAAATTGATAACTTGCACATAAAATGCCACATATCTTTATAAACGGCAGGTATAAAGGAAAACTATTTTTTGAAACTACCGTAGACAGTCGGTCATTCAATCATAATCAAATGCTATTAACTTTGGTAAAAGCAAACGAAGAAAAGAACACGAATGAATTCCGACAAAAAAAAGGAATTTCGTCTTTTTAAAAATTTTATTTGTTGCATAATTATAGCATTTTTTTGGTTTGATTTCTTTACGAAAAAAAAAAAAATAATTCTCGCACACGATACGGATATATTAAGCTTATCCTTCAGTTTGTAATACTCGGAGATACGTGAATAAGGTATATATATATAAGGATATATATATAATTATAACTTGTTCGTCTCTCTGTCCATTCGTAGAATTCACTATACCAAATTTACCCGCGCTTGCAGAAAAAAAAATTGTTTTTGAAAATCTACATCCGATCTTAATCTAAAATTTGGTGTATATATCCAATCCATGATTTCTATTGAATAATTGACGACATATACTCTTGCCACAAATAGTTTCCCAAACATCTAAAAGTTGAATTTGAATTGATTTTTTTAATTCATCAATTGAAACGCTTTTGTTACCAAAAAAGTTTGCATTAATTATATTGATTTGAGTGTAAGGTTACCTAAGATTCGTTTATAAATATAACTTCCTTATTCGCTGTTCTTGGAATGAAGTCAAAAGAAGTGAAACTATATGAGAGGATTTTTTAATTTTCGTATCATTAACTAAATTCTTACCTTCTATGAAAAGAGAAAACGAAATATAAAGATTCCAGTTTTCACGTGAGAAGTTAGAATTCGTTAAAATATTGCGAAGTCCTCGAAAATACCTAATTAGCTTTGACGTTGACAAGATGAAGGAAAAATTGTTTTGTAAAATTAATAAAGGAAAATAATGTCCATTGTTAAATACTCCGTATGTCCAAATTTATGATTCAAATTTTCTAATTTTTTCTGAGAATGTTGTGTAGATATGCATGTTGATTAAACTGATTTCATTTTTGAAATATTTTTAAAAATGCTGTAGAATGAAGAACAGTAACAAAATAAAATAAAAATTTTGAATTAGAAAACTCCTTAGCGATTGAAAAGCTCATTTCCGTAGAATTATATTATTATGAGTATAGATAAGTTCTGAGGGATTTAGTAAAGATAGCGTAGCTAGTATTAAATTGTATCGGACCCTCTAGTAACTAGATATTAAAGTGCCATCATTTCCCTTTAAAAGTCAATAAGTTTTATTTCTCTAAAGCGTCAATAGCATACTTTCTTTGTGCTCAAGCGCGTTTGCTGCTTATTTCGAAAGATAATGCTACTAAATCCTAACGACCTATGAATAACTATGATGCAGAACCAACATCCACGGCGATGCTATTTGGGTGGGTCAGATGGGTGTGGTATACGTATGGTTTGTTCCAACCCAATGGAATCTTTATTAGGGAAAACTAACAACAATTACTGGTCAAATTGGGACGAAAAACTGGCACAATATGTCAAAAATCATCATATCGTGAGTTTTCAGTATGAGAAAATTCGGATCCATATAGAAAAATTTGCTTAGGAAACGTTAGCAACAATGCTACACTCCCCGTCATATTGTCCACTATTCCCAAAGTTCCAGAACAAATATTTATTGTGTATAATCGAGAGTCCCTCTTTGGTTAGAGTACATTCTCATCCAGCTGCTTCCGCAACCACCGCGATACTCCTTGAGGGGCCGTAATCACGATAAGGCAAGAAGCATTCTCCAAGCTGTGTACAAGCAACACTTACAAGGAGCAATCTTTCGTTGGGCAGCCTGATCCCCGCGGACTTATTTGGTCCTTTAAATATGCTATACATCACGGAAGATCCATCCTACTATCTATCTCTTGAATTATTATGTACTTGGAAATTCATCAATACAGATTCAATGTCAACCTTGCTCCGATATTCGATACTGCTTCAACGGACCATAAAATACTAATGTAGTATATTATTCTGAAGCGATGCTTGTCGTTTCTCTATTTCTCGTTTGTGTGCTCTTGCAATTCTGTCAGATGAATTTATCTTTGTGTTTGTTTTTTTACTTTGTTTTTATACTAACACCTCTATGTTGTTGTTCTACATTTCAAATTTTTTGTCATCTAGTGGGTAGATATTAAAAACTCATCATAATAGGCCTTTAAAAAAATGACATCTGTTAATAAATGAAATTCAAGCCAACAGAGCTTTTGTTAAAATAAAAATTCTTTATGAAAAGTAATAAGGTTCCGTTGATCCGTCACATATGCAGAAAATATTAGTTTAACAACAATTTCCCCTTTCATAGCGCATCTAAAGTGTAACAGTTAACCCTAATATTTCATATAAAAAATGTAACCAATAAAAAAATTGTTTATTCTCTTTAACCATAACTGTAAGAAACAACAAGAAAGTTAATTTTCATTCCATAGACCATCAAAAGCAAAGAACTTGAACAAAGCAGAGACAGGAAGAGCATGTTAAAAATGCTAGGTAGGCGATGTCGATAATATTTTAATATAGTAAATATAGTAAAATTAATTTTTATTGTTACATTTACAATATTTAACCTCGACCGTTACAAATCATTCGTGATATTAAAATCAATATAACTTATAAACGAAGTAAATCAATAAAGGTGTTAATATTCACAGCAGGCAGTCACACGCAGGCGCAAAAAGTATCTTGTCTTCAACAATGATCGAAGATAATAAAATGAACTGATTATAGCAAAATATAAAATGAAGAAGACATTCTGTATAATTCTTTTCGATTTGAAAGAAACTTTTGTTGTGTCCGAAAATGACTGTGTCGTTAATGACTTGACATCATGTCAAATTTAAATTAACGACCGTAGAATATGAAATTTTTTATATTCACCATAGGATACATATTAAATTTATCCAAAGTTTGTGGCATATAAATATGCAAAGTGGAGAATTTCTTCATTATATCGAATCTTTCTTAATGTATTGATTAAAATGGAAACAAAATCATCTGAGACATGTAAAAGTGTCTATCTATTACATTAAAACTATCACTACGTCTTCAAAATTTTACACTTCTGTATAAAGCATAACCTTTCACTTTCATTAGCTTAAGTTCGAAAATTTAATAAGTCGGTCTATAGATTTATCGATGGTTAGCAAAAGTCCAAAGGTCAATTCGTGTGGTACCCATTTTCCACACTTTAGGGCCCTTTTACTCACATATAATCGTCTAGAAACAGTTAATTCATTAACGACACTTGGAATATGATAAAGCAGATCCACATTACCTTCTAAAAGTTTTTTATAGGCGTCGACAGTAGATTTCGATAAATGATGAATATTGAAAATGAATGTCGACAATGAATGTAGAAAATGCAATTTTGAGCGTTCCATGATTAGCGGCTGTATACATTGAATGATTCAATAAAACTAAGTGGAAAATTGTTATTTTATGTGGAGAAAGGTCAAGATTATCGAAATCAACCCTTATGTGTATTGGTATTTCACATTACTTTATCACTTTTACCTGCAGAAGTTGGTGATAAGAACTTTTGCAAGCGCCTATTATTAATCTATTAATGCGTAATAATATCTCTTTTAATCTCCTTTGCGTATTTTTTGAATGCGTACTATTTGAGTAGAAAATATATTGTTACTTAGATATTTATTTTTTACTTACAACACATTTGTGGGCGTGTATGCTTTGTTACTAAAACACATTTTCTTTATTTATGTAATCTATTTACTAACGACAACCAAAACTAGGAAGCGTTGTATGGTATAAGAGTAGCTCATATCGCTAAAAATACCTCATTGCATTCATTTCGAAAGATCATTCGCAAGATCTATTCAAATGCCTCTGTGTCGGGTTTTCATTTATGTTTTAGTGAACCTCTAACACATTGATAAACATCGGCCAAAAAGATGATGACTCCATTAAGACCCTGATAAGACATCAGCTTTGTTCATTGTATCTTCAATTTCAAATTTTAGTACCTTACTTTGGAGAACAGTTGTTAAAATGTAAATGGTTTTTAATAGATCTCATATACCAACGCTCTTATTCATTGCATTCATTGTTTTAAGTTATGAGCAAATGGGTGGATTTGTCATTTTATGAGCATTGCAGACACAATCAAGTTGTGATCACAGTTATGTAAGCTTTTATCTGTAAATCATGTGTTATAAATGTCTATTTTCCGCACGGATTTTGCTGTTGTGTGGCATGTTACAAAATAAGCATAAAATAATTGTTAAGGTGTGTTTTCCTGTGGGATCTTTTCATTTATTTCTTATTTAATAGTCTTTTAATTCAATTTACTGGGTTCGTATATACTACGATGAATCGCATTAAAAGAGCAGATTTTGGATTTAAAGTTTATGATTTTTCATGTTAAATCGCATCAAATTTATTAATGTTAAAATTTCGCCAACACTTTTTTAAACATGTTATGACTTATTTTCGCAATTAAATACTAAAGAATTGCATGTAAAATGCCGAAGGCTTGTGTATCCGTAGCAATAGCGAATGAGGAAAAAATTTCATGCATATTAATGCAATAAATTTTCTTCAATAGTAAAGCTCATCTAAGATATCGCAAAATTTTAAGGAAATGTCAGGAAATCAAAATATGTTTTATCGATTGTAAAGGTGTTACTAGATCAGTTGTAGATTCTTTTATGCACTCCAGCCTACATATCGTACCGCCTTTGTCGCTTTTCAACTTCACTGAAACACTTTGCGTACTGTATTAATTGTTATTAGCACAAGTTAGACGCCTTCATTCGACTCACATTTTACAGTATATCGACAATAGATTAAAAAAAGTATTGTAAAACTGATGAATGTTGTTTTGCTTGCAGTCGAAATCAAAAGTCAAAATACTTTAGTAGTGAGTTCGCATAGATCATTATAATAGTACATTATACCTTAAGATAGTGTTTTTAAAAATTGATGGAGCCCAACCGTAATTAATATAAATAAAAACTTTTTACTACTAAACTAACGTCTACTATAATTTTTCAATTACTGATGTGATAAACTACCAAAAAATTATACTTTATATATCTCTTTCCATGGGAGCTCTTACATAAGGTAATCTATCCGTTTCAATTCAATTTCAATAGCATTCGCCTTTGGGCCTAAATATGTCAGTTTCAGAAAATATCTTAAAAACATATCTTGAACATAAAAATTTAGTGATAGACATCAGACAAAAAGACCGACAGACGGACGGACAAACATATAAGCAATTCTAAATCGATTCAAAAAATTACTCTGAATCGCTTGATATGATGAAAGATCTATGTGTTGCCTTCTTGGTGCTGCATATATGCACCATGCGTGAGGTACAATAACAACTTGGTGTTCATATCAAGAACATTTAATATTCTTTCTTCTGCTTGTCAAGGAATATGCAAATTAGAACCATAGATTTAATTCAGAATAATAACCTCAAAATAATTATATTTTCTTTCCATCTGTTCTCAAACCATTAACGATTTAATTTTGCTTAACTACAATTTGTAGATATACTTTGTGAATACTTGAGTTAAACTGTCCGTAAGATATTGAAAATTGTCCAAAAAATATGTTTAAAAAAAGTTTCTTTGAAAGCCATTGTCAGATTTTACTTTGGTCGTATTTGTAAGGACTTTCCTTGGGTCACTTGGGCCATGGATATATGCGCTTGGGCATGGATATACATGCGCTGATTTTAAAGACTTTGATACGGATTATGCATTGCAAAACCGTTGACTATAGTTGTATTTGAAGGCCCGTGCAAATGTCTGTCCGCCCTTACTTGTCCTTATTAACGATATTTAAATTCAACACATTCGAGTAGTGTCCATATGTTTTTTAAGAAACGCCAACAGTAGTACAAAGAAATTAACTACTAACATGTAGGGAGATGAACGCATTTAACGAACTAAATAAAAACTAAATTAACTAAATGCAAGCCGCATACGTACAAATGTTAGAACGATTCAAAAGTCGTACTTCAAGAAAAAGAAGAGAATAATAAAACATAATTCGCGCAACCTTAAGATTGACATAGAAATCATAATATAAAGATAAGCAAATTGTCGACAGTGGCCAAACGATCCGAAGCCAATGTGCTTATGAAATCTCCGTTACAATATTTAATAAATATATCTATCTTGTATAATATCTCTAGGGAACATGCAACGACAAGTATTTTTTGAATGCGTGTGCTCGAGGCAATAGAGGTACAAATACTTTCATGCCAAATTTTAAAATAACTTCAAATTTTAAAGCGACCCAATCATCGCGTCATTTTCATCTTTCTTCAGAATTTCGAAATCGCTTGTCAGCCAAGTGATACTGCATCGATATAAACAAGTGGTAATCAGAAGGCACTAGGTTTGATAAGTGTGCTGAGTGCAACCAGACTTCTTAGTCAAGCAGTATATCGTTGATATTCCTCGCAGGGTGTGGCCAAGCGTTCTCATGCAAGAGAATGACTTTGCGTCTGTTATCCGCTATTGAATACATCGCTCAATTTGTTTGATTGACATCTGCGGTAACAGTTCTAATCGATTTTGGGAAATTTGTAATAGAGAGAGAGAAAGACCGAGAGCGAGAGAGAGAGAGAGAGAGAGAGAGAGCGTAAACGTAATTTTAAAAGTGAAACGTTCGGACATACAAAAACAACTTCCACTGGTTGCACCGCTCATGAAAATATGGATATTCTAGAGTGGGCTCCGAGGCGTAATTCTATAATTGAAAAAACATTTTATAAGTCTTTACGCTATATAAGCTATATAAAACTAATAATATTTCTATTTAATTTTGATTTAATATTTTCATTTACTCTTTAATCTAACTGCAATTAATTTGTTTAACTTACTGAGAAGCAAAAACGAACTAGCTAAACTTAGATTTAAAGTGACGAACTCTATTTATAGTCGGCACTTTCTTTAGATGTTGTAACCTAAGTTAGGTAAACAAATGCAGACGTAACAAATTCTACACCTGTAGGAAGGTGATAAATGTTTACTGTTTACTGCAATAAGAGAAAAATAGGGTGAAATAGTGAAAAAACTGAGCTCAATACTTTAATGCGACCAACATTTTTTATAAAGTTTAGAATTTTATTAGAGTGGTCCTTAACTTATATAATGAATAGATAAAATTATATAAAAATATTCCTAAATTGCATTGATTTTAGTTTAAGGAAAAAATTTTTTCGCAGAAATCAATCTGAAAAATAGTTCGATTATTCCAATGATTTCAATGTTTATTTCAAAAATTGTGTTCACACAGCACAGAACATGATGACTGTTCAACAAATCGACACAGCCTACAGAACAGTCAATAATTTGTAATCTTTAGAGAATATCATCTCAAGTTCACCCTCGATGCAGTATAAGAGATTACACACGAGCCATATTTGAACTATTGATGATTACTGGCTGTGACAATTGTATGTGCACAAAAGTAAACTCATTGATGGTGTCTGACGTTGGTATTGCTTTGGGCGCATTTTGTGTTCATAAACATCAACTAATTTGGAACAACAAAGGGAGCTTCCCTCACGAACGAAACGCCTTGAAATGTTATCATTACTTTTTGGATTTTAATGATTTTGAAGGTTTGACGATTGCTATGGCATTCGTGGTGAAAGAAATTGAAATTTCTGTTTTTACAGTTGCATCATTTTTCATGTCACGCGTGAAATGGTCGCGCGTGTGGCATTATAAAAACAACAACACGAAATTTTCTACAAGAGATAAAAGTGTTTCAAATAATATCAAAGATAACGCGGCTAAAACATAGCACATAAAATAAAGTACTTACGGAAACGGAACACACGTTACATGTCCCTCAATGCTCAATGCTCGTCATCCGGTTTAAAGTTGCTACTATTGTCTTCTACTTCAAGGGTAGTTGCAAAATATTTGTTAATACAAAACAAAAAAACGGATTAATACAACATTTTTCTAAATTAGATATTCTACGCAATAAGCAAATAAAACAATAGCTACCTCTAGTTCACTACAAAATAACTAGTGTTTCATTGTGAGTAATATGACCATTTTTAATTTATACGATAGTATTTCAAAGCAGAATTCGATCACTTCGTTGTTCTAAAGTTAGCAATAAATGATTTTATACATTTTTATACCTTAAAGAATCTACAAGTAGCGTTTGGTTTAGAACACACCCAGTATGTGACTTTTTTCTTTTCAAAATGTGCGTTTAAAGCTAATTGAAAGATTTGCCTTTGTTCTTCCAAAACATTTTCTCTTTCTTTTTGCTGACCTTAAAAATAAGTAAAAATTCCGTGCTTTTCAGTGTTGCCCTATCAGCAGTGACGTATTTGTTCTTATTAACAATTAATGAGCCACACAAAGATAATAAAATATGAATACTTCCTCAGAATGAAGACTGGCACGATGATCTTGCTTTCAAAATCAAAAACTCTTCCTATTCTCTGTCAAGTGAAATGCATTTGCTGCTTATAATTTCTGCTTAAAAATTGATATTTTTAGGATAAAGTTGAAAATGGAAGGTCCAATATATATAAAATTGAAGCCGAAGGGCCACAAGGAAATCAGTGTTTTAAGTCCAATAATCCATGCAATTCTCACTTCAGATTTTATCTAGTCGCTGGCAGCATTTTAACTGCAATATATGTAGATAATGTATAATCTGCTGATTTCCGTTGATGCTTCTTACGAGCTACAAGTTCATCTCAATAAAATTTCGTTTTAAACAAACAGTTCTTGTTAAAACACATTTAAGGATTCGAAATGCGTTATAGACAGTACTTCTCATTAAAATAAATTTTTTATTATTTTTTTTCCATTAATCTACAAATGCGCTTCCAAGCTTAAATATGCTTTTCCCATCCTGTCTCTTTGAAGAGTACGTGCTAGAATTCGCCGCTTTTGCGACATGTGTGAAAGACATAATGGCAAAGATAGAACTTTACTGGAAGCCAAACGCCAAAAGAAAAGCAAGAAAATTTATAAACCTGTAACCGAATTCATAATTAACTTCAAAAGCTTCGTTCTTTTAATACCTTGGCAGCACCACTTTTACCTTTGGAATCGCTCTTAGATCCACATCCATTCAATATATCCCCGGTTTCGATGGAACTCAATTTTACATTAAAGAACATAAAGCGAAGTCTTATTTGGCTCAGGCATCTCTTTGGGAGAGCTTGTCAAAAAGCCCTGAATTTCCAGAAAAAAAATTCTATCAGGCATTAAATTTTTTTCCATATTTTACAGTTTAAAACATCTATTAATTCAATAGAAGAAAAAAAATATTATTATCTTACATTTATCTAGTTTAGTTCATTGCAGCATGATTTCTATAAATATTTGATTAATTAACATGATTGTTAACATTTAATAATTAAAATGGTCTCCACCACTTAACAAAAAACATCAAATAATCAATTTAAGTACAAATTCATACCAATATATTTTAAATATATACGATAAAATATACAAGAAAAACGGAAACAAATTATAGGTTACATTCACATTGGAACAAATTTTCTATCACCTATTCGCAAATATTTAAAAGAAGAAATTCCTATATTTTGATATTTCCTATATATTATGTCGTATCGCCTCGTTAACGAATATAAAATTATGTTTTCGTATAATTCAATAGCTAAACTAGATCGTACTTACATAATTCGGTATATTAAACCCATCTTATTATATGCTAGATTCGATACATCTGTTTGTAACTAATCCTTAGAATTAAACATCGAAGGTCTCGTAACATAAAATAAGATACCATGCTTGACTTTGAGGTTATAAACTTTCTTTTAGGAGGTGGCAAGAAAGACATACTGAACTTGTTTCTCGACTCGCAAAAGTGCACTTTTAGTGAGTATAAGAAAATCGAAGATCTCATGAAAAGTATATATTTCCGCTTGGTATAAGCTTTTGAATCGTTGAATGTACTTTGATCTATATATCCATTTTCTCATCCAACCATCAATATTTGTTCAAAAAGTCGTCAGACAAATATTTGTTTTGCAGAAAATTGCAATATTAAGCTTAGGTTTTCATTAATATTTCGCAATTAAGTCAAAAAAAGTGCGTGATTCACTCACCATACCAAGAACAGTCGCTAAAGTCTGAAAGTTTTTTAAATACAAAAAAAAAAATTCTTCGATTGATACACGCAGAATAAAAAACTTTGCAATATGAACAACAAACAATTTTGTGCAATATTTAGTTTATAACTTCGAAAACTCGTATAAAGACTTCGTATTCTTGTTCAGAGTATGAACCATTTAAATTTGTTGATGTCTATTATTGGAACGCTTAAAATTGCATAAATTCACATAAAAGACTCAACTTAGCCATACAAAAACTAACTTAGTGGTTTAAAATTAGTTTGCGAACGTGTTCGTGTTGGTTTAAAGACAAGCCTGCAACAAGCAAAATTATTATCATTTACTACTCATAAAAGACGTTGATTTAAAACTTTGTACAAATATTTCCTGTACCGTCAAACCTTTGTAAAATTGACCCGACCAACTGACACGCTCTTGATTACTACCATCGTTAATATATTGGTTTGACGGCGCGGCTATTAAATTTCTACCCTGAGGCGAATTTTTAGTAACTGAATCCTTTTTTTTTTAATACCCTTAGAGAATCCTTATAAAACAATAAAAAAGTTGAAATAATAAAAATCTGAATTCTTGGTCGTTTGGATGTTCTTCTATAAACGCAACGTGGCTACATGCTTCGTACATTATAATCGCAATGGCAAACACGTCATTGATCCTTTAACGTTGTTTCGCGTGACACACTTTCAACGCATGTATATTTGTTGGTAGTTTATATTGTTGCAAAGTATTTTTTATATCTATTTATTTTTTACGGATATACTGCAAGTATTGCTCTGTATTAAGTTCTAAATCAATGTAATGCACGGCTTCCCAAAAAGAAAAAACGCAACTTTAATCCTAATTCCTATGGGAATTGAATGTGAAAAGCGCATCCTCTTCCATACACCAGCGATTTGGCTTTATTTACAACTGTGTGTGATTCAATATGCAAATAAAACCTTAATTTAGAAATCAGTATAACTCTCAAGTCACAAAAACTGGTAGGATTATCAAGCCTATTGTTGTGAATGTGTAGTAAGGAGAGAGAGAGACTTATTGGTCCAAGAAAGGACAGCGAAATAGGTTCAATTTTGTTGATTTTTTCAAATCATTGCCTGCAATTACGACAGATGTTTCATTGACACATGATGATCAGAGTAGAAACTAGTAAGTGGCAGCCATTTTTATCTACGCTATGCAAAATTTCTGGGCAGAGCGGGATTTAAATTTTTATAGTCACAATATTTCCACATGGAATCTGACTCTATTACCAATAAAAAAAACAGATTAATTACGAAGTAGTAGTACATTACTAGAATTTTTAGTGATCAGACTTCCAATTTGCGAAACAATTTGCTGTCTGCTATCTGATAAAAAAATGATGGCAACTCTTTTCAATAGCAACAATTTGTCGATGATTTGCGGATATTAAATGTTGAGGTAAGGCCCCACCTTTCATAATAAACAGACGCCCTCGATGCCCAAAAGAGGTGATTACAGAAAGACACATCAAAAAAATTCTAAAAATGAGTTTTAATAATCTTGAAAAGTGAAGTTGCAAGAGATAACGAACTTTCTAAAGATGTCGGAAGGCAAAGTGTTTCTCATTTTGCTTGGAAATTTAAGCCTGGAAAAGCATCAAATAGATGCTATGTCACAGTGAAGCAAAACCACCGACAGTTACACTAACATGAATTGAAGTTCGAATTGCTCCTTCACTCACCGTATTTTCCATATATATATATAGCGACTAGTCTCTGTCTACAAATCTCTCAAAGGATCTTCGAAGAAAAATTATTTGCATCAAATAATGTGGCTACGATTCGAAAGGCTATTAGGAAAAAGCTTACAAAAGGGTTCTAGTTATTCTATTATTCCTTAAAAGTGACCATGCTAATAAACGAAAGTCGAATTTTGCGAAAAGGAGGTTGTCTCTCTTACTTAGTCCCGAGAATTATTGACAGTTGTTGCAGATTTGAAAAATTAACTTCAGAATGCATTTAAAAGAAAAATTTGAAAATAATGTTATTTTTTCAGTCAGACTTTTCAGAATAAATTAATCCCCTGTTCATATTGATATGGAGTACTGATCAGTGGGATTTCCTGAGCTTTATTGACAATAACTTTATTATACTTCGTACGATAAGTATTGAAAGAAAGAAAATTGTAATTGTATATTGGAAATTGTGGACATTCTTCTTAAGACAAAGCTAAATCAATAAATTTCTTCGAACCTTAAAATTACTAAATTTCAAGTTCGTGTTCTATTTGCAACTAAATTACTACCAGGATTATTTGGAAACTACCACTCATCAAGTCATTGACGACAGGATGTTGTATCTGTCTTTTAAGTGGATAAGTGATCTGGCTGGCAATGTAAATGCTAAGCGTAAGCTTTTTAACTTATTTGTGAGGGATTTGAGAATTCAAATAACCAACTATTGTCAACTGGACTTATATAACTTGACAATATATATTTTTCCATGCATATCTCTGCATGTTACACTGCATATGACTCGCAAAACACACTGCAGACGCCGCAGAGAATCGTATAAAAAATCGTTTAAAATAGTGGAAGATACAAGATAAGAAGTGCAATCGATTTAAAAAAATTCGTTTAATGTTCTATGAAAATAATTATAATTATGTCCAAGTATATCGTAAACATATATTATATTTTCTCAGATATTAAAATTTTGGTTATGCCTTCAGCTGACACTTATGATGTTGAAATGGAAGAAATTGATGCACACAAAATTAAGGTGATTACGAGTGTATATAGGGTAGATATACTACACTTTGTAAAGCGACACGTGCCATTTTCATTTAAACGGCGTGAAAAAATTGTCATATCTTCTGATTTTGCTTTTCAGTATTAGTGAGTGAGTAGTGTTTTATGTGCGGTTAGCATTTTTTAATCTTCTGTAAACTTATGTATGTTTTGGATAAGATTGTAAATAAATCTTTTTTTTTTTAACTTTTTTAAGCGAATATTTCAAATTTATGATGTTTGTTATTTAATGTTTTGGAAGCTTAACAGAGTTTAATAAAAAAAAACTGGAAAATTATAATAAATTGGAGAAATTTCGTATCTCTTGTGTGATTGAATACAGAAGTGAAGTGCATTCTATACATTCCGGGTATATCGTGTTCGGAAAATATCAATTTAAGGATACGCAGCTTTCCTTTGTAAGCCGCTGGCATTGTAATGATCAATTATGTGAATTTTAAAAATAATCTGCAATTTATTCTATTTAAAATTACTATTTTTGTTAATCACATGCTTTAGAGTGCTCTGCTGCATTGTAATGAAAGCAGAAGTTGAACAAAAACTTAGTTTTGTCTTTCAAATATACTTTCGTGTGTGAAATAGTTCAAACTATTACTCAAGATCTAAGGCGGATCGAGTAAATTAAAAATGTAAGTGATGTGTAAACCATTCAAGTAAGCATGAAAACATTCTTTCTGTTGGAGATTCAATGAATGCGAAGGACATGGTCTAATAACGGGTAATAGATAAATATTCTATATATCTCAACTAGTTCGCCCACGGCATAAGCAAATGTAAAAAAAAAAAAAACTCAACCAAACTGATTACTTGGGCAATTTTAGTGTTGTTTGCGAAACTTAATCACAAGTTCGAAACCGACGCGGACTTCTTCGTATTGTAATCAAAAGTAAAATATAAATCTTGCTCATGACGAACCAATATCGTTAGGAGAGTTAAGAAACCAAGCCCGCACAAGAAAAATATTTAGTGCTATTTTTATTTCTTTGCGGGATAGGTGGGCAGTTGGCAACACATATCGCCTTTTTTCTCCCGTAGTATAATAAGTACGATTCATGCTTATGTTTGCAAAAGTCTAGTTTCTAACATTAGTTTCAAAAGTTTGGTTTCTATCTATCATTACTTTCAGCTAGAAATATATATCAAGCAATCTTTCCAGAACTGAAGTGAACGGCACATGAGATGACCAGATTCATTATTTTTTGTGAATCTTTCTTGTAAACTTCGAAATCCTCTTCGTGTCAATTCCAATTTCTTCTTTATCAGTTATTCTTTTTCATTATGTATCTAATCTGTCCGAGAGATAATAAGTCAATGTTATAGAACGATAAGGAAAGTAACACAAATTATCGTCCCCAAATGAGGACAATGTCATCATACAGATATGATGTTGAAGTATAAAAACGGAAACTATATATAAACTTAGAAAATAATAGTCTGCTTCTAACGTATGGGTGCTCGCATACATACAGCTTTATTAAATGATTGTTTAATATTCCTTAACATTCATATTGAACACAAGTTTGTGATTAAAAAGATGAAGACACGAGTTAACATTCTCTAATACGAGTAAATCAGTAAAGTATTCAGTCTTAGCTTTTGAAAACGAAAGCTTCTTAGCTTTTTCTTCTTTCATCTAACAAAATAGAATTCAATGACCACCTTCATATTTGTTTCAATGGAGAGGTGTATAGCAACGTAATCATGCCCTAATGTAAAGTTTTTCAATGAAGTTCTACAGCCGAACAAATTAATGATTTTCAATAAAGTTAGCAAAAATTTTCGAAAAGACCCAAAAAATAAATTTAAGATCTATGTCTAGTAAATAATAAACCGTAATCTTTTAACATATATTTTACTTATTTTGGCATGAGATGGAATTGAGAGACACAGGCCAACGTGAACGAAATGGTTCAACTGAATATTATTACCAGGCGATTAATGTCGTCACGATCTTTTATGGAATTGCTTGCATAGTAGAGCCGGGTAATGCCCGATATATATAAGGTTATTTAATGCATACGAATAAAAATTCTGTCTGTCTTATGTATGAAAAATTTAATTTTTCTGTTTCATATTGAAAATTAAAATATTCAAAGTCAATCTTTCAAAATCAATTGGAATTAATAAAAAAAAAACAATTAGAATCTATTATAGTATATAAGCGTTGACCACAAACGCTCCCCCGAAAGCAATAAATCTTATCAAAATAAATTCTGATAGATCTTTTCTAATAATGTTCATCTATAGATTTTACTCATATTAATTTCATATACTTTTCATAACATCTTATAACATGTACAAGTACTTTTAAAAATTACTCCAAGAAAAGTATTCATGACTTTATGACTTTTTCAGCAGGAGGTAACAAGTTATAGTATAGAGAATGATGATATTTTTTAAGACTATGGGAACAAAAAATAAACAAAATTAATATAAATTATACTTATGGTATAGACAATAAAATAGAAGGGTTGAATTCAAAATAAAATTTAAGTATGAAAGTAAATTTATTTTTTAAATTCTTTTTATTGTTATTTTTTCGTTTAATTATCTTATAATTTTAATAATTAAAATTATAAAAGTAATATTTAATTTTAAATTTATATTGAAAAATATTCAAATACTTTTTTGAGTGTAAGGCCGTATTAGAAGAAAAAAAAAACTAGCAAATATATCAAGAGTTTTAAGGTCATAAAAAGTCATTAACATACTTCAGCTAGTTAGTTGCTTAGCTACTTTTGACTGTTAGCTTCCGAATTGAAAATAAAATAATTTATTCTTAAATATTTGTTGATAATTCTGGTAGTTTCAGTGTAATGTTTGCATTTTCTTTACGTTACTAATGGTAAAATATTGTTAAGCTTCCATCGTTGCGTTAGTGTTGATAGTATAGATGTAGATGAGTTCATTGATTTCTACTCTTATTTGTCTGACACAAAGGTCAATAATATCATAAATTAATTAAAATCTAGAATTATCTCAATGGAATTCATTGAGTTTACACTTATGCCTGCGTCCAAACCGAACAGATTATAATAAAATAATATTAAAATTTATAGATGGGCGCGTAACATTTAAGCGCCATAATAATACTAAATAGAAATTACAGAAATATATGTATGGATAAATAGTAAAAATTAAGTTATTAACATTTTGTAGTCGGGTTATTTGCATTGATGTTATAAAGTTTGAAAGTAGATTTTAAATGGCTTCCGTCCGGATATGGATTTTAAAAAGTAATGCAACCGGCTATCGACTTAATACCATTACTTTCTACTAATGTAGGTGAGCTTTACATTGTGAGAATTTCTCACCTCACGGTTAAGTTGAATATTTTACTTTTTAATATATCCAACTTAAGATAAGCGTTTATTTCCAAAAGAGTCGAAAAAAACAGAGTTCGAAATGGACTTAATCTACTTATAATTAAACCTAAAATTAAAAGAAATTAAATTTTTCGCTTATTCTACGTGTCAATAATATTTTACAGTTTTCCTATGCCAACGCATTACTTTAAATTCGGGTTTGCTTTCACGTTGTTCGATGCTAATTTGATATTTGGGTTTTTTTTCTCCATTGCCAAAAAAATCGCTCCATTTTCGGTGCTAAGAGACAATGTTGATCATATACACAAATTTCTCAGTTCAATTGTGACATAAATCTATTTGAAGGGCGGATTTCTAAAGTTTTCTTAAAGATGTTTTTAGTTTAATTTACTAATTCTATTTGAAATTTATATATCTAAAGTTGAGTATTACAAAAGGAGGTTTTCCTTTTGGAATTGAACTGGTTCACTTTAGTGAATGCTTATAATTACAAATTACTATTGAAGAAATATAGTTTTCTAATCTGCTCTTCTTTAACATAAGCATTTTTATTTAAGGTCTAATTCGAATAAAAGCATTTTTATCGATAATAACTTGCATTAAATGCACTAAAAATTTCAATGCTTTATAGTACTGATTAAGAGTGCCAGATGTTTAAAATTTTTATTGTGTGCTCTATGAGTTTGGAGCAAAACACCCAAAAATCAGAGGTGTTTTCAGCTTATGTTACTCTGTAGACGTCTCCTGTGATCAATTTGACTTATTTTCAATACCAATTGTAAGTGGAAGAACTATCAAAGTTTTTGTCAAATTTCAAGCCTATATCTTCAATTTTGTGGCCGGTATAATGATTACCACAGACGTCACAAAAATAAACAGAAACAATGATGTACAGATGGACAGACAGATACTTTTTGGTGGATTCCGTATTTGATATTGGTGCAGAATATACATACTTTACCGGCTCTTTGAAACTTTTTTCTTGATATTACAAACATTTTCACATCCCAATACTCCCTTATATCGAGTGGACCTGTTCGGTCCTTTCTACTTTTCTACAGATGCGACAGGATAGGTAGCGCAGAATAGCTAGATCAATCTGCTCTGGTTTACGAGTACTGAGAAAGAAAGATACTTAAAAACGGAGATGTTCTCAGTTTATATTCTATTGTAGTCGTGGCCTCTGATCGATATGGACCAATTTCAACACCAGCCTGCGCATAAGAACTTCCAACGTTTCTGCTAAATTTGATCCCGATATCGATTTTTGAGGTCAGGAGAATGTTTATCACAGACGGACATATGGACAAATGGATGGGCGGACATGCTTAAATCAATTCCAAATTTGTTGCCGATCTATTATGCACATGCCTTGTGGAACCTCTGCATCTTCCTTCGGGTTGTTACAAACATAATGACAAAATGAATATATCCCGTCCTACGGCGATGGCTTTGAATGAAAGATTGTTTTCAAATAAATTATGTCATTTATTTAGGTTACGATATTTATCAACACAATACATATTTACTTTAGCGTTCCTTTTGTAATACTCATGAAGATTCTGGTGCATTATGTTTATGTCACAATAGCTTCCAACTATCCGTAAACAGACCAATGAAAGCGACACAAGTATTGTTAAAAATGATTAAAATTCATATCGAAAATGGGTAGAATAAGTCTACATATTGTATTGCTGTAAGTAGAAAACACTTAAGTGTAAAGTTTTTATTTTATTTACACATTTACTTATATAATTTATATAAATTTAATTGTGCAGTCAACAAGAGTTAAGTGAACGAAGTCAAATTGAAAATTAGAGACATTGTGTCTCCAGAAATAACTCGCTTGTTGTTTTGAAGTGAAGGAAATAAAAAAAAAAATATGAGACTAATAATGCTTTTGTTATAAGTTTAAGTTACTTAAATAAAACTCTAAGAAAAATATTGTTTTTCAAAACTTGTTTGTCTTATCACTCTTTTTTTTTAAAGTTATTATTATAAAATGAGTCGCATTTATAGATTTTTTTCTTGTTTTTATCAATGAAGTCTTGAAGTAAAATGACATCCCGTGATCTAATCCTTAATAGTTTATAGCGACAAATATTTTTATATTTGTAATTCTTATAAAGCTGTTGTTATTATAGTAATTTTTGTTGAATGCTTCTTGGGATGTATAAAAGGTATTCATAAAAAGGAACTTAAGCAATTCATTGAAGTAAATGATATTTTATTCCCTACTCATAAGATACGAAGACTCTACGGAGATCTTTGTAGAGTACACCGACTCTTCGTCAGCGTGAAGTTTTGATTCGATTTAGAAATATGCAGCCTTGTGTCTAACGTTAAGAGAAAATCTAAAAATAACAAAAATTGTAACATTAAGTAGAAGCTTGACACACGCATTTCCTCTTTTTAAATCCACCCTTTAATGTCAAGATTAGAGTTGAAAATAAATATACGCTACAATAACTATACAACCATCAAATAACGTTTGCCACAAACATTTGCGAAGACAATTTGGCAATTCAGTTTCATTAACTTAAAAGATAATTTGTGTTTTTATGTACATGCTCAAGCCGATTGGTATTCGGGAGTCGGCGTATAAATTATTTTTTTCTTACTTTTCTTGCATTGTATCGCAAGATTTTTGGCTTCAAAAGATAGACATTAATTTGCTATAGGATAAAACAATACCACGTTCAAAATTTTCTCGCTTCATATATAAAAGAAAAAAAATGAAAGCGCTTTTTATTTATTTTCGGGGAAATTAAGAAAAATAGAAACATAATTTAAAAACTTTTTAAATTGTCATTTAACCCGCTAAGAATTAATAAATTTTTCCGTATCTTTTTTGTTTTTTTTTGGTAATCCCATTTTATTATTATTAAAAAGTCAGCGATATTCCTCGGAAAGGAAATCTGCTCATTAGTAGCAATAATTGAATTCATAAAATAATTTTAATTCTTCTTTATCAATTAATAAAAAACGAGATATATATAATATATATACATGTAAAAGGTAATAAAAAAGGAAAAAAACTGACTCGAATTATCACTTACATCTGAGTCACTAAAAGCTGCATGTTAATTAAGAAACGAACTTACAAATGAAATTAGTTTAAGATGTTCGGGATGATTACGATTCATTCATTTCAATTGGAGAATACCAAAGCTAAAGACGTTCATGATAACGTGAAGCAATCGTTCATCAATCAGAATTATATAAATAAATTAGAACCGAGTTTGTAGTGAAGAGGAGACCAAATGAATTTTTACATCGAGTATTATGCAAAGTCTTTGTAAAAATTGTTTAACAATTTGACTATTTCGATCGATTATGCCAAATGGTATATGGAACAATCGATCATATCTATCTATTCACATTCAATTTCAATTTTAATTGAAAAAAAAAAATTTTACTTTTCATAGGAAACCTTATATGTGGCGAGATTCAAAAGATACACCCACATAGTCCAAATTTAGTCTAGTTGATTTTCATGTTAATTCACTGTTAACAACTCATTTGAATATTAACATATGAAAACTTGGACCTTCTTTATCGTACAAAGTTTTACTTGGAAATGAAAGGTGGATCAAAGAATGGTTCTACCTGATCCAAATTTTTTACGGAATTACTAGTTTCGATCAATGTTTGTCGAAAAATATTAAAAATTGCAACCTTTATCATATGAAGGCTATTTTCAAATGGAGCGTTACATAGGGAGAGCACGTAAAATTCTGATCCGAATTATTTTGAATAGCGTTCATCCAAATACCAAAGGATACCAAATTTTATCAAAATATCTCAAAAACAGCCATTTGTAGGGGGAACACAATAATAAATGGACAGTAATCACACATAAAGACAAACTTAATATATCCTCTACCACAAGTGCGGGAGTGTGTAAAAGCAGACGAAAAGTTTATATTAAATTGTGGATTCCCCCTACTACCTACTGAAAATTATTGGAATAGGTAGCGTTGGGATAATTTTCAATGAATATGGCTATTTTTTATATGAAGGAAAAGTAGCATTGTTTTCGATTTTGTCGAAATATTTTAATAAAATTTCCTAGCAACTGCTGTAGGATGATTGGGATGCTATTAAAAAACACTTAAATACGAAATTTTGCAGTTTTTTTCAATTTTTAACTCAAAATTCATAACTCTAACTCACTTACAGTCCACATTAAGCATAAATGTCTTTATTAGTTTTACATGGAAACCTATAGTAATTACTTTTTAACTCTACGTGTGGGTTAAATACGAAGCGATAAATGCCTTTGTTCGCAGTAAGCTTGAATGCCAGAATGAAAAAGTTTTCTTCCCTATTCTAGACGTAACATAGATTAATCAAATTTGCTTTGCAGCCTAAACCGGAAAATAGTGAACAGAAGAAATTCTCGAAACATACCTAATGAAAATTTAATAATACAAAGCCTTACGTATCTTATTTTGAAACTGTAGACTCTTTTCTTAAGTATTGGTGACCGGAATAAATTCAATACCATCTTTGGCAAAATTTAAAATCGATGTTAATATTAATGCTTGTTAAGAACATATATAGTTTATGACGCCTTCTATGAAAGTTTCTATAGATTATATAATAAATAATGTAAATCTAATGTACTCCCTGAGGTGAATATAATAAAAGAATACATGTCGTGACTAAACAATAAAAATAACCAGAATACATATAACAAAAAATTTTTTGGAAATATTTCTGCAAGAAAACATTGAACAGCAGATGTTGTATTAGAAAAAAACAGCATTGAATTTAGAAAAAATGTAAAGAAGAAAAAGAAGAAGAAGAAGAAAAAAGAAGAAACGATATTTAAAATGTAATAATAGCAAGATTTTCCTTGTGTTCCAGGTAAACAATGATAATCCGTGATATATAATAGTTACTTATAACAATACAGAATAAGAAAATAATTATACCTTCTTGTATACACCAGAAGGACTTAAGTTGGATTTACATTTTATTATATCAATGAATTGAAAATCATTTTCTAAACCGATTTAAACTGCCTTTCTGGTTTTCTTACATTTCTCTCTGTCTGCCTATTTGTCTTTTTATTTTATGTTCAACTTTTAAGATATTTTGACAAAGTTTGATGGATTAATGTCTTATGATCCAAGGACGAATTCTACTTAATATTGACTGGACCATTTTTGTGTTCCGTCCTGTTATAAAGCCTTACTTTGGAAACGTTATTTGACTTTAATTTTATTAGCGTTTATCATCTAATTCCAATATCGGTATTGAAAAATCAAAGAGCTTGTCTTGCAAGACACTCTTAAATTTTTATGAATTTTTTAAATAATTGATCAGAGCTTATATTTACTTTCAAATTATATAACCTTTACCCCAAACTATAAGACCGTGACACCAAAGTATAACTATTTGGAACACTTTTACGTACTAATTACAAGAAAAAGGTGACACGAAGTGAAGCAAAGCAGGATTCCAACAGAGAGATTTCTTGTGCTTAAAGTAACGAATAAATTAAATTTATTCGAATTCAACATATCATAGTTTCATAATGTAAATAACAACAAACAAAGCAAACATTTTAATTAATTTATTATTTTGTTTAAAAATTTAACTCAAACATGAAACTTTTATTTATATCAGCATGTGCCCATGTATGGTTGCGACCACAAAACCTTTAATGTATTAAATTAATTAATAATTGAAATACTTTCGCATTCAATTTTGTATTTTTGTATTTAAATAATAACTGCTCAGCTGAGGGAATTATTATCATGACGTTCAATACAAATATTAATTCCAACATATCATGCGCTAAGCAAACGTAACACGTTTTGCATAGCGAGTCTATAGATACATATATACGGATTTCTGGGAATAAATATTTTATTAACATTTTTTTCTTTTTTTTTGCCACTTGAAGCCACAAAGTCCAGGACAGTAAATATATTTGAGAAGTTATTTTTAAGCAATAAAGATTGTCAACCGAAACATTATAAAAATTATTTTTTCCGTTTCATTTGAAATTTGTATTTCTTTCTTTTTTTTTTTTTTTATATATATATACAAACAGAGGCGTTAATGAAACAACGGGTGATTCACGGAAAACCACCTTTAAAATCCTTCTTTCCCGTTTTAATAAAACGACTTACATTTATTTATTTGCATTCGCCTTCCTCTTCGCTCTTATTTAACTACTTATAGTATATATTAAGCGAATCATTTGTCGTGTAAACGTGACGTATACGCGTATATGCGTGTGTACTCATTTATGCAATAATAAAAGCAGAACATTCGATTCAACTGTCTGTCAGTCAGCGATTCATATAAGCGTATAAGTGTAACAAATTCGCTGTCTTCCTTCAGACATAACGAAAAAGTATACGTTCTTGGTTTGGTTGTTATACTTATACAGCAGCCGAACCTAAAAAGTGTAGGCTAACATGTTAGGTAGGTTAAGATCAGCTTCTTAAACAACTCTAAATGTTAAACTAAACATGAGGAGATTTCGCAATTAGTATAAACGGGTTAAAAAGAAAAGACGTATAAGCATACCTATGTAAGAAAACATTGAAGCAACTAAGCAGTAACTTTTCATAGGTCTGATACAAATTCAAGGTGTGTTCGTCTTGATTGACATTTGTTTGCACAATCCGTGACAATGTGTAAAGGTTAAAAATGCGTAAGTGTATACTTAGAATTTTTTCATGCAGAACTTGGGCATGTATTAATTCTGTCATTTCGTTTGTTACAGTCGGATTTAATGTGAGTGTAACTTTTTCGATAGGTTGTATTTCACGGTATTCCATAAAAATAGAAAATATCTGCCACGCCCACCTATTAAAATTTAGTTGTCTTCCCTTTTTTTAATGAAGTTGGGGGAATAAAATACTCGGCATTGCCGAATGTAATTTTCTTACTCTTGTTCATATTAACTTTATATTAACAATAGGGTTGTCAATCCCCTATAATAGATTCCGAAGCGGCTTAGCCATTAGCGCGGTATCACATAACTATTTGTCCGTTCATTTAAAATATTTTTTTAAGTAAAATTTGTGAACTGATTTATTTAATTTTGCTATACCTGAGGAATAAATAATTCCCTCAGAACTGTTTATAATCTTCCAGAGATGATTTTCTTTTATACCCACCACCGTAGGAGGGGATTATACTCATTTCTTTTGGAAACTTGGGAGAACCTATAAAGCTTTTATATACTTATTTTTTCTTCTGCAATTATTCTTGAATAAATATTCTTGAGCAAATTCTGAATCGATCTAGGCTTGTTTGTTCCTCTGTGTGTGATTAAAACACTCACGCGGACAGAGGGGCGGACAGACGGGCGGACAGACGGGCGAACAAATGAGCGGACGGAAGGGCGGACGAAAGGGCGGGCAGGCGGACAAACGGACTGACAGAACGATTTGCTTAAATTGATTCTAAATATGCTTTTCGGGGTCTCCCAATTTTTCCTTCTGAGCGTTACAAACAAAATAACAAATGAATAAACATATTACTTTTAGTGGTGGATATAAAAAGTAAAGAAGACAAATGTTAGAAGAGATGTTGAATCGCTCAAAAGTTTATAAAATACGTTTTTGCTTATTTTGCGTCTGCTAATAGGCCAAATAATATCATTTTTGCATTGATTTCTGAACATTACAAGTTGTTGATAACAATATATTGACATTTTTTTTATTTTCAATATTTTAAATAAAAGATGACCTTGTGCACCGACCAAGACCATTTGAAAAATAATTTTAACAAATGAAATCGAAAATCGAATATTGCGCTAAGTTTTAACGCTCCCTTTCATTTTTGTGTGGCAAGCTGAAGAATACTAACAATGATCTTCAGAACGACGGATACATATGTATGGATAAATTAACTTAAAATGAAGGATGCATAAGAGTACATAGATTTAGTTTTTTATGCGTATTTTTCTTTGGTACAAAATGAATAAACAGCCAACAAACCGCATTTACACTGCATGAAGGCTGCATTTCCCTTAATCCTGCTATGGTGACTTCTTGCAACAAACGTCTATAAAAAATTCAAGGTACATCTCTTTAGATTTTAAAGTGACATTTTCTACACAAGTCCATCAATTTTCAAAGTTAAAAGAAATTTCCATTTATTTTTATCTGATTTATTTAGACATTAAATTAAATATTAATGAACAGACCAACTTTATGCGTGAAAATCGTATCTCGAGTATACGGTAGTCGTTCATCTGTCTCATATAAAACACTTGAGAACACCTGCTTTTACTAAAAACTACATTTTCGAAACAAACGAAAAAAAAATTTCTTATTCTTTTATTTGTATATAGTAACTGTCAAGGACAAGACTAACTAATTAAAGCACTGTGAAGAAAGAAAAGAAAAAAATTGGAAAACTTTTTAAAAGCAAAAATATAAACAATTTTTAACATAACAGGTGATTTAATATAATGAAAAACAATTAAACAATTGAATAATCGACAGTATATCAAGTTTTAGTAACTTACGCAATTATGATTCTTTTACTAAAGTTTAGAGAACTAAATCGAAAATATGTTTTACATATTAAAACTTTCCTCTAGATAGTACGGTCAATTACTAACAAACAGTTAAAGATTTTTGTTCAGTATGTGCTGAGCAAGAATAAATATTCAGATTAGGTCTAAGGCAACTGTTTCCGTCAAATTTATAGATATAAACTTAAGGTGCTATCGTCGAAAAAAAAACAATTCTGCTGCATACAGCATAATGTGATCTTTCTTATCTATTATTATAGATTGTGTCCCTTTCCATAGTTTAATTACGAAATCACATTCTGTGTGAAAATCATTCAGATTTATGTATTAAAAAAGCTACGGTGTTTTCATTAAGTTTCCTTTTATCGCCTTCAAAAGAGACAGCAGGATGGGTGAAGTATGGCTTGCAAGGCTCTTAGGGGTTTTTCGTTCATTATTTCTATTAACCCGAAAGGCCTTTCTTGTACCGATAATTCTACTTTGAAAAACAGGAAAAATTTAGATGAACAAGCATTGTATAAAAGTGTGTTTTTTGTTCGATAGCACTGTTTGAGTTGTTGGGTAAAAACTGGCTCGGTAGACAAAACTTAATTCTTTGGGGACCACAATGAATGTTAAAAATTTTTATTTGTACGAACATATACTTCTTGATATTGTCGATGATTTGTTTGTTCGTTTCCTGAAAAAAAGGGTGATTTACATCCCTAACTGCTGTGGCTTTTTCATACATGATTCGTTGTAAGTCTTTGCTTGAAGAGTTCCAGTTATAAGCAATAAAGGATTTAAGAATACAAACCGTTGTAACAATTTTCTGATTATAAAAATCGAAATACTTAAACAGTGTGATATCTTCTGTTCATGTCGATATGTTTGTCTAAGAGTGCATCTTTTCATAATTTCTTTAAAAAATTCTATGAATAAACGTTAATTACAGTTTAATACAGTCGCGCGTCTTTGATTGCAAAGTAATTAATAATGGAACTGGTAAAGACCCTTTTTTGACTTGTTTGATGATCATTTTAACTAAGGCCGTCGCGGCTATTTTGCATAATTTTGTGAACGTTAAGTAATTGGAACAGCTAAACAACAACAACAACAATTGAAGTAAAACAAATTAATATTTGCTTCGATTTTAATGGAAGAATTTTTTACTTTTCCAAACTGCCTTGCATCGTTTCTGTAATAACATCTGTTTTCGAAATAAAACAGGGAGGAGAATCGAACTAATAAGCGTAAAGTCGTAACTATTGATGTTAATCCGCAACTTTTAAGGTCATAAGCATAATAATATACACTTACAACAATGACGTTAGCTAGGAGCTATAGGAAAAAGTGAAAATAGTACCGACATCACCTGTAACAATAGCAACAAAAAGACTGCAGCATCTAAAGCAACTACAAGAGCCATAACATAAGCGTGTCAAATAATAACAACAACAACATAGTTGCGAAAAAGCAACTGAAAAATCATTCGACAACGGCTTACAACACAATTACGTTATTATTATGCCACATAACGAACATAAAAATACCATCATAACATCATCTACAAATAACATCAAATAAATTAGATTTAACATAACATAACATATATGCCTTTACCAACTCTACTGCAAATGGAGTTTGAACCCACGTATGATTGACTTGCTAGTGGCACTTCTTAACAACTCAGTTACAGTTGGGTAATCATAGCTCAGCTACGGTTGGGCAATCATAGCTGAGTTGTTAAGAAGTGCAAATAGCAAGTTAGAGTACTTGGATTCTCAAATATCATTGCGTGTACTGCTTGCGTGCTGTTAGAATAATAACGCGTAAATTTTTAATTGTGATTTTATACGCTACTATTTTGGACATCTTTATGACGAGCTACTTTTTAAATATGCTTATTGGACTTTTTTTTCGGGTGCAATGTTTATACTTTAATTTTTTGAATACAAACAAATAAAGTAAATATAAATTTTTTAAATAATTATGAAATTACTGGTAGATTTCGTTCAAACTCCACGTCGAAATTTTGTGTTTTGTTACTAACTTCCTAAAAGAAAGAAAATTACGACGCCATCTTGGAATAATAATTTCCATTAACTTTCGTCAAATAACAAATGACAAAATAATTCAATCTGAATTTTTGTATCCGCAAGATCTATATATATTTATTTCTATCTATTATCGATCGGTCAAAATATTCTCAAAATCTGAAATCTAAGACTTTTAATTGCATTATATTCTTAAGGACGAGGTTTTATATTAGGTTGAGCGGAAAGTTCCTTTGTAAAGCAGAAAATTCAAAAACGAAGAAGAAATCAGACAAGCACTGCAAGTCATAAGCGCAATAATGGAAATCATATTATGAAATGAAGTTTATTCGTGGCATGAAAAATTGATTTTTTTGCTTTATTCTAAAAAACGGACAGAATTTTCCGGTAGAAATATTACTTATTAGTCTTTCATTATTTATAACGTGATCGATTAATTGACATATAACTAATTGCTTACAACAAAAGCACAATATCGGTCTGAGTTGTATAAGATTTCCAAATTCTCTTCACGCATATACTTGCTAGCTTCGGCAAAAGTTTCTGGTATTACTGAAGATATTTATATATATAGAATTTAATAATTTCTTTAATTTCTCCCACAACTACAGAAAAGTTATAGGGTTTAGCAGAATTTAAAAACAGTCAAGAGTGGAAAAGCGTATAATTTTCCTATAACTTAAGAAATCGTTAACAAGAACATGTCAGCCGGCTGTGCTGAATCTTTTATATACACGTGTATAGATTGAAAAAAAAAAATTTAATTTTAGTAAGTGGGCGTGGCAGATTTTTTTTATTTTTATTTACACTCTATGAGTCTTGAGCAACACAGTCAAAAAACAGACATGTTTTCAACTTATTTTATACTGTAGGCGTGGCTTCTGACCGATTTGTCCCATTTTCAACAGTAACGTATGTGAAAGAACTTCTAATGTTTCTGTCAAAATTGATCCTTAGGTCTTAATTGTTGCGAAGGGGAAAATGCCTGCTGCAGACATTCGAGCAAACATAGATGGATGGACGAACGGACACGCCTAGATGGATTCTGAATTTGGTACTGACCAAAAGATTATAAACTTTGTAGCCTCTCTGAAAATTCTTTCTTGATGCAAGAAACGTTTTCAGAAAACAAAGGAAAATGTGTATTCTGTGAGATCTCCAAAAGTTTTCTTTTGGGCATTACAAATAAAATGAATCTGTTGTCTATGAAAAAAACGCAACAACTCAAGGGGCATCTTTATATACAGGAATTCGTATTACTGTTAAAAGCAATAGTAGAATAGTAGTAGTAATAACCATTAAAAGTGCTCACACTACGTAAAAACAGAGAGAAATAATATAAATTGTGTTAATTCTCTCTCTCACTCTGTCTCCGTCTTTCTAATTAATATAAATTGTGTTAATTCTCTCTCTTTCTCTCTAATTAATATGAATTGTATTAATATGCTCTCTCTCTCTCTGTCTCTCTCTCTTTCCCTCTCTCTCTCTCTAATTAATATAAATTGTATTAATAACCTCTCTCTCTAATTGATATAAATTGTATTGATTCTCTCCAGTATAAAAAGCTGCGTAAACAGTTAAAAATGTAGTAATGGATTATAAACGTAAGTGCTGTGATATTTCATTACATTTGCAATATGGCGGTGTTTATCAATGGTTTTCGAGACATATTGAGAGTGCGATTTGTAAGCCTCTACAGCAATTAGTAATAATATTAATACAGAAAATGTAGAAAGAGTAATATTTTATTAGTTTAAATGCATAACATTTTCTAACGAAAGTGATGAAATCATCTGATATTGAAGAAATTAAAACAATTACAAAAAGAACAAGTTAATTAGCAATGTTTTTATAGCAAAGTGCGGTATCAGATAGTAATAACATACATGTACTTAGTATTGATTAGTCATATGGAAGTTATGCACTGCTATACGGTGATTGTTAATGCTTCTGTAATATTGGACGGATTGCAGCTTGACTAAGAGCAATAGATAAACGATACGATTTTGAGCGAAGAATAAATTAAAAAAAGAGAAATGTACTGCTACTGTAAATCATTGTTTAGGCTTTTACTCTTTCTTGACGCACGGTGCAGGTAATTTCCGATAAATGGGGTACAAACTAGAATCTTTATGTAAATATTAAGAGCAAGAATCTATTACCAAAGTCGGAAATGTGTATGAATTATAAATTTACTCAATCTGCTTTCTGTGACTTAAAGCCGGAGAACTACAAGTCCCAAACTTAAAGCAACTATATAAAGGAGAAGTATAAGAAAAAATAAATAAATTGGTATTTGGACGTATTAGTGCTTTTTCATCTTTACATTACCGTCTAGATATATATTTTTGCACTTCTTCGTAATATAAATATTATTCAATAGAAAATTCGTAATATATATTTCGCGGACATATTTTGGATACAAAACATGTTTAGACGATAGCAACAAGTGAATTTTCAAAAATGGCTTGATCTGCTTGCGAACCACAAAGCGTCACTTCCACTATTACCAAAGCCGCTTTGCAATTATCGAAGTGCTAAGCATTCGGGAATTTAAACCATTAGCCCGTTTTTGTTGATTTTTATTAGAAAAATTTATGAGTAGAAAAGTACTTAAAAGTTTTTGGTTTATTTCTTCAAGAAGAATTAGAAATTTTGATTTAAAAAACACTTTAAGGATTTTTCACTTTTACTTTAAATTTTCTTTTTATTTATCCAAACCTTACAATTACATGCATTTGACATAAGATAGGTGAAGAAAAAAATTAAAAAATAATTTATGGCAATCGTTTTGAAGTTGAAATGCAACCAGCATATTCAGAGGAATAGTTCTGTGGCTGACAGACGAACAGTTTTACATTTAGTACAAATCTCTGAAAAGATTTGACTAAACTATTGTTTAATAACATAACAATAATTGTAAGAATTAGAACGCAACTAACTTTGGGAAAAGAAAAACAATAGCAAGGAGCAGCAAGTAAGAAAACTACCTTCGGATGCGGTCGAATCTTTTATACTCAACAGCTTTATCTTAAAAAACGAAAATACAAAAACAAATGAAATTTCTTTACTTTATAATATTGGGGTGATGTAATCTGTTTTTTATATTTTTTTACAGATGCTATAGGATCACCAGTTGAATATAAGCGAAACGCTCCTATAACATGGTAAATACATTCCAAACTTATATGAACCCGTCTTGTAAGAGTCACTTGACTTATGGACCCATTTACAGCCCGACGCGAATAATTTAATTTCTATATTTAGATAACATTCTTATATAATCAGGCTTAAGACCTTACACGACAACAAAATTTATGGCCGTTGAATAATAAATGGTTTTCTTCATAATAAACATATATTTGGCTCGTACTTTCACGTTGTTATACGAGCCTTCTTTGACGTTATATCGTTACTGTTATATCAATACGATTACAATTTTTCCGACATATTATACGAATGCATTTTATATGGGCCCGTGTTATAGGGCATTCTACTATAGTGGCAACCTTTAATGATGAGCATATGAAAAAAACACTAAAAACCCTCAAGTGCCTGTTGTACATCTGCACAAAAGAAGATCATATAAAAGTGATGGAAAAGCTATTGTACTGCAAGAAAAATCTATTACTGGTAAGCACTCAGACAGTTGTAAAAAGCAGAAGATCCTGGGTTAGTTTAAAAAAAAACTTATCAATAAATAAGTAAAACCTACACTAATCAAAACAATTTAAATTTTAATGGCATATCCTAAAGATTATAAACTTATCACTAAGAAAGCATGGGATGATTTTTGTGCACACTACTGTCTTTATCTAAAGTAGTTTTTTTGTAAAATATTTAACAGAAAATAAAGAGCTAAAAAATTACATTCGACGGCTATGAGTCTCTGAAAGTAATCATAACATTCAATCAATAGTTTATAGCTTCAAAAAGCTCACAAAAGAAACTTTTTTAGAAGGAATTGTTGCCCGAATTCCAAAGACCGAAAAAGTTTTTTATTTTTATTTTTCTATTTTTTTATGTGCTTGAATATTCTTTATAGCAGCCCACAGCACAGTTTTGGGAAATCTAAACAAATGGCTTGAAGAACGAATCTTCAAAGTGGAACGAGCCGTTTTCGTCTCTCACACACAATTTAGCAATAGTTTATGATACAATCTATGTAAAATACTAAAAAAAAACTATAAAGCTCTCCTTGATTTTGTGAAAAACTTCAGTGGTGCAACCTCTTCATTACGTTTTCTTATATATTGTTTTAAAATGTATTTCGCATTACTATAAACATTTTTCTACTGAAACAGCAAAATTTTTTTAATTTACTTTAACCAGATCATATTAAAAATTTTTGTTTGTGTTTGAGTCATGATGAAACTTAGCTTTGTTTACAAATAAATATTCGTTCATAAAATGTTGATGTAAATACAAAAGGACCAAGTGTTATTGCGATTGTTAGGCAGTTATATAATACTTTACTTTAAATCTTATGAATTGTGTGGATATTTTATAAATAAACATATAAAGAATTGATGATGAATCATCTATGATTCGGGTCTGTTTACAAGTGCTCAGATTTATGCGTATGCATGTGATTAAATTGTTGATTTATATCTTCGCGCACATTGTTATCAAAACAAATACATACATGTATATTCATGTAAACAATGTAAAATTTATGTAAACAATGAATGAAATATTCTCAATGAGTCACATTGGACTCTGATATATTCCGTTGGGTATATCGATTTCACACTAACATGGCAGTTGCTTTGGATGCGAGATATACTTACAATGTAGAGACTTCGAAAAATATATATTTTGTTAATAAGTAAGCGTTGTCCAGTTTTTGTCAATATATCGACTGTAGATTTAACTAAAGCTTCTTTTCCCACATTAAAGCACTTAAATCAGTCACCGGCAGCTTGGATTTTTATAGACTACCGATGGTTGTGTTCAATTTTTAAGATTAACTTCTGAGATCTTTCTGCAAAAGCTACAAAAAATTTAGAGTCAAGTCAAGTAATTATTTCTTGTTGCTACCATGCATTTTGAATTCAACTTCCAGAAATCATCTTGAATGGGTTTGCCTATTAAAGTTCAGAAATAATTTTTTATTATTTTATAAATAATTCCTTAAAAGTGGAAAATATCTTTCCAAGCAAAAAACTGAACTGTCATCACTTTCAAGTGGCAAAAAAAAAATAACTTGTAGATTAAAAGTAGTGTTAAGATTTTTTCTACAGATGATTTATTGCATTTGGTTATCAACGTCCTTTCGGACACGCCCACACTTAAGTTTTTGAATAAAATTATATCTGTATGTAAACAATTGGCAACGGTATGCATTTAAGGGTTAAGGCCTTCTCGAAATGTACACAAGTAGCTGCTATTTACATCGACCTTTTATAATCACAAGTTACTATTATGGAAATTATTATTATTAAATTAAAAAATATATAAAAATCTTTCGTTTTCGAAATAAATTTCGTTCGTAACTGAATACTTTATAGATTCACACAATGTGGACTCTTTGGTTTGTCTAGGCATTATCTTTGATTTGTCTAGAAAGGTCGATTAATTATTGATTGCGAAAAGACAGTACTTGAGCTTCGTAAGATCTGTACTTGAATATGCCTCTAGTGTACGCTGATATTCTTGTCGTTGTAATTTTGAATGGCATGAATCTGTATGGAAACAAAAATTTAGCCTTTAGTTTTAATTGAAGTTTGAAACCATACTGCCACTGTACGAGGGTAGACCATTATTTATAAGCTTGATTTCACTGGAGAAAGGCAGATATATTCTAAGGATTTTCTCCACGACAAAGGTGACGGAAAAATGATAAATAGTGTCGTTAGTTCGCCGGATTTATTAAACGTTATAAACTTCTGTCTTTCTGTGTGCTTTGCAAAGAACTTGAAAGTTAGTCAAAGTAAACTCAGCTATGAATTATTTTAACCACTTGGGATGCCTCGTAAAAATTGAAATGAATAAACAAATCTTTTCATCGAATTTTCTAAAAAATTAAATCTACTCTATTTCAACTTATAAGTTTTCAATGGAGCGTTAATAAATTTTCAGCGTGATCCGCTTAATAACGTTTCTAGGATTAGTTGCTTGCCTTAGTATGTTAGTAAACTCTTAGTTTGATGCAAATTAACTGCGACTATGCTCTTGGGTTGCACGTATGCAATCTTTCTCTTTTTTCTCCCTTATTTATTTATTAATATTTAATTTTTTAATTTCCTTTTTTTATCTTTAATTATAATATCCTAACTTAATCCTTAAATCTTAAGTGTCGCCTAATTCCGCTGAATCTACATTGCAGCTGAGTCCTCTGTATGTGAATAAATAAACAAATGATTAAAATGCATGAAATTTCAAATGATTCTTAGTTTTTATATGAAAATTGGTCTTTTCTTAATCTTAAACTGTGATTAATTTGTGTCCGTCCGTCCTTACACGCATGCATTGCTCATATATGGAAACTCAAGCATTTTCAAGTTTGGCACTACATTTGAAAACTCTTCATTGACATGTGCTCATCAAGTTTTTCATATAAATGATGGATATTCAAAATTCAAGATTCAAAGCAAACATAACTTTCACGTTTGCTCTGAAATTGTTCGAATAAAAACTTATAAAAGAAAAAATAATAATAATAAAAAGTTTCAAGAGTATAGCAGAGCAAAACATCTGAAGGCGCTACGGAATATTTAAGAAAAACATAAGTTAAACAACTAAGTTAAAATATATTCACTCTTCCGAAAAAGCAAATAAAAAGAAAATATTCATACAACTAGTGGCGGTGAAGAACAAGACAACTCAAGTGGTTTTTTCTTTCCCTTACGATTAGTCTCATGTTATCCTTACTTAAAGAAAAGTTGTTTTCATAGCTCTATGTCTGTGGCTTTAGTGTGTGATGTATGGTTTCGACAAGCACGCACATTCAATGAAGCATTAAATTGGCAAAGATTTTTTCTTACAAAAAACTTTTCTTTATCTTCCTGTCGTAAGGAAAGAGATCCTGTTAACATCTATTCTTACACTTGATTGGTAGGGTTATGCTAGATTTGTCATTGCTTTTGGAACATCCACGAGAGACAGAACAACAGAGTAAGGTTATAATCCTGAATTAAAGGTTTTCTATCTGTTTATTTATTGTCTTCTATTTAAAAGAAATGAATGAATGAAATGAAAGACAAAACTATCAAAAAAAAAAAGAGATTAATTTTCAAAATATAGCAACAATAACTTGTAATTTATAACAAGAGATTGAGTAAAAATTTTTGTATACTTTACTTCACTTTCCTGTAATTGTGGAAAATACTATAAAATTTTGTAGAGAAGGAAAATATTTAATGTATATATTAAGATCTTTTGCCATGGACCTGGACATGTCTGGTGACTTGCACATTTTATTATTTCTTTGTCCTAAGCTGGTTGCCAATCAAAAAACAATTTTTGAATTAAATTTTATGTTAATTAAGAAAAAACAAGAAAACACCTTTCACAGAAACACTTTTATGTAACTGCACATAGGGAAGGCCTAGAAAAAGTCTGATATTTTACAAATAAGAATCTTAAGTGACTTAAGTTTTTATATGTTACCAAATAAATATAACTTTTGAGAAACATATTTTCTTTCATTATTATTATTATTGTCATATTTATATATTATTTATTTAAATTAAAAGAAATAAATTAATGTAATAAAAATAGAATGAGGATTAACAATTAAGATTCAACTTTCAGCTTTTCATTTCATTAAGTTATTTTTAGTTCACTTGAATACTTCTATTCGACCTCTCAATACAATGTACTGTAATAAGAATTTTACAAGTGATGGGTTCCAAAGATTCCATCTAAGCCGTTTTTCTTACTTAGCTTTCCCCTATTTGCGATTACAGTTTAAATGCAATTTAGAAAATTAAAACGACAAAAAACGAAAAGAAAGCAGGAAAGAGAATAAAATCTGGATAGTGGCTACGTTTTTTGTTGACAGTAAAGCAAATAGAGAAAAGTTTAAGTTAACTGTATTTTTTTACAATCTAATTAAAACTTTGCTTAAATATAGACTTAATATATGGACTAAACAAAACAGCATCTTTCGCTTAAATTTTACAGCAGAAATTATTAATCTCACTTTGGAAAAACGATAACGAGCTAACAGAGACAACAGAGCAATATGTTTTTCACCTTCATAGAATTTAAATCGATAGTTTTAGTAACAAAATTAAAAAAATTATAGTTTACCAGGTGGGCTGAAAAGTTCGTAGGCTAATATATATCAATTATCAATAAGAATATAATAGACTTCATCTTATAATCTATTTGTATAACTAATGAAGTGATGACATGACATTGTTAAACGACCCACCAAAACTAATCATTACGTTTAGAATATATTAAAATGTGTGCACAAGAGTCTTTATAACTTATTATTAGCATAAGAATCTGAATTTAGAAACATTTTACTATTCACGTGTACTGCAGAAACTTTCAATATTATTGAATGAAGGAAATGTTTACATCAGCAAAGTTTAAATTTCTTATATTCCATCTAACATCTTCACAATTAAAAAAATAAACTGAAAGTTTTTCATTTTATATGTAGCAAAGTTGAGGAGGTGGCTGTCAAAGACTTAGCCGAAAATAAACTTAATAGAAAGCGGTAAATGTTTTTGAATTCACTTTAATCCCTGCAAAGTTTAAGTGCGAAATTCGAAAACATTTGTTTTTCAGGCTGCTGACACGTCGCGCTTATATTCCCAGAAATTCCAACATATGGAAAATAATGTAAACGAATATACAAAATGAAGCCGCGAAAGTTTGTTTGTATTTTTTTTTTCATTGTGTCAACAGCCCTAGTAATGAAAGCTCTGAGTGAATTTCTAAACTTGGAAAAAATTGATTTTAATTATTTGATATAATACAATAATCAATATCATCAAAGCCAAGCTAGATATTACTCTAGGCAAGTCTACTTCTTCCTTTCTAGCAATAGAATTTTATTATCAACGAGGCCCTAGGAACTAAGAAGACGAACATCATAATAGTTAACCAAATGAGGTGACGACGAGAGAATTGGTAAAAAAAAATCATAAACGCGAGATTGCAGACGCGGTAGACATTTGGAAAAGACACACACGTTGCATATTGTTTGAAAATTTGGACAAGAAAAAACTACGGGCACGAGCTTGGCAAATTCATGACGCTTGTTATATATACATAAACATAGGAAAACAGGTTCCAAATGACGCGAAGACATTTTCATCTTATGAAAAGGCTATGCGGCCGCTTTGTTGAGATGTATTTGATATAATTTTCATTGAATACCTTTAAAATAAAACAATAATCAATGGTGAAGCAAACCAAGTTATAGCGTCGCTGTTTTATGAAAACAAAATAATAAGAATCTATTATATATCTTTTGTGTCATTTTAGTTTTTCATGCAAGTGGCAACTCTGAAATTTGACAGCCGTCAGCTAAGTTTATTTCAATTATCAAATGAAAAGGGGAACCTATACAAAGATGAACTCGTTACAATTGCGAAAACCCGTTACACAAGTGAATGCCGATTTTTCGAAAGAAATCATTGTTACCGATAAGACGTATTTCCATCTGAATGACTTTGGGAATAAACAAAACTTTAGAATTTGGGACTCAAAAGATCCTGACCATCTAGTGGAGGTTTCGGCCAGACGGCGAAATTGGGCATTACTTTTTTGTGATAACGCAATTTTGGTGGCCTAAACGCGACGGCATGAATCTGGAGTAAGACGACGCGACCTGTTAAACCACGCATGAAGCAAATCATTTATTTTTTAGACCAAATCATTTTCGCGAAGTACAGATATCAATTGGCCATAAAGACCATGAAATTTAGCACCGTGCAATTTCTTTCTTTGAGGTTCCCCCGAAATCTCGGCTTTATGCTCATAAACCAGAAACAATTTTTGAGCTCAAGTCCCAGATCTAACGCGTCATCGGTGAGATATAGCCACATCTTTGTCAAAAAGGCATGGAAAATTTGATTGAAAGACTAATGGCCTGTTATTACAGCCGCGGGGACCATTTACTGGATATTTTATTCCATATTTAACTGGAACATGCCTGCTTTGCAATGCAATAGAAACATCACAATCGAATGAAAAAATACTTGTTTTTATTTTTAGATGAAATAGTGCTCTTTTATTGAGATGTCCTTTACCACTTTACACATCTATTACCGGGGTAGGCAAAATCCTTGTTATTCCTCGGATTTATAGGCAGACTTATTGTCTTTTTATCAACTTGAAAAAATGTTTTGGTGGTAAAAAAGAACAACTCAACGACTGTTTTCATAAAAAGAATAAGAGGAAACTATGTTGAGAAATACAAATTTGACAATTTTTTTTGATTCGGCAACTTTTTCTACTACCCTCGTAATAACAATTTTTGTTGTTAGTTGCATTTTTTTTTGATTACATCGCCTAACAAGGTTCTATTCTAACTCATAAATGCTTATATGTTTCCATGCTGCTACCTTACACGCAACAGTTGATTTTAAGCCATCTGACGGAAATGTTAGTTTTTAAATATTCTCTTGAGATATTAAGGAAGCAAGTACCAGTCGTTCCGTTGATAACATGTAAAACCAGGGTAAATAACCATGAAATTGAAAAATATAATGTAAACAATCGGCTGGAGATTTCTACATTGCCTTTACTAGGCAATACAGCGAAGCACAGAGCAAACACTAAGCACTAAGGATTAGATTAAATATCCTAGTGCAGTGCAATGGGAAAACTGTAGCCATAAAACTTATTCTATGCATAGACTAAACGATATTTGTTGTTAGTAAACGAAGGTGCTTGTTGAGAAAGAGTTACTCTACAAACTGAAAGAATTCACTTTGATGCAGATTAGTAGTAAATTTGAATTGTCATCATACGTTAGTATAATAAAATTCGTTGATAGGAGATTAGGATTAGTAAGCATAAATATGATAATGTTTCTTAACTCAGAAATTGCCTTGACCGCAATTCTTGTATAGAATTCAATCTTTTTACGTTATTTTTTACGTACACTGTATGGGTGTTAAGTAAGACTGGATTGAAGAATGCCTTGAAAACCATTTTATCTTCTGCTTTAGTTTGCTTACTTAACACATATTTTAGATTTAAAAATTTTCTTCTCACTGAAATACGTAGAATTTCTACTTAGCAAAGTGAAATGATATGTTTTGTAAGCAAACCTCTACCGTCTAAATTAAAATGTCAGACATGTCTACGTAGAAACATTCATAGAATGTGTTTGATTGTACAAATATAGTACATACGCTATACGATGTTTACATCTAACATGCAAATGCGAAACAATTCGCACAATATGCACATCATCAAATCTTACCATAATACTGGATGTCAGACATCCACAGAAAGAAATACGAAATTCCTTTGCGTATTCTACTCCTCTTTACGGACTTCAATTGGCAGAAAAATACTGTTCCATAAAGCAGACATCCTCTTATTCTTCATTCACTGTTGATGACGTTGACATGCAAACTGTTACTCAGTGTGTGTGTTCCCTTAGATTACTTTTTTGTTCTAATTTCGCTTTTCTTTCTTTTTTTTTTTTTTTTTTACTTTTTCCTCTTTTTTAATATGAATATATTTTGTATAAATTGGAGCAATTTATAATATTTGCAATTAATTTTAAGAAAACACATAAAAATCTAATTTTAGATAAGTAACTGGTGACTGCAATTTTGCTTTGAATTTTCAGAAATTTGTGATAAATATTTTTATGAAATTTTAAGTCAACGTTTGCTCTAGAACACTGAAACTTGTCAAAACATATTTTTAATTGTTATCTAGTTTTATATGACATAACAAAAGTTTCAAAATTGAGGACAAGTGAGGAAAGGAAGGGTATGAAAATAATTTTTTTTTTCTTTTTTAATTATTTTTCCTTATAGGCCACTAAAGTCATATTTTATAGACACTTAATGGATACTACTCAGGCATGTAAATAATCAGAATCGTCTTAATAAAATAATATTGGGACCGATCGTAAAGAACTGATAGTTTAGCAGGACAGAGAATAGATAGTGGCTGGCCAATGGATGGACGGCCTTAAGTAACTTTCTTATGTAGAAGAACTTGCCGCTTATAAAAGATTACTAAAGTAACAATATAGGAAAATTATATAAACCCAAGTAAAACAACTAAGAAAACCATATTCGTTTGACCCAGGTTGAAGAAACTAAATTTCGATACTATATATTATTAAGTATGCGTGGCAGATTGTTTTCCATTTTTATGGAATATCGTGTAAAGTTTTATTGTGTAGTTGATGAGTAGTGAGCAAAACACACTGCAAGCAGCAGTGTTATAAATAGGCGTGTCCTTTGACCGATTTAGCCCATTTTTTATGCCAAAATACGTGCAATAATTTTCTATGCTTCTGCCAAATTTGATCCAGTGATCTTAATTTTTGTCATTCCACAAGTAAGCAAACGGAGAGACGGACAGATCAGCAGACGGACATGCCTAGATGTGTTCTGAATTCTAAGCAAAAGATTATATACCTTATAGCGTCTCTGTAGCTATTTTCTTGATGTATCGAACGTTTTCATAGAAAAAATTTAATTTGAAAACTGTACTATATCGGGTGGGCGTGGTCGATCTTTTCCATTTTTTGCACAAACACTATCGGATATAGATCAATCTGCTGTCATTCGAAAACACAGGCGTTCCTAGCTTTCGTTATACCGCGGACGTGTTCTTTTCGAATTTGACCCTTTTTGCAATACCAATCTTCGTGCAAGAAATTCCAATGTTTCTGCTAAACTTTGAAGGCGATTTCTTCATGCTTACGGTCAAGATAATGTTTATTACAGACATTAGGCAGACGGACGAACGGACATACTTAAATCAAATGTACATTTGCTGCTGATCGAGAATATATATACTTTGTGGGATCTCTGAAGTTTTCTTATGGACGTTACACGCAAAATGACAAAACAAATATACCCCTAAACTTCGGGGGTGGGTACAAAAATATTTTATAAGCTTTTGCAGTTGCATTTTGAGTGTGTCACACCATGCTTATGGGTTTCATTTTACATCTTTTCTAAAGACGTTAATTCGCAAAAATCGTAAAAATTGCTGAAAATGTCGGTAAAAGGTAACGATCAATTTTAAAAACATTAACTATTAAAACGAAACATATTTGTCAATTTCACTTCAGTTGGTATTTCTTAAGAGCACAATTTCCTTTTAATAGATTTTAAGTAAAACTTCAATTGAAAGCATTTTTATTATTTACTTACATTGAATTTACATTTAATTGTTATTATTTGAGGTTAATAATGCGTAGAGTTAAATGTCAAATATTACATGTCCATCTGCTAAGTCATGTAGAGTATTATATGGGTAGATTTGACTGATTGTAAATTCTTACGATTGCTCTTACATCTTTTTAAATAGTGTCATGCAGTTATATCTGCACAATTTATTTTTATTATTAAAAACGCCTTCAACTATCTTTCAACAACTTCACTGTCCCATTTACTACTTACAGCATAGGGCAACAACAATAATAACGAGAAAATTTAAAATAAAAAGTTGTTCCTTTAGTAAATGTTAGTTGGCTTTCATAACACATATTCATGTGAATATAGATGTAATTTCACAAAAAAAGCAAAAAAACATGAAAACAAGATATTTATGTTATGTAGAACAGTGGCACCAATATACTGTCAGAGATTACGTACGGGTTGCAACTATGAATTTATTTTGTTTATTTTACGAATGATTTACACATTTTTTTATTCGATTCTTTTCTCTTTATACTCATAAGTATAAACTACTACTATTATTAAAAATTGGTTTCCCTTACACATATGGTTTTGTAGCAAATTTATCATAAACTTTTATTTTTATGTCTTTATCGAGAAAAGAATAAATAATAATTTCAAAGTTTTTAATGAAAGTTCTGCAATTGAAAGTTGTTATGGGATACAATTAATTTTTCTGTATTTTATAGAGAGAAACGGATCGCTATTCTATTATTCTATCAACAATCCCCTACCTTCAAAGTAGTTATAATAGATTAATCAAATGCTTCAAAAATCCTATAAATAAACTTATGATTGAAATTCCTGCAACATCAACTGGAATCTTAAAGGTATATATTTTTACTTCTTCGAGTTAAGTTTCAAAAGGGACTGAATCTATTTATGGAACGTTTTCAAATTTTATGATAAGTTATCTTATTTGGAGTTTTCTTAGAATTTTTATATAAAATTTTTTCACTTCAGTGTGTTACTCTTCAATTCGCTGTCTTATATGTTACATTATGCTTATAAAGGAGATGTGAAATAGTACATTAACGCCCCTTTTCTCTATTACGTATAATTCTACCTTACAACAGTAGTGCATCCTTTAGTGTAGGTGACAGAATTGATGTCAAAATGTTCGAACCAAGTTGAAAAACATTTTCTTTTTTCTTTTTCCTTTTCCGAGTTAGTTTTAGATGTTCATAGAATTCTTAACCGCAAATAGAAAGTAATAAATACAGGCTCAAGCTGAAAAAAGCAAGCGTTAGTCTAAATATTTTCTTTAACACATTTTCCTAGCAGTTTTTAAAGGCAAGTAGCTGTTTACTGTATGGAAATAGAGTCCCTCTGCAAAAGTGTTGCATCAAGATTTGAAGAAGAGAAAAAAGATAAAAAGATACAGAAATATGTCACGGCGCCCGTTGGCACATTGGTGGGAAGATGCCACTCTCGCCCCCCAGGGAGTAAGACCCCCGTGTTGGAATCTCTTAAAACCCCACAGTTGCAAAATAAAGACATGTGTATGGCAAATATTCGGGAGAAACCAGAACCATCACGAAACCATCATGAAGGGCCGCTCCCAGATCGTTCTACGTAGATTCTGCAACACCAAACACGGTAGCCAGTAATTCTACGTAGCCTAAATCTCCTTGGCTTCCTGACCCTCGTGATAACTTACTTATTTTTAAAGTCTAAAGTCTGACTTTCCAGTTAGATCTATACAAGCTGGAAGGGGTGACCCAAGTGCCAATGGAGCCCAAAAGAGAAAAGCGAACAGAAAAGCAAAGGAAGCCTCTATTAAGTGATAAGGCGTCTTCTGAAAAAGACATTAGCTGCGTACCAATTCAAATGCATCACATATCTGTCCACGGAAACAACATCATTAAAGTCATAGTCATCGTTTGTCAACCTGATCCCAATAGCTGAATCTAGCTTTCAAGAAACCTCTCTCAGCTATTGCCTTTACTGAACGATAAATGCAGAGTACAGTTTTACATAAAATGTTATAGTCAAACATTTTTTTAAGCGAATATTTTTGTTACTGATAACGGAATATCCAGATCACGCCTGCAAAATACGAGTGGTCCAAGTTTATGTTTAACAGCAAACAAGTTATTTTTAACAGAACAAGTTATGTTTAAAAGAACAAGTTACGTCTAACAGAACAATTTAAAATTTAGAGAAAATTTTGAGTAATTGCTAATATCGAGACTGAGAAGCAAGTTAAGTAAAGATCTTGTTGACTTAGATGGATTATGCACTCAAAAACAACGGAATTCATATTGAGGGAACATCGATAAGAAATTATATTATAGATCAAAATGAGTTCTACAAAGAAAAAAAAAAAATGCGTTGTGTGTAAAACATTATCTAAGCGTAACCGAAAGTGAAAATTCTCACTATAAGAAAAACAATATGATCACAATAAAGAAGAACAACAATGACGACAGATGTGGAAAGAGAGTCAAGAGCTATATGAAAAATGGATTTTTATGCAGACATAGAAGAATCTAATCATTAAAATTTGAAAAAGCACCCAAAAACTAAAGATGTATACATATAGGGGATAGACAAAATGTAATGAACGCTATGCATTATAGAACCAGAATTGTGGCCAGACAGTAAAAAAAACTACTACGTCAAAAGTGACAGTAAAACTCAGCACTTGCTTGAGTAAGACCGTTTCAATGAAAATAGTATAAAGCTAATATTCGTTGAAGGGCTACAATTGTGAAATCCATTATAACATCAGGTGTTCATGTTATTTTGTCTATCCCCTTTATATAATATATGATACAATAAAAAATAATTTAAACGAAAATAATTTATAAACATAAAATTACTATAAACAAGTCGCAAATATATTTCAGATATTTCTATCAGAACTTGTCTTTTGTTACGAATGTGTGTACAACATCCATAATCTTTCATTTTAATCTTTTCATTGTTTTAAATTAATGACCTAAATGGAGATTTTTATGTATGAAGCTATTGTTCTATTGTACGTAATCTATTCAACGTTTTCGTTGAAGCGTAGAAATTTTTAAGTGAAAATTTAAAATTAATACATTAGCAATTCAGGATATTGTCATTATTTTCAATTTCTCATCCTACGAAAAAGGAATGCGCTCAATCAGGGTAATTCATTGCGTATGTGTGTTGTGTTCAGTATATTGATAGATATTCAATTCTGTATTGCTTATTACTATTATAAAAGAACAAATTTTATGCTTTATCACCCTATAATAATAGTTCGTATTTGCTTAGCATTAAACTTAAGTGAAAATATGATGAGTTTGTTGCGTGATTTTTAAAATCTTGGAATGAACGCATCAGAGAATAAGTATTTGCTGGCGGTATGAAATTATCAAAGCAAAGCGGCGGGGTAGGCGAATATATCATGCTTTCAAACTATCCTATCTCAATTCTTTAAAATCTTAAGATAGCAAATCTTAAGATAGTAAAAATCTATAATCTGACTATAAAAATATTTCCCCTACTTAAACCGACTTACGCAGCGTTAGCACTGAATTATTAAAGATTTTAAAACTTACGAAACTACGAAAACTTCCGAATTCCGATCCTTGCTTTCCCAAAAAAAAAGTTTATTTTCTATTTTTGTCCGAAATTACAATTAACATTTCTGTTTTTAGTGAATTAGATGAATATAATTTCAGCTGGTTGTTGAAGAACTATAAGTTCTTTAGCATTTTCTTCCGCTCGAGGTTTTCTAGAAGTCAAATCGTAGCCTTTCTATAGTCCTCATATGCATCAAGTTGTACGTTATGCATGTTTAAATCGCATTAGGATTATTTCTCTCACTTTTGCGATATATATAATTTGAAACAGCTTTATTAAATTAAATATAGTTTAACGACTGAAAAAATGTGTTTAAATCAAATGTACACTGTGTTGGAGCCTACCTGTGATGCATTTATTACTTTTCATTAAAGAAATAGTTTTCGAAATTTTCATCCTCTCTAAACTATTTTTTAAATCTAAAAACTGATATCAAGTATAAAATGAGGAAGAAATATCCCCCATTTTTTATACTGCAAACATCATTGGAGTCTATCATTAGGCTAATTATGCTTCAAAATCTATGATTTCTTTTGCTCACGTTAATAAAATATTAACGAAAATTTGCTTTTATCATATGGTCATGACCACTACGTCAAGTATTAATTGCAAACATAAAGGCAAGGAATTAAATTAAAAAACATAATGATGCTGTTCTTACCATTCCTCTTACATTTTTTTTGATACATTTTTTTTAAGGTTTTTCAAAGCAAAATCAAGCGTAAAGTTCGCTAAACGAAAACCCGTTAAAAAGTTTACGATCTACTACATTACAACTCCACACAGCGGAATTTGTAAATCAAAAACGGGTCTATGTTAGGCACGTGCTAGTACGAAGAAGAATCGATAGGAATGTAGCTATTATATTGACTAACAACCCCTGATTTCAAACTAAAAATCAAAAAAAGTGAAAGTGAAAACTATTTCATTATTAATCTCAAGCTTTCTTTGAAATATAAGTCAACCTTTCGTACGCAAATATATTTTTTTACAATTTTTACAAAAGTTATAAAATGTCTCAATTCGCAGAGACGGGAAAGCAAACATAACGAAATAAATTGCTAAAATATAAATAGTGTCTCAATAAGAGTGCAACTAGTGAAATGTTCATTTTTTATGCAAGTGGCAACTCTGAAATTTGACAGCTGCCATTTATGATTATACCAATTACTAAAAATGAAGTGCGGCACAAAAGAAGAAGCAATTATAATTTTGAAAATCCATCACAAAAGTGAGGAAAACTACGCTGAAATCGCTCGCAAAGTTCGCGGAGTTTCGGACAAAAAAGTACGCCAATAATTCGAAAAGTGGACAAAAAATTTGAGAAAACTAAATCGGTCGGTGTCTTGAAAACATTGCTGTTGTAAATGAGAACATCAATTCAGTACCTTTTTCTACTGCATTTTTCTACTACTTTTTTCTACTACTTTTTTCTAATACCTTTTTCTAGTACTTTTTTCTACTACCTTTGTCTACTCCTTTTTTTTACTCCTTTTTTCTACTACATTTTCTATTACGTTTCTCTACTACCTTTTTCTACTACCTTTTTTTACTACTTTTTTTCTACTACTTTTTCATTCACGTATTACGCGACGAATTTTGATGCAAAAACCTCCACCTTCACCCTTATAAGGTAATAAATCAGAATCAATCGTAAACAATTCTTAAGCTCAAAGCCGAGTTTCAACGCGTCATCGGTGATGTACAGCCATATCTCTGTCGAAAAGTCATCGAAAATTTCATGAAAAACGTAATGTCCTGTCATCGGAGCCACGGGGACCATTTACCGGATGTTTACAAATGATTACTAAATGCTGACGTTCTTAGTTAATTGACATTTACTCGTCAACACTTAATACGTGCTCGTTGCACGTATTTAGTTGGTCGGAGATTTTTAGATTTTATTTTGTAAATTTCTATTATAGGAAATTTCCACAAGACTTCAATAATCAAAAATATACGTTTAAAATAAATCAAAATCTTGCTAGAGATTTTTCGAAGCGCATCTGCTGCGGGTAGAAGGCTATTGAAAATTTTCCACTAATAACTTATGATATGTCACACCAATGAGAAATTTATTTAGCGTATTTATCAAAGTAAAGTCTGTCTCTGTCGGCCTACTAACAAAAGATTATTTTAAATTGTATTTTAAAAAAATCTTTCCTTCGTGTGTATCCTTAAAGTCGCGCCATTAATGAAAATTTCTACATTAGTAACGTTCTGTAAAGGTTTTTTCTCTCTTTAAATTTCATGTGACCTTTTGACACACACACACACATACGCAGGCATATATAACGTATAAACATGTCAATGCAAAGCTAACAAGAGTATCCTTTTAGTCTAGTGCTACTACAGAAGTGCATACTATGTTTCAAGATAAATTTATTGCTTTGAAAGGCAAACACTTTAAAAACTCCGCATGCACTGATTAGTTGTCTTAACACACATATACTGATGTTTGAGTATTTTATAACTGCACGTAGTCATCTAACCTCCTCAGAAGTATCTGCCACTTCATGATACCGCGCAGACTTGCATTGTGTGCAATAAATGCTGCATGGCGCCAGTGATAAGATAATATTTGGCACTAAATCTAATGATATCCATGTTACATATTCTATGCAAGAGTAAAAAATTACATATAAATAAAAAAGAAGGAAATTTACCAAATCTTTAAGAATCTCCAAAGCATGTTTGTGCCTTAAATATAAATGAATTCTTTCTCTTGAAAGCGATCTAGGTCAATTTATATTAAAATCAAGCAAAAAGCAATGAATTTTGTTAAATATGCAAGTAAAGGATGTCTCAATAAGAGCATAGTATAGCATTTAAAAATAAAAATACGTATTTTTTGAGTAAGTTGTTATATTTTTACTGCATTGTGTGAAGTAGAGAAAGTTCTCGGAATATCTTTTCATAATCTCAGAGGACAAGTTATATTTTTTACAATCTGTGTACTTGTACCATATTCATCCCAAAAGTAATATCTTTAGATTTTAACTGATATTTATATATTTCATCACAAAAAATCAATATAAATTTTTTAATTTTAAAAATATATTGGGAGAATCAACCTTTGGTTCAAAGTAAGTTGGCTTAAAGTAAGGAATCCAAAGGCATACATGCGTATATCTTCATAAAAGTGCACGGATTTTTAGACATTTCATTTGTCACGACAGAGATGGGTTGCTCATTGAGTGGATTTCCAAACTGAAGATCATACAAGTCTTTCTTTTTATAACAAGATCAAAATATAAAAACGAAAAAAGAAAGTGTTAACACTTCACTCGCTTCAGGAAGCACTTCCCGGAACTACCACAATACGACTCGATGTGTATACCAATTTACACCGTCATTATTATTCTTTCGATTAATATATAGGCACATTCTATTATTTCTATGTCGAAACATGTAAAGATAAAAACAATTCTAACTTAAATTAATTGTACAGCAATAAAGCCTGTTGGTGTGTGCGTGCATGTATGAATACGGTGGAAATTAACTGAAGTTAGCCTCCAAAAATTTTTTGCGTTTGTGTCTTTGCTAAAAATGACTTTGCTAAGATAATTGATAATAAAGCGGCACAGAAAAATAAACAAAATACTTACGAAAACTAAACAAAAATAGAAAATATAAACATAAATGTAAAACAAAATCATGCCTTATACTATAAAAAATATAAAAAATAATTATTTAACAATATTTATCATGCACAGTGCGCTTGTAGTTTGACAAAAATTACAATGTACAAACCACATTATAAAAATTTTTTAAGAAATAATACACCACCAATTTTTTGATATATCTTAAAGGGTTCGAAAAGCTATCCGAAAAACCTAACTTCATAATCCAAAGTAGGGGACATCATAGTGAAAAGTGTCAATATGTACTATTTCCCATATACATGAAACACTTAAATCGACATAAAAAATTTTTAAGAAATAATGCACCTTCAGTTTTTTGATATATCGTAAACTTTTCGAAAAGCTATCAAAAAAACCTAACTTCATGATCCAAAGTAGGGGACATCATAGTGAAAATTTTCAATATGTACCATTTCCCAAACGTTCATGTGTTCAGCATATATGTTAAAGCTTTCTAAGTAAGCAGCGCTTTTATTTATTGCTAAACAACGATATGACGCAATGTAACGACGAGTTCAAAAGATTATGGAATTATTAGCACATGGACTTCAAAATTCATCAAAAACAAATTTCTATGTTTTTACAAATTTCTATGTTTTTACAAATTTCTGCGTTTTTACAAATTTCCGGGTTTTTCTCATAGCTGTTACAACTCTTTAACATATATCAAAAAATT